>JANFOE010000102.1:0-600000 GCA_025667525.1 Glebionis coronaria
TCAACCTGGGGAGTTCTTAGGGTTTATAAGGGATTTGGGGAGAGTTTAATCCGATTTAGGGGTAATTAAGGTTTAAAAAAGTGTTTTGGGAGGGAAAGATTAATTAAGTTAAATGGTGTGGGTGGAAAGTGACGTGGAGAAAGGAGGAGCTGTGATTGGGTGGTCAAAAGGTCAAAGTGAGGTGGCAGTGTGTGGTTGGAGGGTTGTTGTTTTGTTGTCTGGCAGATATAGTCCCCCATGTTTCTTCAATCTTTCATCTTGTATTAAACAGCAAATAATTCCATTCCTTTGAAAAACAACTTTGGGAAGTTGGCAGTTTTGGCACAACAAGTTTTTAAACTTGTTTTAAGGGCTAAAAGTGCAATTTTCGCAATCTTCAAAGGCTTTCAGTGACATGTCTTCATACTTCAAGGTGTTGACTTGTTTGTTGACTTCTTGGAGGACCAATATTGACAATTTAGTTTTGTTGAGGGACTAATTTTGCCAATTCTTTAAAGTTAAGGGTCCTTTTTGAATATTTGACAAACTTTAGGGACCAAACTTGTAATTATGAAGATACAAGGGTATAAAGTGTCAATTCTTCTATCTTGGAGGACCAATCTTCATAATTCTTCAAATCTTCAAGGACTTTCTTTGGAAAATTCTTCATTAGGGCTTGGTTCATCGTGCGGCTTCGTTTCCCGTGTTCGTTTTTGCGTGATTCTTGTGATCTTTTGTCATTTTCTCAATATCCGTACCTAAAATACACAAGCAACAAACACAAGCATATATTTGGCATTTTTTTATGATATTTAATGCATTTTAAGCCCTATTTGGACGATGAGACTATGTGTAAAAACAGTCTCATCAGAACTCCAATAGGAATCGAGGATAGATGTCTTCCTTAATGTTCAACAAACAATCAAATCCAATGTTTTCAAACATGGACTTGATGTAGACATAATCCTTGATATCCTTTTGGACAACTCTACCCTCATGAAAGCAACGGGATTGAAGAGAGGAAAAAGTATGGGCAAGGTGAGTTGAGTGACAAAAGTCGGATAGGTTTGGCATATACTTTTTGGTGAGTTGATGATCCTTTTGGTATTGTGAAGGCATGATTAGTACCTAAATAAACATAAGACAATATTTTTCCAATCACTCATATGAAAAATAAAATCAAAAATTGAAAATATGAGAATGTGTTATATCAATTTCTTGACAAACAAAGGATTGAATCCATATCATTCTCATGTTCACAATGCATCTATTCCATCAATCACCAAGAACACATGAACTATGTTGGATCAACAATGGATTAGAACATTGGTTTTTCAAAACAAGGTTTTTAGAAAATCATTAACAATGTCATTACCTACTTGTTCATGGGTTCATCTCAAATCCATCTTTTAACCAAAATCATTTAGCCAAAATTCGGATTTGTTCTACAAGTGGGTTTTAGTGAAATATTAATGAATATGAACCTAAGGAATCATAGTAAAATAACCATGTCAACCCACATTCCTATTAAGGTTTTAATTCAATTTCAATTTTAAAAATCCCCAATTATGAAAGGATGAACCCTAGAAAAAAATAGATGAAATTGAAAGAAAATACTTACAATTAATTGATGTTAGATGAAGGATGATTGAAACCCACAAATTGGAATCAATTAATTTGAGTGATTGAAGGTTTTGGAAGCTTCAACAATGGTGGAAAACAAGAAACCCATCGGCTGTGTGTTTTTGGGAGAGAGAGATAGTGGTTTGAAAATGAATAAAATAATCAAACTGGCGCTCTGACTCAACTTACTGCCCGCGGTTCCTTATCGATAAGGAACCGCGCCTTTGAGCCGCTGAGATAAGGAACCGCCTACAGAGGCAGGTTTTTATCTATGAAAAACGCCAAATTTTGAAAACCAAGTTTTTCTAAAATACTTAAAATTAAATCATGAGCCTTTTAGAATATCATTGGATCATCATAACACTAAGCAATATGCCTATCGAAGGATTACGAGTTAAATTAAGATCGAAAAGAACCGAAACGGACAAACGACTACTCGTAGCAAAACGACTAAGTGGAGAGAAGTCAAGGGAAGTGAATCAAGACTAGGACCAATGCTCAAGGGATTAATGACAATCTTCAAATAGTGGTAACAAAGAGCTTGTGTCATATATAGTGGTTTAAGACGTTCCTTTCCGGCGAAACGTTAAACGACTTTGGTAATGAATAAGCACAAAGAAATTATTCAAGTATAGACTAAGATCACTTCCAATAATAGTCTTAGTCTAAACCAAAATATGAGCAAGGTATTAATTCACTTTCTCTCCCACAAAGGGCCTACTAACCGTATGGGTGCAAACCATGGAAATCATGCTTGATACTTTAAGCTTCTACTAACTCACTCTACATCACCATAGTGAGTCAAGTATCCAAGCAAAGAAGGTTTGAGAGGATAAAAGGAAAGAATCATAAACCACGAACAAATGTCAAGGCAAGGATGCCGAGAACAAGCACATAGTCAAGTAATGATCAAAAGAATGATCAAAGGGCGTGTGGAAGAACGAAAGCGTACCTTGGCCACAAAGAGCAATCCATGAAGGAATAAGTGCTATGCCCAATCAACGACTATGATGAGTACTAAGTCTTCAACGACTAGTATCATTCCCAATCATCTTGGTATCATCATTCAAAGATGTTAAAGATCAATGAAGATGAGTCTTCTACAAGTGCAAGTAACTTAATCCACAACCAATTAAGTGATTGATCTTCATGAGTACCTACACAAAGCAAAATGCAAACTAGAAGATACATTTCAAGAGTATATCTAAAATGCATAAAGGCTATTAATCTTAAGTGGGATGCAATATTATCAATTAAAAGACCTATTTTCAAAGAAAACATAGTTTTGACCAAAGAGAAACTTTAGTATAACTTGACCTTCTAATTTGAGGAGACAATGGATCGATCCAAGTTTCAAAGTACAATATACTTCAAAGATCTTGAGTGACCATCGCTCTGATACCAATTATAGAAACTAGAAGGGGGGGTTGAATAGTTTCTCTTCGATTGGTTACCAAATTAAAATTACTTTCAATTTGGTTTGTATCAAAACTATCTTTTACTTGAGGCTAAGTTGCATAATGATTAGGTTCAATTCAAATGCACTAGCAAAGATAATAGGTAAGTGTAATGATAATGAAATAAGTAAAGAGTAAGGAAGGAGACAACCTAGTGGGAAGACACCAAGATTTATAGTGGTTCGACAACGAGGCTCTATCCTCGTTTCTACTCCACTCCTCGAGTACACCTACTCGAGATTTCCACTATATCCACAAGCTCCCTTCTCGGCGGAGAAAACCTTACATCGTGTGACAATCCGTCAATTTATGGTTGATATTTTATTCTCAAATATTATTTAAAAACATTATTTTAATGTTATATTATGAACTCACTTATTTCTAGGAAGAAATTTGAATTTACGTCTTGAAGTAGCATCGACTACGTCTAAACCGGAGGATTCTACGTTACGTGCTTACGTTTACATACACCGTCTTTGGTGACAGTCCGACATTTCACAAAATAAATTTATCCGTAAATATTATTTTTTGGGATTTTTATTTTTGAGTTGGTTCATAAACTAACAAATTTACGAGAAGAGATTAGGACTTACGATTAAAATTTAACGTCCTTTACGACTAAACCGAAAACCTTAGGATTACGTATTTATGTTTTCGAACTTTGTTTTTGATGAAACGATTTTTATTAGATTCGTTTTGTGCCGTTGATTCATAATTTATAAAAACGTTTTTCGTAAAATGACCCGAGGGCACGCAAATCGAGGAAACTAGAATCGAGGAGTACCCGTAAATAATTGGGGATGAGACAAAACAAGTTTTGCCCCACCCCCACATATGGATGGCATAACTTAGCAACAACAATTTTGAGGTGTCAAGCTTACAAAGTAAGCTAGGACACTTGTCCTAGCCACTTTGTATACTAGCAACCAACTCAAAACCACTCACTTCCAAACAACTTCTACATTTCCATCCATGCAAAACCACACAACTCTCCTCCATCTCTCTCAAAAATTCGTCCCATATTCATAAAAAACAACCCTCATTTGATCCATTTTAACCATAAAATCATGTGTTATTCACACATATGATGAAGCCCTTTTTGAAGCTCTATAAATTGGTGGTGATCTTAACATCCAAAGAGAAGTTTGCAAGATGAAGTAGCGCTGATTTTCCACAAGATGTTCATGAAGATAGGTGATCTTGAAGTTGATATTGGTATATCACAAGTCTTGCCATCAAAATCCAAGCCTTGTTCATCAACCTCATCTTTTCATCACTATGGTGGTATAAAGATTGTCCTCCCCATCCTTTTGTTAATTTTGATTATGTAATCATGTATTTTCTTCTTAAATGTATATATGTATGATGATATATGATGATTAACAATATTATGTGGAGATTTGGTGTTGATAGATTGGATAAACATGGGTAAAAAAATGGACAAACTACATGTAAAATGGTTAAATCTTGTTTAAATGGTAGGCTGTATAAAAACAGTAAATAACCATGTCATTAACTGATAAAATGGCATAGATTAATGGATATACAGTAAGTAATATGTCTTGTACACATGTGAGAGTTGACCATGCAATGGAATCATTAGGATGAGTGAGATATGATCAAAACAAGTTTAGAGTACAAATCTGAGTTCACCGTTTTGGACGATTTTTAGAAAATACTTAGAGGCTGATTCAAAAGTAGCTAAAGAGTTAAATGGAGAAAATATCATGTAGTTTATGTCATAAACATTTGAGCTTCTATCTCCATACAGAACTCTAGATATGGCAGTTTTGGTGAACATGAAGATAAAAATCAGATTTTGGGAAATTAAAGTATAATAGTATTATATAAGCACTCAAATAAAAATAGTATAAAATGTGAATTAAAATCCACTAACTTATATAATACATTTATATAAATATGTATAAGGATAAATAAATGTACATTTTATAAAAATGGTACTTTGATAAGTTTTATAAGTTATAAAACTATAAACATGATTTTTACGACTTTTTCGGCTATTACCGTAAAATTAACGTTTTTGTTAAATAAAACTTAGACGGTTGGACCCGTCTAACGTAAACTTTTATAAACTCATATACTGATATATAAACATATATAACAAGTAAAAACCGATAAAACCCGAGCTATATAACATACGGACATTAACGGGCTAAGTTAACGTTATTGGACTAATAATACAACAAAATGGGCTAAAACACTTATAAACTTATTTATTGGGCTTAACCCATTTGGTCCCAACTTGTAATGTGTAAATACTGATAATAAAAGTATAAAATGGATTAATACAAGTTGAAGAACTTATAATAAGCTTGTTGGACTTAAAACATGTAAATAGGTAAAACTAGTAAACTAGTATAAAAGTTATCAACACATAACACTAAAATGAGTAAATGAGAATATGTAAACCCACTTGATCATCATATATATATATATAATCATCATATGTATACATAATTGTTATTTTTATAAAGTCATTGGACAAGAGTCTAAGACGAGTATTATTTGTCTAGGTTTCCGTGATTGAAGCACGTACCGTACGCCCGAATTGCCAATAACCCGCCTTCCCACATCAACGTGAGTTCATAGCCTCGCACTCTTTTAAATGTTTTTATGAAATATTTTATAAACCCGCGAGGGAGATAACATGTTAGTTTTGATAAAATAGGACACTATTTGTCCCGATTGTTTGTTTATTGATTTGGACCCGAATGATTGTATGACCCGATGAATGATTATATGACCCGATAGATGAAATGAAATGGATTATTAAAGTTAGGTTATGTCACTAAAAGTCCCATTAGCATGAATTGTGAACTACCGGGATTGGTAGACGCTTATGCATATGATAGTACTATTTGGGGACGATCACCCCAGTTCACGCCTTGACGGTTGATCCCCGTCGTGCCACATTGATTGGTAAGCGAATTTATGTATGAGAAGATTACACAAACGTGATTATTGTGACGACACGCTAATTTAGATGGGAAAATTGAGTATCGGGTTAGCTACACGTTGTTGGTTATAGTATGGTAACAATGTCATGCGGCTTATAATAATCCAATTAATGAAATACTGCTTTAAGCATTAAATTACGATATATTGTCTGACTAGCAATACGGGGTCTTACTATTGATATTATGTTCGTGTTTTGTATAACACCCCCAACAAAAGTTATGCGCAGCGGAACTACAACATTTGGGTGCTACGTAGTTATCATCACACATAAGCTATATTAAACGACTCAAAGAGACGTAAAAGTTTAAACATAAATTTAAACATTTTTAAAATCATACAAGTCTACAGTTTTCCGAATCCCAAGATAATACTAAACAGAGTTTGCGTTAGGTCCCCACTGAATCTCAACTCAAAAGTACATTTTTTGCTCACATGACAGAAAAATAACAGAGTTTTAAGTTAAATAAGGGTGGAAAAACAAGTAGACCGCCAAGCCACAACAACTTCCATCCTCGCATGCTCCGCTGCTATCAATCTTGGTTACCTGAAACACATGCTTAAAACTGTCAACACAAAGGTTGAGCGAATCTATAGGTTTATCAAATCATAAGTTGAACATAAGTATTAAAAACCAATCATGATCATTCAATAGCATTGTCGCGCAAACAATCTATTATTCAAGGATAAGACAATTGTGTTTAAGCTCATGACACTAATCCGTTAACTCAATCACCCGCGTAATAATTACCGGCGTGATTCAGATGAAACCAGTGCCCCTACTAAAGGCATTAGTTGCAATTATACCTTATCTCTTATCACAAATTATCCGTCCGCAGGGGGTATCAACGTACTAGCCCTCGTCTAGGATAGGGTAGTCAACTCCATAGTACTATCACTTTGTATAAGCGGCTATTTCCCCCTTCTCAAGGGCAAGACAATAGTTAATAGTTCATGAAATTAGGGCCTTTTGCAACTAGGTACTCAACACAATTTCAAGGCAACATTCGGGTCCAACAATCATTCATGACTTATGTTCATTTTCATTTAAATAGCATGCATCCCCCTCGCGGGTAAAAACATTTGAAATAAGTAAAGAGCGAGGCTATAGATTCACCTTAAGTAGTAGTGATAGTATTAGTAACTACGACGTAAACGAAATCGATCACCGACGATGAGGATGCCCCGGGAAATCAAATACAACACCTAACGAATAAACATGCAATGAATCAACACATTCAAGTACCTTCAAGTACTGTATGTACATAATTAAGAACACTCAAGGTTCATATAAACTCACGCCAAAAATCCATACAAGTGATATTTACTAGACTTATACCATTTACCTACGTATTTAAAGTGATTCTCATTTTATAAATTTACCGGTACTTACCAAAAGTACGGGTTGTTTTCTACGACTTAAGCACTTGTATAAAATTCAAGAAAATTCACAAAAATACCTCATAACCTGTACAAAACCCATATTTATTCCCATGAAAACTTTTCTCTTCTATGACTCGTTACACATCACATTTCTAAACATACACTTTTAGGACTGATTTTGCACGTTGACCATGTTGGACTTGGTTGACCCATTTAAAATACACCATTGACCAATACGACACCTAAGTCTAAAAATAGACTCACAATGCAGGTTTGAAACCAAAAATGAACTTTCAATCAAATACTAAACTCTATCTATGGTCCCCGGGATTTGACCCAAAACCAAACACAAACTCGGATTGTGTTGATTCTCATCTCCCGGTACACGAACTTTCAAAATATCATAACTTTTGACTCGTTTGGAGTCGTAAGCTCTACCTTATACCAAAACGAAGCTAAAACAAAGCTCTACAACTACATCCTATGTTTATGACCTGTTTACAAAGTTAAACCCACGAAAAACACCCCTAACGTTTCTGATCTAAAATACCATTTACAAAACCATTTCAAAACTTGTTTCTAATCCATTCTAACGACACCTAGCCCTAACTTAACCACTCATGACCATTCCCAAACACCTTAATCAGTCCCTAACACCTAGGATATCAAATCCACTCTAAAACCCATTTACCAAATCAAGCATGCAACATGTTTAACTCATTTAAAAACATCAAAAACAACTTTATAAACACAAACCCATGACACATTTCATCAAACACCATGAACACCCAAAAACCCCCAAAAATTCGTGGGTTTTGGGGCTGTAGAACACAAAAATCATAAACTCCATCTTGTTTTATAGATTATTTAACATTACCCAATCATCAATTAAATGAATTAATGATTTAATTACATCAAAACATGTTTTTGAAAAACCTTTGATTCTTGGAAAATTTGTGTTATTGTATGTTAGATTTAATTATGTAAAAACACTTACAATGATTAATTGAGAGGTGGTCTAAGCTTAGATTTAATCAAAACAAGTTGGAAAATTTTTGGTGGTGGTGGAGTGGTGGAAGCCGACGGCTAAGAGAGGGTGGGGAGGAAGGAGTGAAATTTTTAAAATGAATTTTGTTGTGTGTGTGTTAATTTTCTTCCTTTTGAAAGATGGAGGGACTAAAATTGACAACTTAACTATCTTTTGGCCTCATAATTAAACGACACAACTTAGTAGCGGGAATTGACTAGTAGTTGGTTTTGAAAATTTACGGGATGTCGGGATTTGTAAAAATTACTTTTCAAATGTTATAACGCACACAAAACGAATATTCATATGGTTTCGACTCGACTTAACACATATTAAAAATAAAAACTTCGAAAAACTTAAATATCGACTAATCGATAATAAAAGGTAAATTTTGGGCATCCGTCGGTATCATAGTCGTCATCGGTTCTTCTTAAATCGTCAAATGTCAAAATTATGAATGTAAACGTTGGTTTCAACTTAAACCGTCAAATATATAGCAAACGAAATTTCTTAAAAATTTCAAAAATATACGTAAAATAGGATTAAATAAATGACGTTGGGCTCAGGATATCACATCCACAAGTGAGTCGCAACTTAAGAGAGATGCTCATACTGAACAACTCTTGAGACAATAACTTAGCATCATACGACACTTTCACTGGTATCACATCCTCCCCTCCTTAAGGGAGCGACGTCCCGGCGCTCTTTGGTTCTTATACTCGCATTTCGTACTACTAGAAAGATGAGTGTACCTCTTCCTAAAGTAGTCTTCACGTTCCGTTGTGGACTTCGGTTCACGTCTCGGATTCCATCACACCTTCACGATGAGTATTATACCTTGCTTCAATCTCTTAACATCTCGATCCATGGTCTCCACTTCAATTTCCCAATTTCTTCCTACGGTTATCAACACGTCTCTTCTCATAGCTCCTCGTGGTTAACAAGTGATTCTTAATTTACACCATCTCTTCCGTAGCCTCTCGAATCATTTCAAGTCCATTTAACTGACTTTTTCCTACTTCATTCTATCCAACTGGCGATCTATATTTTCATCATCATAATTCCTCAAAGGCTGCAGCTTCAATGCTACCATGGTAAATGTCGTTGTACAAAGATACTACCAACGGCAAGTATCGATCTCAACAACTATCAAAATCAATCACACACGTTCGGAGCATGTCTTCCAACTTTCGAATCGTCCTTTCACTTGGTTCATCATCTCATAAAAACAACTACTCACAAAATAAAATCGCACGGGTCACACCTAACCCCATCGAAAATGTTCAGAATATACAAGACGAAGTAATTAATACTAGTCATACAAAATCACCTTAAGCGCAATATTATGTACATACAAACCTATTTTGTCAAAAACGAATTCATCGATACGAAAATCATTCGGCGTATACATAACTCTCTCAAAGACATCACAATCCAATCAAACACAAAAGTCATTATGAAGCACAAACAACCACAGTACGACATGTTGGCAACATAGCCAAACCATGCTAATAGAATCAGTTCAATCAAGTTAACTCATTCTTGCTAATCAGCCAAGCAATGATAAAATAAGAAATGTTGACATATTTCTCGGATGAGTCCAGTCAAATGAAAATTGCAAGTTAAAGAAGGTTCACGAGCTTGCTAGCTATGGATGCATATCCTAAACAAAGAATAAAATACATACATATGGCATCGCAGGGTGCACACACACGGTTCCATACCTAAAAGAAAATATTACAAGAACACCCTCTCACTTCTGTCCCAAACGTGGTCAAAATCTCAATAAGCATCATCGTTCACAGTAAAAGAAAATATATTACATGGCACATGTTCTCCATGATAGGACTTCATTGGACAATGTCGTCTTAAGTTCTCACAACTTACGATCACTCGTCCAGATCACTTGCCACATAAATACATAAAAGGCAAGGGTTTACCACAAAAACATCAACTATGTTTATCTATCATTTAACCATCGATAATCAAGGATGGTTGAGTCGAGCAAAGAGGATTCCTCACTTAGATAAACGAAGACGGCAATGGAATTGTCTTCCAACTTTCGATGCACAGTTGGTAAACTTCAACAGTTTATCGCGTGTCGTTAAACATATCAAAAGAACGAGAAGAGAAAAAAAAGAATAAATAAGGTACGATACGTTTGATGTAGGAGAAGTCTTCGTCATTCCCCTCAGAGTCACTTGAACTCTGATTTCCTCTACTTTGGCAGTCTTCTATTTTTTTAAAATTCCTTCTCAGTGTCGGTACGAGTCCCTTTGGTATTTCATCAACACCCTCGTGACTCCGATGAAATTCGCACGTTACACACACACATAAAAACATTTTACAAAATTACTCGGTCATAGTGACTTACTAAGTCAACGCCAATCAAAAAGAAAAGATTTCAAAGAACACAAGAAAATTCAAAAATTTTCTTTAAGAATCAAAGAAATTACGACTACTTGCAAAAATGATCCACCATTTTAAAAAGAAACGTTCTCACCCAAACGTTTATCAAAACACTACAAGTTTCAAGATGACCAATTTGTTTGACACGATAGTGCCCTTCCTAAACTATGCATAATTAGCTAGATCATGCATACTTAAGGATCAAGCAACAACAACCAACAAAACAGGACTCTTCCCGAATTATGCATAGTTAGCTAAGCTGTGCATAATTGAGGATCGAGTGACGACACAAACATTATTATTACATACCAAATATGACTACAAAAGTTTTCGACCTAATCTTCAAAATAATTAAACCATTTGAAATGAAATTTTAAATGGGAAAATATTGTTACCATCGTTTTAAGAAACACATCAAACATTTTTCTTCTACTTTGGAAACATACATTACTTTGCCTATTTATGAGAAAAATGAATAACTAATTAAGTAAATAAATCGACACCATTTACATTTGGTTAAACGAAACATTTCACACTCATACATATTTTTAAAATAGACTACTCACAAAATAACGGTAAGGTGGTTCATGATTTAAGATCATTGCAAGCACAACAAGTAATAAAATCAAAAATCAATGAGATCGAACGAGGTAAACGAGTAATATAATTTCCAACTATAATTAACTATATTAGAAATGAAAATACTTCAAACATATGACAAAAGTCTTGGGATAACAACAGCGATCTACGAATACATGGAGTAAAAATTGAATATCAGCACAAGCGTCAAAAATAAAACAACGATCATAATTCCCATCGTCTCGAGTTGCACACACATTCCACCAAGGGTAAACGGAGAGAGGATAATAATCACTTGGTCGAATAGAAACAATTTCACCAGGAAGATCGAGTTCTTTCACCTCTACAATTTGGTAAAGCGGCTTCGCCTCCTCGCTTTTGTTCAATATAAATAAATAACCAATTTAATGAAGATTTATAGCATCATTCAAGTAAATACAGAATTTTAGGTTCCATTAACCGAAAGAAGAAAAGTCACAACGTCCATGAACAGGACAAAATGTACCGGGTGACATACCCTCATCATCAAGTCCTAGCGAAATAGTAGTTTTAAAATAAATATAATAATAATGGTTTCATATCATAGAAAATATTAAGATGAACAGTCACATGACGACTCAAGTTTAGATACAGACTCATAAAATCAAAGAAGGGATGTCGGACGATCGAACCATCGTGACTCAAAACATTATATATACATCTTAAGAAAATAATACAAATATTCGTTTGTTGGGTAATCCATTTGCATTTTCTAGTTACTGTTACCTGGTATACTGTAAAACCGAACATTTGCACATTTTTAATTTGTGTTACACCATTAAAGAATTTATACCTTTCATTTTCCAATCTTTACAACGTTTTCATTTCTGGAAAAATTTCAATCTCTCGGAAATTATTAACATTAGTAGATGCGGTGACTCGGTTGTCATAATTGACAAATCATTAGTTTTGAAAATCTCGATACTCGCGTCAAAATCTCAATAATCTTCATATCTTAAGTACCAAAAACGTTTATAGTAAGAATTCTCAAAGTTTTACGTTATTACGACATATCTTATTACGTATATACAAATATCCAAAATAACTCAATCTAGTCGAACTAACTCTTAAAAAAATCAACCTTTGACTTTTTATTATACACATGTGTTCCTTAAAACTGATTTGTATGCTATATTTTATTCACGCGACTCGAGCCAGGCATCAAAGACGTTTCACATAGTATTATCTCAGATAAATTTACTGATTTTAGTCGAGACTTGAATCTCAAAAATAATAATAATATAACAATGTAATAATTAATCAAAAATGCTTATTTCAGTAATTCTAAAATGTGGAAAATTCAACTTTTAATCCTTAGCCCATTATCAAACGGTTTTTAACCATTAACACATCTCGCAGTAGAATAAAACAAAAGATTTTTCAAACGATTTTAAACAAGCATCATCGAATTATGCATAGTGATTCTCTATAATGACAATTAAATAAACAAATGATTCCCAATGACGTAACATCAATATTTAGAATTTTATTTCAAGCGTTAGAATTTCTCACTTATAGTGTATATTCCGATTTTTATCCCAGTTTATTCACTACAACAAGTAACGTGTTCTAGTTTACACCAATGCATACGTAAACATAACCTTATGTTTAAAATAAAACCAATTTTACAAAGTTTTTAGCTCCAAAATACATGACCAATTCTTCTACTCATGTTTTATATTGCAAGATACGCCAAAAGTTTGCTACATTGACCCGAAAATTAATTCATACTAAATCCAAAGTTACATATACTCAATAGTCATATCGTAAATTTTATTATAAACTCCTTTTTAAAATTATATTAAACAAATTCTTAACAAATCCATCACAAGCTTCTAGTATTAATTATTAATATATGAAAACAAGGGTTTTACGAGTAATAATAATTACTTATCATGATCTGCCAACCAAAGTTAAAAGAAAAAAATAATTTCACTTTATCCATTTACTCTCTATAAGAGTTTTACTTGTTACAAGACATATCATAGGTCATTTTTATCCAAAAGTTTCATCCGCCAAGTATTAAATATGTAAAACACTTTATGTTTAAACCATTCAATCAACAAAGTTTAGTGCTTACTTAACTCACCCAATTGTCGAACCTCGTCATATATACTATCAAATTTAAAATAATAAGACAACAAGAACAAAAATGAAATAAAGGAAGCGAGAATACGTATGTCAACTAAATGTTGTTATCGGCCTCGGATGAGTCTCGAAATTGTACTCCACAAAATTAACAAAAAAACCAACCAAATTCCAAATTATCGCGATTGATCACAACGCTAGTCTATTTTAAAACACATCTTTAAAATTCAAGTAGAATAGTAAACAACGATTAAATGGCAACACGCCTCAACCACGTTTTATAACACACACATGTGATTCGTCGCTACGATGTACGCATCGTTGATTATACTTCGTCTATATTATAGTTACGCCAATTAACATATCAAACCCATAAGGAATAAAGGAAAATAAAGTAATACGTAAGTAAATTACGTTTTAAAAGAAAATGTCCAAAATGACACATCACGGTGCGATAACGACAATCGAGATCAATCTAGTCAGTATACAATATGTTACGAAGCGTTATTTACGTATCTAGAGTATCAAACGAGGTTCATATTCGGTTATCCAAACAATAAATTAATTATCAAGATTGATAATTTGCGGTGAGGCCGAATTCTCAACAAAACCGCATTATAACATGTACGATAATCACTCAAGGACCATTGCTTCACGTGCAATGCCTTTAAATACCATAGTATATACATATTTTTACCTAAAAATCATTCCTACATACACGTAGGATTACAACGCGGTGTTGCCATGTAATGCAATGTAGCCCGTTATGCCAATTACATGCTACATATACGATAATCTTTACAGGAATTTGCAAATTACGATGATAAGTACTCAACGTACAAAACAATATATCTCAATATATATCAAAGTATTTCTTACAAAATACTAGGGAATTCATGTCAGTTTTGAGGGATACATCTAAAATATAAAGCAATGCTAAAGAAATCTTACCGGAGCCTTGCAGGATAGTTGTGTGCTTGGACAATTTCTTACGACACCAAAAGTTATAGTTTAGGATTTTTCAAAATGACCTAGTTCTCTATAACTTATGGCTCTGATTACCAATCTATAACACCCCCAACAAAAGCTATGCGCAGCGGAACTACAACATTTGGGTGCTACGTAGTTATCATCACACATAAGCTATATTAAACGACTCAAAGAGACGTAAAAGTTTAAACATAAATTTAAACATTATTAAAATCATACAAGTCTACAGTTTTCCAAATCCCAAGATAATACTAAACAGAGTTTGCGTTAGGTCCCCACTGAATCTCAACTCAAAAGTACATTTTTTGCTCACATGACAGAAAAATAACAGAGTTTTAAGTTAAATAAGGGTGGAAAAACAAGTAGACCGCCAAGCCACAACAACTTCCATCCTCGCATGCTCCGCTGCTATCAATCTTGGTTACCTGAAACACATGCTTAAAACTGTCAACACAAAGGTTGAGCGAATCTATAGGTTTATCAAATCATAAGTTGAACATAAGTATTAAAAACCAATCATGATCATTCAATAGCATTGTCGCACAAACAATCTATTATTCAAGGATAAGACAATTGTGTTTAAGCTCATGACACTAATCCGTTAACTCAATCACCCGCGTAATAATTACCGGCGTGATTCAGATGAAACCAGTGCCCCTACTAAAGGCATTAGTTACAATTATACCTTATCTCTTATCACAAATTATCCGTCCGCAGGGGGTATCAACGTACTAGCCCTCGTCTCGGATAGGGTAGTCAACCCCATAGTACTATCACTTTGTATAAGCGGCTATTTCCCCCTTCTAAAGGGCAAGACAATAGTTAATAGTTCATGAAATTAGGGCCTTTTGCAACTAGGTACTCAACACAATTTCAAGGCAACATTCGGGTCCAACAATCATTCATGACTTATGTTCATTTTCATTTAAATAGCATGCATCCCCCTCGCGGGTAAAAACATTTGAAATAAGTAAAGAGCGAGGCTATAGATTCACCTTAAGTAGTAGTGGTAGTATTAGTAACTACGGCGTAAACGAAATCGATCACCGACGATGAGGATGCCCCGGGAAATCAAATACAACACCTAACGAATAAACATGCAATGAATCAACACATTCAAGTACCTTCAAGTACTGTATGTACATAATTAAGAACACTCAAGGTTCATATAAACTCACGCCAAAAATCCATACAAGTGATATTTACTAGACTTATACCATTTACCTACGTATTTAAAGTGATTCTCATTTTATAAATTTACCGGTACTTACCAAAAGTACGGGTTGTTTTCTACGACTTAAGCACTTGTATAAAATTCAAGAAAATTCACAAAAATACCTCATAACCTGTACAAAACCCATATTTATTCCCATGAAAAGTTTTCACTTCTATGACTCGTTACACATCACATTTCTAAACATACACTTTTAGGACTGATTTTGCACGTTGACCATGTTGGACTTGGTTGACCCATTTAAAATACACCATTGACCAATACGACACCTAAGTCTAAAAATAGACTCACAATGCAGGTTTGAAACCAAAAATTAACTTTCAATCAAATACCAAACTCTATCTATGGTCCCCGGGATTTGACCCAAAACCAAACACAAATTCGGATTGTGTTGATTCTCATCTCCCGGTACACGAACTTTCAAAATATCATAACTTTTTACTCGTTTGGAGTCGTAAGCTCTACCTTATACCAAAACGAAGCTAAAACAAAGCTCTACAACTACATACTATGTTTATGACCTGTTTACAAAGTTAAACCCACGAAAAACACCCCTAAAGTTTCTGATCTAAAATACCATTTACAAAACCATTTGAAAACTTGTTTCTAATCCATTCTAACGACACCTAGCCCTAACATAACCACTCATGACCATTCCCAAACACCTTAATCAGTCCCTAACACCTAGGATATCAAATCCACTCTAAAACCCATTTACCAAATCAAGCATGCAACATGTTTAACTCATTTAAAAACATCAAAAACAACTTTATAAACACAAACCCATGACACATTTCATCAAACACCATGAACACCTAAAAACCCCCAAAAATTCGTGGGTTTTGGGGCTGTAGAACACAAAAATCATAAACCCCATCTCGTTTTATAGATTATTTAACATTACCCAATCACCAATTAAACGAATTAATGATTTAATTATATCAAAACATGTTTTTGAAAAACCTTTGATTCTTGGAAAATTTGTGTTATTGCATGTTGGATTTAATTATGTAGAAACACATACAATAATTAATTGAGAGGTGGTCTAAGCTTGGATTTAATCAAAACAAGTTGGAAAAATTTTGGTGGTGGTGGAGTGGTGGAAGCCGACGGCTAAGAGAGGGTGGGGAGGAAGGAGTGAAATTTTTAAAATGAATTTTGTTGTGTGTGTGTTAATTTTCTTCCTTTTGTAAAGATGGAGGGACTAAAATTGACAACTTAACTATCTTTTGGCCTCATAATTAAACGACACAACTTAGTAGCGGGAATTGACTAGTAGTTGGTTTTGAAAATTTACGGGATGTCGGGATTTGTAAAAATTACTTTCCAAATGTTATAACGCACACAAAACGAATATTCATATGGTTTCGACTCGACTTAACACATAATAAAAATAAAAACTTCGAAAAACTTAAATATCGACTAATCGATAATAAAAGGTAAATTGGGCATCCGTCGGTATCATAGTCGTCATCGGTTCTTCTTAAATCGTCAAATGTCAAAATTATGAATGTAAACGTTGGTTTCAACTTAAACCGTCAAATATATAGCAAACGAAATTTCTTAAAAATTTCAAAAATATACGTAAAATAGGATTAAATAAATGACGTTGGGCTCAGGATATCACATCCACAAGTGAGTCGCAACTTAAGAGAGATGCTCATACTGAACAGCTCTTGAGACAATAACTTAGCCTCATACGGCACTTTCCCTGGTATCACATTTTGGTTTTCATAACCATAATCATATAACGGTTTTTACTTAACTCCATACAACGTTATAAAATGTATTGTATGATATTTTTACGACATTGGTTCGTATAATGATTTTTAAGGCAAATGCCTATATTATGATTTTGATAAGGATTTGTATAAAATGACTTTGGCTATTTTATGGCCTATTACAAAGATTTGTACAAAATGATTTTCGGTAATAATTTTATACCGATGTAATATTGATGGAAGACATCAAGAATTCATGGCCCGCACTTAAATATTAATTTCCATTCAAATGCTTTGTAAAACCCGTATAAAATACAATGACTTGGGACCTATGTAACTTTGATATTTATAAATGGAAATGCTTTATTAATAAACGACGCGATTTTTAAGCGTTGTCTATGATGTGAGTAATGTGCTATCCCGTAACACCAACGAGTCTTCCGCTGTATTGAATTGTATAAATTTGGGGGTGTTACCGTTTGGTATCAGAGCTCTCGTTATAGAGAACGAAAGATTTTTAAAACCAAGGTTTTGAAGAAAACATTTCAAAAACTTTTAACTATAAACATTTTTCTAAAAATGTCTAAAAATCTTTTGACTCTAACGGTGCCGAAGAATTCCCGAGTTACTGACAAGGCCAGACTGAGAAGTGTTATTTTAATATATATATAACTTGGATTATATATATGATGTAATTTTATTACATGATTGTTTGATGATTATTTTGATATTTATACGAGGTATTTATACGACGTAGATTGTCCCAAGGAACCCTAACTCCCCTAGTAAATTAATCGAAGCTATTCTCGTAGGAATTCTAGTGTAACACCCCCAAGTTGGTCAAATGCAGCGGAATAGTAATTGGGGTGTTACTTGGGTGGATCGATAGCACATAGCATATAGAGCAATGATCATAATATCATTTTGAAACATATTACATGAATTAATCGTACACATTTAGTATCTTGTCTGAATTAAAACCACATTTATTATAAAACAGAAATAAATATCCCAGCCCGATGGTCAACATGATGCTTCCTAAAATGCTGGAATCCAATGCATGAACCTGCTTACTTTCCTGAGAAAACATAAAAGTAAAATGTGGGGGTCAACACGAGGTTGGTGAATTCACAGGTTTAATTAATTAAATAAGGTATCAATATGCAAAGCACCACGAAGGTAGCAGGACATCACAGCCCAACGCTACAGTAGTTCCTACCGCCCTGTAATAGAAGCTAGACATGATTCTCAGTAAGCCCATTTGGGTCTATCCTGATTAAGGTTTCCCTTAATCCGACAATGACATAAACCTGCTGCTCGGCCTAAGCAATACGTGACAGCTGATCACCACAGGCCGGGTGTTGTCAATACTCGAATAGATCTATCCATACATTTCGCGCTACACTATTAACTAATACAGTCCACAGGTATGGAGCAAATAGTAGGCAAATACAATGTTGTTGTCTGTGCATGCTTGCATATAAATAGTTTTTGTATGTTTTCTCCCCCAGTTATAAAACAGTAAAGATGGGGCCATGAACTCACCTTAGTGATAATGAGGTAGTGAGGATGATGTCACAGTATAGTCACGGACTGGAGAAATTACCTAAGTAATTTAAATGTCTCAGTGAATGCAACAATAAATATGCATGATGAATGGTACATATGAAAATGCATGATCACAATTTATGAGTTGTTACGTTGGTCTAAGTGTTTGTTCTTATAGTAAAATGAAAGTATATATATATTTTTGTTCAAGAAAAATATATATAAAAATATATACAAATTTGTTTAAGGAAAGAAGGGTCGTAAATTAAATAAGTAACTATCATTTTATTTAATTTATCATAAGGGAATAAATTACAATTTATTAAGTTTTAGAGTTACAAAGGAAAATGGTTAACGGGGTTTGTCAGTTTCGTAAAGTTTGTAAATAACTAAAATGATTTATTTTACAACTAACAAGTTTTATTACTTCTTTTATGTAAATAAAACTATGATAAATCTTTATAAATATAATTGTTTAGAAAAGTAACTTTAGGTTTTCATCCGTTAAGTTTCTTACACCGTTAGTCCTTTTTGGTTATTCCACTTTATGAAAACGCCCCCTAGGGCTTGGTAAACTTTGAAGAAATGACCGAATACCCCCTCCAATCCCACGGAATTTTTATAAGGTGGGGTTAGGGCTTGTTATGAGTTTCGAAAGTGGCACAAATGGTTCTTGTAGTTTATTTATAGCTCTCGGTTAGATTTTAATATACCCTATAGTTTCAAAAATGACACAAACGATCCTTGGACTATATAATAGTCACGAAAATGTTTACACAGTTTTACTAATTTACAGTTTCGGACCAAACTTTCACCACTGGTCATTTTAGGCACGAAAAGTATATATATAAATCTAGTTTTGGGCTATACGGCCCATTAGGGTCCGGTTGGGGTAAAAGGGGTTAATGGGCTTAGTAAAAACTTAAGGTAAATTAGTAAATGTTAAATACTTACTATTGGGCCTTTACTAGTTTTATTATGTGGGCTTATATTATGTTTTATTTCAAAACTAGTTTAGTGTAAGCTTATATATTTTCGGCTTATTTTTAAGGCTTATATAAGCTTATTGTTTTTGACTAAAGTTTATATTTTCTTACTAGTTAATCCTAAGCTTATGTTTTGAGGGCTCATGGGCTTATTCTAAGGCTTATAAGATTCGGCTTATATTTGCATGGATTATTTATTTAGGCTTAGGAGATTATGGCTTAGGTTTCTAAAATCTTAAATAAGCTAACTAAATCTCGGCTTATATTAAGTTTTGTTAAGGTTAGCTTATTTATAGTACTAACTTCGGCTTATATAGATTTTAAAGCTTAAATGACGTGGCTTATATAACAATATAGGCTTATATATGCTTAATGGCTCGGCTTATTTTACAATATACACATTTTTAAGGTACTCACTTATAACTAGTTTATTTCTAGGATTTTTAGGCAAGGTGTCCAACATGTTAGGACATGGTTAAGGATTTAGGGCACGAAATGTTTATCCACCATATAAGCCGTGACTTATAAGTCATATGGATGGCATTTCATGGAGGTTTTACGTATGCATGGCAACCTAGGCTCATTTCCTAAGTTTCTACATGCATGTCATGAGATGGAAAGTAAAAGAATGATGGAAATAGGTCTAAGGTAGACTTACTTACTTGTGTGATCAAAATGGTGACGAATGGAATGGTGTTGGCGTCGGTTTGCTTTTAGACGAGTCCTAGGTGTCTTGAATGCTAGACTTCAATGCTTGGAGTACCAAGATATGGGTAGTAAATGAGATGGAATATTTTGGTTAGCTCAAGGTGCTATGTGGGAGTGTTATTGATCCGAAAATAAATGGTGTGAGGGTGAATGAGTGTTGTTAGGTTCCTAAATATCTAAGAGAAAAATGTGAATTGTGGCTTGGGGTAGGACACGGCAAGAGAGAGGGAAAGGAGATTGTGAGAATTTTACCATGGCACTTAGCAAGGACACTTCATTAATGCCCAAAAATGTACAAGCTCCTAGTTGAGTCTTGTTTTGCCGTCGCATGTAAGGATTCAAAAGGGACAAAAGGCAAGTTTTGAGTGTTTTCATTAAATGGTATGTTGTACAAGGTTTTGGTATGTGGCTTATACTCCTCACACGTCTAGGGGTGACAAGAAAGAGATGTGTGACATGGTTCTCAAATAGTGTAACTAGTACTAACCTTAATTGCCAAAAATTGTACAAGTCCCCATAGTTTGTTAGTGAAACCGGCGGTTTCATAGTTTCTAGTCAAAGGAAAAGAAAATTTATGTAATGTGTATACATATGTGTTATAATTTGTGTATAGTCTAGATGTTTGGTAAGAAAAGGTAAGAGTTTTGGTATAAAAGGTTATGGGTAAGTATTTATATAAATATATACGGCTAGTAAAAGTCTACGGTATACTTGTGTTTAATTTTCGTGTCTAGGTGAGTGTTAAGTGAGTTAGGGTTATAATATTATGTCAGTGCGTTTGAGTTTAAGTGATTCTGGTTACGTTTAGGGCCTTTGGTGAAAGTATGGTCCTTAGGTATTTTTTATTATGTCAAAAGTATATAAAAATATAAAATGATTTAATGTAGTGTTCATGTATAAAAGTAATTGTCATCGTAGTTTAAAGTCAACTATAGTGTGAGAATCATATATAAAATATTCAAGCTTAAATATATATATATATATATATATATATATATATATATATATATATATATATATATAAATAGTCATTTATTAATTGTGATCATGACGTTGGATTTTTAGAAAATCAATGGGGTGTATGCAAGTGATCATATGTTCAGGTGACTTAAAGTCCTTCACAATAGATTGTTTGTTGTCCAGTATGCTATTGAAATGTAGTCATACAAATGTGGTCATGCTTTTATGATTAAAATACTCATAGTCACAAAAAAAGTTGTGATATAGTTGTTTCCCTGTTCAGATGATTAGAATGATGTATGCTCATGTGATGCATATGATTGTTCAAAGGATTTCATGCAAAGGTGATAGAATAAATAAATATATAGATATCATGAGGTGACGTACACAATGTTGACATAGTCAAAACCTGAAATTTACAGGTTTTACAGCATAAACCCGTTATTTTAGCTTTGTCCTCAAAGCTTAAGATGACGTCACTGATCAGGTGAAAAGGTGTGGGTACTTAGCTCTAAACAAGTCTTCGTGTTCCCAAGTCAACTCGGGACCTTTCCTAGAGTTCCATCGTATTTTAACTAACGGGATTTGGCTTCGTTTCAACTTCTTAACTTCTCTCTCCACGACTTCCACTGGTTCTTCTACAAATTGAAGTTTGTCGTCAAAATGGACTCCCTCCAATGGCATTGCTAATGGTTCATCTGCGTATCACTTCTTCAAGTTTGAGACGTGGAATGTAGGGTGTACTCGGCTCAACTGCTGGGGCAACTCTAAGCGATAGGCAACCTCTCCAATTCTGGCAATTACCTTGAAAGGTCCTACGTAACGTGGATTTAACTTCCCCCGTTTCCCAAACCGTACAACACCCTTCCAAGGTGACACCTTCAGCATGACACGATCACCTACAGCAAACTCCATAGGTTTACGTTTCCTGTCGGCATAACTCTTTTGTCTAACCTGGGCAGCCTGAATTCGTTGATTGATGAGGGTGATCTTCTCAGTAGTCTCTTGGATCAGTTCGGGTCCTGTCAGTTGAAATTCTCCCACCTCTGCCCAGCATACTGGTGATCGACAAATGCGGCCATAGAGGGCCTCAAATGGTGCCGCCTTAATACTGGCATGGTAGCTGTTATTGTAGGAGAACTCCACTAATGGAATGTGTTCGACCCATCCTTTTCCAAAGTCGATCACAAATGCTCTCAACATGTCTTCTAGTGTTTGGATTGTCCGTTCACTCTGTCCGTCTGTCTGTGGATGGTATGCGGTACTCATATCCAGGTTTGTTCCTAAAGCTCTTTGAAAAGCTTTCCAGAAGTTAGATGTAAATCTACCATCTCTATCGCAGATGATTGAGACTGGTATCCCGTGTCTCGTTACAACTTCCTTCAAGTACGTTTTGGCTAATTTGCTCAGAGAATCATTTACCTTGATAGGTAAGAAGTGAGCTGATTTTGTGAGGCGGTCAACGATTACCCAAATTGTATCGTAACCGTGGGACGATGTAGGAAGTTTGGTAATGAAATCCATGGTGATATTGTCCCACTTCCATTTTGGTATTTCGGGTTGAACTAACAAACCTGATGGTCGCTGATGTTCCGTTTTAACTCTAGCACAAGTCAAACATTTCTTCACGTAGGTGGCAATGTCTGCTTTCATGTTCGGCCACCGGTATAATTTCTTCACGCCTTGGTACATCTTTTCAGATCCGGGGTGTATGGAGTACTTGTACTTATGAGATTCGTGCATGATTACGTTGCTCAAGTCTCCGTAACATGGTAGCCAGCTTCTTCCGTGTAGACACAATGTTCCGTCTGTTCTAGCTTCTAACTTTTCCTTGCTTAGGTCCGTCCTAAGCATTCCTCCTATGTCTTCCTTTCTGATATTCTCGGGCTTCTGCGCCTGGAGTTGGGCCTCTAATATTTGTTTGGGCAGGTCCAAGTTAATGGTCATGACTAAGGCTCGAACTCTCATGGGAGGATCAGTTCCCTTTCGGCTTAGTGCATCTGCAACTACGTTTGCTTTTCCTGGGTGGTATTTGATGTCGCAGTCGTAGTCGCTGAGTAATTCTATCCAACGATGTTACCTCATGTTTAATTCTTTCTGATCTAGGATATGTTGCAAGCTCTTGTGATCAGTATGAACTGTGCACTTAGTCTCGTACAGGTAGTGCCTCCAGATTTTTAAGGCGAAAAATACGGATCCAAGTTCTAGATCATGGGTGGAGTAATTCTGCTCGTGCTTCTTCAGTTGTCTTGAAGCATAAACAATCACCTTCTGTCTCTGCATCAACACAGCTCCCAACCCTTTGTGCGAGGCGTCACAGTAGACAACGAAGTCTTCGTTACCTTCTGGTAGGGCTAAAATAGGTGCACTGCACAATTTTTGTTTGATGGTCTGGAATGCAGCTTCTTCTTTTTCTTCCCACACAAACTTTATACCTTTCTGGGTGAGCTTGGTCATTGGTTTAGCAATCTTAGAGAAACCTTCGATAAATCGTCGGTAGTAACCGGCAAGACCTAAGAATTGACGAATTTCCTTCGGCGACGTGGGAGATGCCCAATCTTTCAAGGATTCGACTTTCGCGGGGTCAACTTGGATTCCCTTGTCGTCAATCACATGACCGAGAAAGTGTAGGGATCCAAAAATCACACTCTGAGAATTTTGCGTACAGCTTTTCTTCCTTAAGCAGTTTTAGTACTTGAGCCAGATGTTCTCCGTGTTCTTGCTCATTCTTGGAATAGATGAGGATGTCATCAATAAACACTATCACGAACTTATCCAGATAGGGTCTACATACTCGATTCATGAGATCCATTTATATGGCTGGTGCATTGGTCAGTCCAAATGGCATGACTTGGAACTCATAATGACCGTATCGTGTTCTGAAAGCTGTCTTTGGTATATCCTCTTCTCTGACCTTCAATTGGTGATACCCGGATCGTAAGTCGATCTTGGAGTACACGCTTGATCCTTGCAGCTGATCAAATAGGTCGTTGATTCGTGGTAACGGGTAGCGGTTTTTCACAGTTAACTTATTTAGTTCTCTGTAATCGATACACATTCGGAAAGAACCGTCTTTCTTTTTAACAAACAATACTGGGGCTCCCCAAGGTGAGGAACTGGGTCTGATTAAACCTTTGTCTGACAGTTCTTTGAGTTGTTCTGCGAGTTCTTTCATCTCGGTAGGTGCTAAACGGTAGGGTGCTTTAGCTACAGGTGCATCTCCTGGCACTAAGTCGATTTGAAATTCAACTTGGCGAGTCGGAGGTAATCCTGGCAAGTCGTCTGGAAAGACTTCAGGATAATCACGGACGATGGGTACATCCTTGATCTGTTTCTCCTTGGGTTCTTCTTCTTTGTCTGTCTTAGAAATATGTGCTAAAAAGATAGGACATCCTTTTAGTAGATATTTTTGGGCTTGGGTACACGAGATCACACTCAACCTAGTGTCTGTTTTATCCGAGTTTCCATCCCCTCGGATAATTAGATTTGCGTTTCCCCACGGTATACGGACTAGTTTCTCGTCACACACAATGGTTACATGATATTTTGCTAACCAGTCCATACCAATGATGACATCAAAACTACTTAGTTCTATGGGTATTAATTGAATATCAAATGGGTGATTCTGAAGGTTTAAAGTACAGCCTCTTATGATGGTATTAGTTTCAATGATTTTTCCGTCTGCTAATTCGACTCTGTAACAGTTATCTAATGGGGTTGGTAAAATTCCTAGTAAGCTACTAAACTCTGTGGATACGAAACTCCTATCGGCTCCCGTATCGAATAAAATATTTGCATAGCGATTATTCAGAAGGAACATACCAGTAACTACATTGGAGTCGGGGTTGGTCCTGTTTTCTCCTATGACATAAACTCTGGCGGATGCTCCGCTTTGGCTTTCATTCTTACGCTTTGGGCAGTCAGGTCTGATGTGTCCGATCTCTCCACAACCAAAGCAACGGATCTCCTTACGAGCCATGTTTCCACTGCCAATGAGCTGGCGGCTTCCTTGGTATCCACTTCCACGGGAATTTTGCCTGTTGCCGTTGTGGGGCTTATTGTTGGCACCGGAGTTGTTCCTATTGATCGGAGCATATGCACTGCCCTGCTCTGGTTTTCGACATTCAACAGTGGGGTAGTGATGGAAGTTACACTTTGAGCATTTAGTTTTGTTTCCCACGTATGGTGGTGATCCTGAGGAAACAGCACTACAGACTTGACCTAAAAACCTGCCTCTTGGGCTGTTGAGTCTGGGGATGATGACGGTAGTTATCATCGACTTTCCTCTTGTGCTCTGCTTGTCTAATCATATGATCACGACCACGTTTGTCGACTAATTCTGTGGCAAACTCAATGGCACTCTCGATGGTAGTAGGTCGAGATGTAAGCACACTGTCATAAACAGAGTCTGGAAGTCCACTAACGTACTTCTCTATCTTATCCGACACTTTAGGGTACATACGGGTACACATCAAAGTTAGTTCCTGGAACTTGTTGTTGTAACCCGTAATATTGAAGTTGATGCATTTGAGGTTCCATAACTCAATCTCCAGCTTTTTGATTTCACTACGTGGACAATATTTCAAGGTAAGCTTTTCCTTCAATGAGTCCATGTCATCCCATAGGCTCCATCGTGTCCGAGGGTAGCAACTTGTGAGTTCCACCACGTGAGTGCATGTTCCAAGAGTGTACAAGTGGCGAATTTCACCTTTTTCTCTTTAGTACAGTCACTAATACGGAACACGGTCTCAGTCCTCTCAAACCACTGCATGAGCTCGACTACCCCTTCCTTGCCCTTGTAATAGCTAGGTTTGCACTTTAGGAAGTCAGGGTAAGTACATCCTCGAGCTTCGCGGTTTCTTTTATTAGAGTTTTCACTGTCTCCGTGGGTTCTGCTGGGGCGGTTTTCCCTGGCAGCTAAGGTGTCAGTAATGCCTTGCTCAATCAGTACTCTGAGTTGTGCATCAGATATAGTTGTCGCAGGTGTTTCTGCGGGGTTTGGGCGTGCGCGTCTTGGTGGCATTTCTCTATATTAATAAGAAAAACTGAGATTTGTTAGCTGATAAAAAGATGGTTATATTAAACTGCATGGGTAATGTTTATGCATAAAATTCACAACAAATTTGATAATCCGTTAAGAGTTCATAATAATATAAATGTAAACAAACAAGTGGACGGCAACATGCTATTTCTGGCAAACAACAGTATAGTACAAGTACAACTGATCTAAGACAGGGTCATAGCAAACCTGTCTGAAATAGTGGTACATATGTTTGTAATACAACCAAAAGATATCCTACCTACTAAGGTTAGGTACTATGAATACAACTGAAAGGAATACAAGTACAAAAGAGATAAATCATGCGAGCTGAGATGCAACTCAGTGCTTGTCATGATGTACAACTAAAAATCTACCCTACACTAGTATGGCTGCCTGTAGGTGCAGATGGTCTAGCTGGTGGTGCACGCTCGTTCTGCATACGGATCACGGCACTCCGGGTCTCTCTTGTGTATCTTAAAGTCTCTAGTAGCTGCTGCTGACGTGCAGTGTCGGCACTCCGTAGCTGCTCTGTCTCTGTAGTGATCCCCTGATGACGGAGATCTGTCAAATCCACGAAGGTCCTGAAGGTGTCCTCCTGTGTGTAGATGGCGGCTCGAGTCTCGTAGGAATGACTCTCCAGTGAAGCTAGGCGGTAACGGAGGTAAGCTACCTCATCCAATAGCCAGTGTATGGTCTCCCGGTTGGTGTATGACTCCCCGACTATGGCCCAGTAGAGAGAGTCAAGTCTCTCCTGAAGCACGGCGCGACCCTGCTGGTCCGCCTATAGTAGAGAGTGGATAAGGGCGGTGTCCTGTGCCTGTCGGGACGTGAGTGCATCGACCTGTGCCTGAAGGGCGCTAAGTCTAGCCTGCCCGGCTCCTGATCCCTATTCAATCTCATAGGTCGAGTCCGGGATAGTGTCATGTCTCCTCTTACGAGGTGGTAAGACACTGGTGGGGTAAGTGCGAGTTACAGAGGGTGGTGGTAAGGGTGGTAAAGAAGGTAAGACCTGGTCCACCTCTCTAGGAGGGGATGCAGGTACTACAAGTAGTGGTGTAGTAGGAGATACAGTAGGTGGTGAAGGAGTAGGTGAATCTGTGAGTACGATGACCTCGTCCTGCTGGTCATCTCTGGACTCAGTATCAGATGCAGGTCCAGCGAGTACTGACATCGGTGACAAAGGTTTGATGGTAGGAACCATAAGCTCCTCGAAAGTAGTAACAATAGTGGGCGTCGTCATGATATCTGAAAGTAACATCTTAAAGTTGAGCAAGTTTTCAACTTACACAATTTAAAAAGTTTTCATGATGCATATGCGATGTGGTTTTAAAGCTTTTAACCATGTTTGTCAAAGTATAAATAGATACTTATGTGATTTATTTACCATGAGGGAATAAATCAATGTGAAGTTAGTTCACATAATATGCATGCTCTACAATGCTATATGCCTAACTTATAGGTTCCCCAAAAATCAATTTTTCTTTAGACTGATTTTTATGTTCAGTTATAGTCCAGTTTCAAATTTTTATTATTTAAAATTTTTTAAGTTTTTGATCTGGTTCTCTATAACTATGCGCTCTGATACCATTTCTGTAACACCCCCAAGTTGGTCAAATGCAGCGGAATAGTAATTGGGGTGTTACTTGGGTGGATCGATAGCACATAGCATATAGAGCAATGATCATAATATCATTTTGAAACATATTACATGAATTAATCGTACACATTTAGTATCTTGTCTGAATTAAAAACACATTTATTATAAAACAGAAATAAATATCCCAGCCCGATGGTCAACATGATGGTTCCTAAAATGCTGGAATCCAATGCATGAACCTGCTTACTTTCCTGAGAAAACATAAAAGTAAAATGTGGGGGTCAACACGAGGTTGGTGAATTCACAGGTTTAATTAATTAAATAAGGTATCAATATGCAAAGCACCACGAAGGTAGCAGAACATCACAGCCCAACGCTACAGTAGGTCCTACTGCCCTGTAATAGAAGCTAGACATGATTCTCAGTAATCCCATTTTGGTCTATCCTGATTGAGGTTTCCCTTAATCCGAGAATGACATAAACCTGCTGCTAGGCCAAAGCAATACGTGACAGCTGATCACGACAGGCCGGGTGTTGTCAATACCCGAATAGATCTATCCATACATTTCGCGCTACACTATTAACTAATACAGTCCACGGGAATGGAGCAAACAGTAGGCAAATA
Source organism: Glebionis coronaria (assembly GCA_025667525.1). Classification (NCBI taxonomy): domain Eukaryota; kingdom Viridiplantae; phylum Streptophyta; class Magnoliopsida; order Asterales; family Asteraceae; genus Glebionis; species Glebionis coronaria. Next base: position 28,971 of record JANFOE010000102.1, read on the forward strand.
AAATGTTGTTTTCTGTGCATGCTTGCATATAAATAGTTTTTGTATGTTTTCTCCCCCATTTATAAAACAGTAAAGATGGGGCCATGAACTCACCTTAGTGATAATGAGGTAGTGAGGATGATGTCACAATATAGTCACGGATTGGAGAAATTACCTAAGTAATTTAAATGTCTCAGTGAATGCAACAATAAATATGCATGATGAATGGTACATATGAAAATGCATGATCACAATTTATGAGTTGTTACGTTGGTCTAAGTGTTTGTTCTTATAGTAAAATGAAAGTATATATATATTTTTGTTCAAGAAAAATATATATAAAAATATATACAAATTTGTTTAAGGAAAGAAGGGTCGTAAATTAAATAAGTAACTATCATCTTATTTAATTTATCATAAGGGAATAAATTACAATTTATTAAGTTTTAGAGTTACAAAGGAAAATGGTTAACGGGGTTTGTCAATTTCGTAGAGTTTGTAAATAACTAAAATGATTTATTTTACAACTAACAAGTTTTATTACTTCTTTTAAGTAAATAAAACTATGATAAATCTTTATAAATATAATTGTTTAGAAAAGTAACTTTAGGTTTTCATCCGTTAAGTTTCTTACACCGTTAGTCCTTGTTGGTTATTCCACTTTATGAAAACGCCCCCTAGGGCTTGGTAAACTTTGAAGAAATGACCGATTACCCCCTCCAATCCCACGGAATTTTTATAAGGTGGGGTTAGGGCTTGTTATGAGTTTCGAAAGTGGCACAAATGGTCATTGTAGTTTATTTATAGCTCTCGGTTGGATTTTAATATACCCTATAGTTTCAAAAATGACACAAACGATCCTTGGACTATATAATAGTCACGAAAATGTTTACACAGTTTTACTAGTTTACAGTTTCGGACCTAACTTTCACCACTGGTCATTTTAGGCACGAAAAGTATATATATAAATCTAGTTTTGGGCTATACGGCCCATTAGGGTCCGGTTGGGGTAAAAAGGGGTTAATGGGCTTAGTAAAAACTTAAGGTAAATTAGTAAATGTTAAATACTTACTATTGGGCCTTTACTAGTTTTATTATGTGGGCTTATATTATGTTTTATTTCAAAACTAGTTTAGTGTAAGCTTATATATTTTCAGCTTATTTTTATGGCTTATATAAGCTTATTGTTTTTTACTAAAGTTTATATTTTCTTACTAGTTAATCCTAAGCTTATGTTTTGAGGGCTCATGGGCTTATTCTAAGGCTTATAAGATTCGGCTTATATTTGCATGGATTATTTATTTAGGCTTAGGAGATTATGGCTTAGGTTTCTAAAAGCTTAAATAAGCCAACTAAGTCTCGACTTATATTAAGTTTTGTTAAGGCTAGCTTATTTCTAGTACTAACTTCGGCTTATATAGACTTTAAAGCTTAAATGACGTGGCTTATATAACAATATGGGCTTATATATGCTTAATGGCTCGGCTTATTTTACAATATACACATTTTTAAGGTACTCACTTATAACTAGTTTATTTCTAGGATTTTTAAGCAAGGTGTCCAACATGTTAGGACATGGTTAAGGATTTAGGGCACGAAATGTTTATCCACCATATAAGCCGTGACTTATAAGTCATATGGATGGAATTTCATGGAGGTTTTACGTATGCATGGCAACCTAGGCTCATTTCCTAAGTTTCTACATGCATGTCATGAGATGGAAAGTAAAAGAATGATGGATATAGGTCTAAGGTAGACTTACTTACTTGTGTGATCCAAATGGTGATGAATGGAATGGTGTTGGCGTCGGTTTGCTTTTAGACGAGTCCTAAGAGTCTTGAATGCTAGACTTCAATGCTTGGAGTACCAAGATATGGGTAGTAAATGAGATGGAAGATTTTGGTTAGCTCAAGGTGCTATGTGGGAGTGTTATTGATCCGAAAATAAATGGTGTGAGGGTGAATGAGTGTTGTTAGGTTCCTAAATATCTAAGAGCAAAATGTGAATTGTGGCTTGGGGTAGGACACGGCAAGAGAGAGGGAAAGGAGATTGTGAGAATTACCATGGTACTTAGCAAGGACACTTCATTAATGCCCAAAAATGAACAAGCTCCTAGTTGAGTCTTGTTTAGCCGTCGCATGTAAGGCTTCAAAAGGGACAAAAGGTAAGTTTTGAGTGTTTTCATTAAATGGTATGTTGTACAAGGTTTTGGTATGTGGCTTATACTCCTCGCACGTCTAGGGGTGACAAGAAAGAGATGTGTGACATGGTTCTCAAATAGTGTAACTAGTACTAACCTTAATTGCCAAAAATTGTACAAGTCCCCATAGTTTGTTAGTGAAACCGGCGGTTTCATAGTTTCTAGTCAAAGGAAAACAAAATTTATGTAATGTGTATACATATGTGTTATAATTTGTGTATAGTCTAGATGTTTGGTAAGAAAAGGTCAGAGTTTTGGTATAAAAGGTTATGGGTAAGTATTTATATAAATATATACGGCTAGTAAAAGTCTAGGGTATACTTGTGTTTAATTTTCGTGTCTAGGTGAGTGTTAAGTGAGTTAGGGTTATAATATTATGTGAGTGCGTTTGAGTTTAAGTGATTTTGGTTACGTTTAGGGCCTTTGGTGAAAGTATGGTCCTTAGGTGATTTTTATTATGTCAAAAGTATATAAAATATAAAATGATTTAATGTAGTGTTCATGTATAGGAGTAATTATCATCATAGTTTAAAGTCAATTACAGTGTGAGAATCATATATAAAATATTCAAGCTTAAATATATATATATATATATATAAATAGTCATTTATTAATTGTGATCATGACGTTGGATTTTTAGAAAATCAATGGGGTGTATGCAAGTGATCATATGTTCAGGTGACTTAAAGTCCTTCACAATAGATTGTTTGTTGTCCAGTATGCTATTGAAATGTAGTCATACAAATGTGGTCATGCTTTTATGATTAAAATACTCATAGTCACAAAAAAAGTTGTGATATAGTTGTTTCCCTGTTCAGATGATTAGAATGATGTATGCTCATGTGATGCATATGATTGTTCAAAGGATTTCATGCAAAGGTGATAGAATAAATAAATATATAGATATCATGAGGTGACGTACACAATGTTGACATAGTCAAAACCTGAAATTTACAGGTTTTACATCTAGCTATCCTAGATCTAAACCAAGTTGTGGATATTTATGATCCCGACAAATGGTTTATATTCGTAAGAAATGTAGATATTAGCTGATTGTGATATTGAAGAAGAATTGGCGAGATTAAAACTGATATCGATGTCATGACGATCTTTTCTTATAAGAGTGGAGTTTGACAAAACGTTACCACCTAGAAAGATGTTATCTGATTCGGTGTCACCCAATTCTTAAACTTGAAATCGAAGGGGTGAATGTTGCACTTGAGGCTGTAATTGGAACCATTACCCAAAATCCTCATTCCACTAGTACCTTTCCGAGAAGTCAAATTGAATGATCGAGTCATTTCATACTAGCGACTCATTTGATAACTATTGTTGTAAGAGCTATAGGATTGGAAATTAAGTGTTGTTCATATTGAGCTTTTATTGCCTGTACAAGGCCGAAGAATAAGATTGAAAGTATTGGAGATTGAGGTAGGATATCGAATTGAGTATAAGTTGATTGAAACTTGAATAAAGTAAAATTTAACCCGAATAGAATATGAGATTGTTAAGAGGAAGTCGTTAGTTCGTGTTAAGGGTTGTTCCTAGGCCATTGTCCACTAATGAGGATGCCCAGTGTCCAAGAAATAAATTGAAGAAATCTTCTTCTGAATTGGGACCGATGGATCTTCCAGGACATGTGGAACACCTATTGACTCTTGTAGATTAGTATTCATTATGGTATCTTTTAAAAATCCCTAACTTAACTGAGATATCAGTTGGTAGGACGAGTTTTGGAAATTGTAAGACATAGTGACACGTAATGTGTTACGGTACAATTTGAATTGTTTGTGATTAATGAAAAGACTACCTTTGATTGCTAAATCTTACATATATCGATGTTATCTATCTTTTCTTGCTTCTTCCTAATGTTCGCATTAGTTATGCAACCATTGAACAAGTACTCATCTCGATTTGAGTTACGTTGTGGATTATTCTTTTGAGTGCCATCGAGATCATGAACCTCATGATTATTTGGCTAAAGCTCATTTCCTATCATATTGTATTTAGTTCTTGATGAAGAACTTTTCATCACTCTTTTGCAGATCACTGATTGTCTTTATAGGATAAAACATTATTCCTTGAGAAAAATTGGATTTTCATCACTATATGGATTATTTAAAGAGAGATTTATAAGTGATTGTTATCAAAATGAAGTTGTTTATAAAACACCTTGGAAAACTTAATTGTTTTCATAGCAAAGAAAATCTTTGTAAATTTATTTTTGATTCTTATTTAAGAATTAAGCATGAAAATGTTTTTATTATAAACATGATGATAAAATTTTGACGAACTGAGTATTGCATCGTTAATCTTGAAATTGTATATAGTTGCGCGCCTACATACAATTTGGAATGGACCATGCAAGACTGATTAGTAGTCACCATAAAACTAATGAATAAACACTACATTTTCTTTGAAGATTGTGAAAGATTAAAATTTATGAGATCTGCAAGAAGTGAAAAATAGGGACATATTGATAGGGACACCTACATATGTGCCCGTACTATTTATTCTTCTGAGTCGAATTTACTCATCTGTGGAAATTGTCTTATTTGACAATTGACAATTCTTTATTGTCCAATTCTCCCGTAGTGAGATTCTTAGGAAAAGTACCTGATTACCGAATGTTGATACCCGAATGGATGTATCGACGTTCTTATCATTTCTTTTGATTTTTTCATTTGAATGACCTGGGTAACGATCCGAGGAGCTTTCGAATGCGTACTCAAATTATGAAAACATGGGATATGTTCATATTCGTTAAATGTTTTCGTCTGTATCTGATTTGAAATTATCTCGCGTAGATTATGCGTTGACCTTACTCTTTTTAAGGGTAGTTATGTCCCCTGATATCCTTGAATTTGTGAAGGATTATGAGTTATTATTAATCTTTTGAGAAGTTCACATCTTAGCAACGGTGATGAAACTGGAAAGTTGATAGTGCCAGTAGAATGAATTGATTGATTATGACATGACGACATTGTCTTAATTGATGGGAACTCGAGTAGAATTACCCTATAAGATAAGATGTTGATTATCAAAAGTGATCTAAATAATTCTTGATGGATGACGATATCCTGCATTTAGTCTTGAAATTATATTGTGAATGATTGTAAATTAGTCATAGATATTATAATCTAGAAAGAACCTAATATAAATTTATTAAAAAGGTGTTTCCGTTATCTGAAACATTAGGAGGTATTTGCTGGTGAATTACCTAGACTTTCCCCATTAAGGCAAGTTGAATTTGGTATTGATTATATTCCCGGTGCTACACCTGTGGCATGTGCAGTGTACGTCAGCACCATCTGAATTAAAGGAATTACCGTATAACTGAGAGAGTTGTCGAAGAAATATTTTATCCTACCAAGCTCGTCATCATGAAGAGCTATGGTGTTATCATTCCTTATATTTATAGATTACTGTGAACTGAGTAAATTGACAATCGAAAACGATATCCATGACTCGAAATGGAAGATTTGTTCGATCATTTACTAGGTTCTAGCGTATGTTCTAAAGATTTGATCCTCGGCATGGTTATCATCAACTTCGCATCTCCAAAAAAAGATTATCTATTCCAATCACTACATCCGGTACTTGTAATGAACATTATGAGTTTCACGTGATGTCGTTTGGATTGACTAATACACATGTAGCATTCATAAATTTGGTGAATCACGTGTGTAGGCTGTAATTTGATAAATTCATGCTTGTGATCATTAAGGACTATTTGTTTGTTTATAAGTATAAGAAGGAGTTAATAATTATTTATAGAATGCCCTAAATTGGCCGAATAACAAAAACCTGTACCTTAAATATATAACATGTGATTTAAGACTTAATCCTTTACATGATTTGACCATGTGATTAATAAGATAATGGGATCTATATTGACTTCTCAAAAATTTAGAGTCCTCTTAAGGCTTTGGGATATACCAAAAAGAAAAGTGCAAATATGTTTTGACATATATTTTATCAAAGAAATTTTTAAGGGATTATTTCCTTATACACAAATCATTTAACTAAACTCCTGTTTAGGGGTAAATGTTTGTGTATAATTCTAGACAAACTAAGAAGAATTGAGGAAACTATATAACTTATTACTTGAAATTTGAAACGACAATTTTTGCTTTTCAACTAAGAAAATTTTGACCAAAATATAAACAAAGATTTTTCGAACATTTACGGGTCTTACTAATTATTTTAATTATTTTCGATAAATCAACAAAAATCTTGTTAATTAAACTCAAATTTATTTTGAACATTTTTATATAATTGGTCGAACAAATATTTTTCGAACATTTACGGGTCTTACTAATTATTTTAATTATTTTCGATAAATCAACAAAAATCTTGTTAATTAAACTCAAATTTATTTTGAACATTTTTATATAATTGGTCGAACAAAGAAATTTAAAATTTTTACGTTTACGTTTCATAAAAATTGAATATTTATTATTTAGTTACTTGTAATATGTATCGACGCTTTAAACGTCAGATTGAGCAAAACTGATAAAAATGATAGTTGAGACGAAATTAAAACTTAGAAAATGTGAAGAAAGAATTTCTGAGTATATTGAAGACATGATAATTATTTCATCAGGAAAGATGAATGTAAATACTGACGCATTATGTAGAAAAGATAAAGAACCAATTAGGACATGTTCCTTAGTAATGAAGATGCAAAATAAATTGCCGAACAATATAAAAATAAACAATGTTTGTAAAAAGGATAATATAGATAATAATAAACGTGGTTCGCGGCTAATGTGAACCATTAGAATTGAGAAGCCGATAGCGTTAAATGTTTTAAAGGCCACTTGTGGTTGTCTAAATATGGAGGATTGTGAGATATAGTTATATTGGAATCTTGTAAGTATAAGTATTCTATTTCTGTCATTTCTGATTTAATGTATCATTATCAGAAGAAGTTGTACTGATGGCAAATTATGAAGGCAGACACCGCCTCATACATTAGTAAACGTCTAGCTATTGCCAAGGTCATCATCTGAATTTGATCCGATTTGGGTCATCGTCGACAGACTGACCAAATCTGCTAATATCATTCTCGTTAATGATAAATTCTTGATGAAGAAATTGACTCTTTTGTATTTAAAGGAGTTTTGTAAACATGGTGTGCCTGTATCGATCATCTCTATCAAGATCCTCGCTTCGCATTGATTTTCTAGAGATTTGCTCAGAAGTCATTAAGAACGAATCTTGATGAGAGTACTGTGTACCACCCCAATCGAAGGGACGAGGTAAAGTAACGATACAAAATACTATAAGTGTTGTTTTGTATTTGAACGATTGACCTTTGGTAATAAACCATATAATCGCTTTCCTTTGGAGAGATTATCATTAATAATTATCGTGTTAGGATCGAGATCGAATCTTGTTAAGATTTAAATATTAGAGCATTTGTAAGCAAGAGTTGGGACGAGGACACCCGACATACACCCATTGTGAGTTGGACATGTCTTTTAGGTTTAAGGTTTCCTATGATGGCGAACCTAACCTTACAAAATACCCGACCCGCGAGACCTAAAATGATTATTGAAATTAGGATCTGATTATTGACTACCGATAGTGGACAGGAGGTAATGTGAATATGAAATGTAGATCTTGAAGTGCAGGATGGGTAGCGAAGTTATGCCAAAAATTTTCACCATAGAAAGATGAATTGAAGATCTGAAAGATCATGGGAATTAAGTCCCCGTTGTATGGGACCATTGAGATGATGTAAAAGATTGGTTTGAAAGGCATATAAGCTGGACCTACCCTAGGACTTCAAGAGCTGCGTGAAATATGTTTCGTATATCGAACTTGATGAAATGTCTATCAAGTGAGAATCTGATCACTTCTTAATGAAGTTTAGATCGGCGAAAAGTTGCATTCATCAAAAACCCGTGAACATCATGGATAGAGAAAGTAAGTCAACAATAAGCCTGATCTTATTCCCGTAGTTATGTTTGATGAAACTCGCGTATTGTAATGAATTACACTTGTGAGAAAAGACCGAATGTGGAGGAAATACCCACATGGCTTTAACTCTATAAGAAGCGAGTAGTAAGATAAGATGATCTTTGAGGACAAAGATCCTGTTTAGGGGTAAATGCTGTGACAATCCATCAATTTATGGTTGATATTTTATTCTCAAATATTATTTAAAAACATTATTTTAATGTTATATTATGAACTCACTTATTTCTGGGAAGAAATTTGAATTTACGTCTTGAAGTAGCATCGACTACGTCTAAACCGGAGGATTCTACGCTACATGCTTACGTTTACATACACCGTCTTTGGTGACAGTCCGACATTTCAGAAAATAAATTTATCCGTAAATATTATTTTTTGGGATTTTTATTTTTGAGTTGGTTCATAAACTCACAAATTTACGAGAAGAGATTAGGACTTACGATTAAAATTTAACGTCCTTTACGACTAAACCGTAAACCTTAGGATTACGTATTTACGTTTTCGAACACCGTTTTTTGATGAAACGATTTTTATTAGATTCGTTTTGTGCCGTTGATTCATAATTTATAAAAATGTTTTTCGTAAAACGACCCGAGGGCACGCAAATCGAGGAAACTAGAATCGAGGAGTACCCGTAAATAATTAGGGATGAGACAAAACAAGTTTTGCCCCACCCCCACATATGGATGTCATAACTTAGCTAAGACAATTTTGAGGTGTCAAGCTTACAAAGTAAGCTAGGACACTTGTCCTAGCCACTTTGTAAACTAGCAACCAACTCAAAACCACTCACTTCCAAACAACTTCTCCATTTCCATCCATGCAAAACCACACAACTCTCCTCCCTCTCTCTCAAAAATTCGTCCCATATTCATCAAAAACAACCCTCATTTGATCCATTTTAACCATAAAATCATGTGTTATTCACACATATGATGAAGCCCTTTTTGAAGCTCTATAAATTGGTGGTGATCTTAACATCCAAAGAGAAGTTTACAAGATGAAGTAGGGCTGATTTTCCACAAGATGTTCATGAAGATAGGTGATCTTGAAGTTGATATTGGTATATCACAAGTCTTGCCATCAAAATCCAAGCCTTGTTCATCAACCTCATCTTTTCATCACTATGGTGGTATAAAGATTATCCTCCCCATCCTTTTGTTAATTTTGATTATGTAATCATGTATTTTCTTCTTAAATGTATATATGTATGATGATATATGATGATTAAAAATATTATGTGGGGATTTGGTGTTGATAGATTGGATAAACATGGGTAAAAAGATGGACAAACTACATGTAAAATGGTTAAATCTTGTTTAAATGGTAGGCTGTATAAAAACAGTAAATAATCATGTCATTAACAGATAAAATGGCATAGATTAATATATATACAGTAAGTAATATGTCTTGTACACATGTGAGAGTTGACCATGCAATGGAATCATTAGGATGAGTGAGATATGATCAAAACAAGTTTAGAGTACAAATCTGATTTCACTGTTTTGGACGATTTTTAGAAAATACTTAGAGGCTGATTCAACAGTAGCTATAGAAGAGTTAAATGGAGCACATATCATGTAGTTTATGTCATAAAAGGTTGAGCTTCTATATCCGTATAGAACTCTAGATATGGCAGTTTTGGTGAACATGAAGATAAAAATTAGATTTTGGGAAATTAAAGTATAATAGTATTATATAAGCACTCAAATAAAAATAGTATAAAATGTGAATTAAAAACCCACTAACTTATATAATACATTTATATAAATATGTATAAGGATAAATAAATGGACATTTTATAAAAATGGTACTTTGATAAGTTTTGTAAGTTATAAAACTATAAACATGATTTTTACGACTTTTTCGGCTATTACCGTAAAATTAACGTTTTTGTTAAATAAAACTTAGACGGTTGGACCCGTCTAATGTAAACTTTTATAAACTCATATACTGATATATAAACATATATAACAATTAAAAACCGATAAAACCCGAGCTATATAACATACGGACATTAACGGGCTAAGTTAACGTTATTGGACTAATAATACAACAAAATGGGCTAAAACACTTATAAACTTATTTATTGGGCTTAACCCATTTGGCCCCAACTTGTAATGTGTAAATACTGATAATAAAAGTATAAAATGGATTAATACAAGTTGAAGAAATTATAATAAGCTTGTTGGAATTAAAACATGTAAGTAGGTAAAACTAGTAAACTAGTATAAAAGTTATCAACACATAACACTAAAATGAGTAAATGAGAATATGTAAACCCACTTGATCATCATATATATATATATAATCATCATATGTATACATAATTGTTATTTTTATAAAGTCATTGGACAAGAGTCTAAGACGTGTATTATTTGTCTAGGTTTCCGTGATTGAAGCACGTACCGTACGCCCGAATTGCCAATAACCCGCCTTCCCACATCAACGTGAGTTCATAGCCTCGCACTCTTTTAAATGTTTTTATGAAATGTTTTATAAACCCGCGAGGGAGATAACATGTTAGTTTTGATAAAATAGGACACTATTTGTCCCGATTGTTTGTTTATTGATTTGGACCCGAATGATTGTATGACCCGATGAATGATTATATGACCCGATAGATGAAATGAAATGGATTATTAAAGTTAGGTTATGTCACTAAAAGTCCCATTAGCATGAATTGTGAACTACCGGGATTTGGTAGACGCTTATGCATATGATAGTACTATTTGGGGACGATCACCCCAGTTCACGCCTTGACGGTTGATCCCCGTCGTGCCACGTTGATTGGTAAGCGAATTTATGTATGAGAAGATTACACAAGCGTGATTATTGTGACGACACACTAATTTAGATGGGCAAATTAAGTATCGGGTTAGCTACCCGTTGTTGGTTATACTAAGGTAACAATGTCATGCGGCTTATAATAATCCAATTAACGAAATACTGCTTTAAGCATTAAATTACGATATATTGCCTGACTAGCAATACGGGGTCTTACTATTGATATTATGTTCGTGTTTTGGTTTTCATAACCATAATCATATAACGGTTTTTACTTAACTCCATACAACGTTATAAAACGTATTGTATGATATTTTTACGACATTGGTTCGTATAATGATTTTTAAGGCAAATGCCTATATTATGATTTTGATAAGGATTTGTATAAAATGACTCTGGCTATTTTATGGCCTATTACAAAGATTTGTACAAAATGATTTTCGGTAATAATTTTATACCGATGTTATATTGATGGAATTTATTAAACTCTATGAATTCACTCGGCATTATCGCTGACCTTTTCTTTTAACATGTTTTATCTCAGGTACTTGAAGATAATTCTCGGGAAGACATCAAGAATTCATGGCCCGCACTTAAATATTAATTTCCATTCAAATGCTTTGTAAAACCCGTATAAAATACAATGACTTGGGACCTATGTAACTTTGATATTTATGAATGGAAATGCTTTATTAATAAACGACGCGATTTTTAAGCGTTGTCTATGATATGAGTAATGTGCTATCCCGTAACACCAACGAGTCTTCCGCTGTATTGAATTGTATAAATTTGGGGGTGTTACACATCGTTGCTTACATTATTTTCCGACACTAAGCTAAATGTCGAGACCTAATCTTTAGCTAGGACCAATCTACAAAACGTTGCCTACTTCACAATTTAACGACACAAGGCTAGATGTCGGGTTCTAATCTTATGGTAGAACCAATCTTCACGACGTTGCCTACTTCACCATTTTACGACACAAGGCTAGATGTCGAGTTCTAATCGAAAGCTAGAACCAATCTTCACGACTCTTCACTTTGAAGCTAAGTGAGAACTGCACACAACACAACTACTAGTCACTTTATAGTTTAGTGAGAACTCACAAGACACAACCACATCACTTTATAGTTTAGTGAGAACTCCTAATCAAATCTATGACAACTCAACTAGACTTATCCAAGTACACACATGTATCTTGGATTTACACAACACAAATCCAAGCAAACACATATGCAATGGATGTACACAACAAATCCAAGTATCCACAAATAACTTGGATGAACACAACTAGTCAAAGTATTCATAAATACATTGGATTGACCTAAAACAAAAAAGGGTATCATGATTTATATGACTAGCTCATAGATTCATCTTTATCACAACACTAGTGAGTGAGTGATCTTCTCATTGGACAAGGTAAAGGAGGGGATCAAGAGGATAATCATATGTCAACATCCTTAACAATTTAAGTGATCATTTACTAATGATTATGCTATAGAAAATAGAAAGAGGGCTGAGAAAAACGTCCAAGAGGCTTACTGGAAAATGAGATTTGACCCACTATTTAAAGAAGACAAAGTATAACAGATCTATAACGGCTAGCTGTGCGCGGTACCTTATCTCACCCCGCGGTTCCATATCGCTAAGGAACCGCGTAGGTACTTAAGGTACCGCCACTAGACTACGCTCTGTTTTTTTGTCTTTTAGTGGGGTGGGAATATCTGAGGTATTTGAAACCTTCAAAGGATATTCTAACAGCATTTGGAATATGCTATTTTCAAATTTTCATTTTCCATATTAATAAAACATTTTATAAAAAAGAAAGTTTATTAAAAAGTCTTTTGTCATATTAACAAAAGTGAGTTTTAAGGATGATCATTTTGATGATCACTAAGTATGATTAAGAAAGGTTAGTGATATGATTATTACCTTGATGATAGTGTTAGTTAAATAATTCATTTTGTGTTTTACACTAAATGTGTTGTATGGTTTGTTGTGATCAAAACTAAGAAAGATTAGTTAACACTAATAATGTTTTTAGGCATTACTTGCATTAACAGTGTACAATGTCATAAGTGTAGGGGAGTTTACTCCCACATGCTTAAACATTGAGGACAATGTTTATATCAAGTATAGGGGGGATTTCTATCGAAGTAAGTGGTCTTTTCCATGAATTTGTCCTCATTTTAACCGGAAATTTTGATTTTTCGAAAATTTTCAAAATTGTTAATCTATTTCGGCCTTGTAATTTTCCTTTGCTATCGTTATTTACTTTCTTTGCTAGAATAAATTTCAATAAAGTGGTTTTAAATTTTTCAAAGTCGTGAATATTTTGACTCAACCCAAGTTTACTTATCTAAGTTTACTCTAGCTAGTATCCTTAACGTGTTTAAATCAAGTTTTGCTAGGCTTTTATATAGGGAACTTTAAAACGCGAAAGTCTTAACTCTCACGGGTTAAGAACAATAACTTTTCGCAAGTTCCTATAGTTGATCCTAGAGAGTTGTTTATCAAGGGAACTTTAAAATGCGATTTCTAAACTTGAAAAAGTCTATGAATTTGCAAGATCCTATAGATAACTCGAAAACCCAAAACTTTGATTTAATAGGCTAAGCATCCACGAGTCTCATTCCTTGAGATTTTTAAATTATGGAGAACGAGAGATGATAGAGTCAATTATAAGTTTGGTGTTCTTTCATGAATTTATGTGAGTTGATTATAAGCTTTTTCTCCTATCGCTTGCTAATAAATTTATCTGCAATAAATAAGGTTGTACGATTTGAAAAGTTACTTAGCTTCTACCACAAGATCGTTAAAAATTTGCTCGGTATTAATTAGAGTTCATAGCCAAGGCATAACTTATTGAAGCGGGATGCGAAGATTGGCGAGTCCGAATAGGCCCTAACAAGGCATGAGGGCTACATTTTGTTGCTAAAGATCCAAAAGTGATGTGAAGAATCATTTATCGAAAATCAATATGAAGGATCGAGACACACGACAAAAAGCAAATACTCCCCTAAAGATCATGGAGAAGTCTATCCAAAAAGGCCCTAACAAGGTATGAGGATAAATAGATCCAAGTCCTAAAAGGAGGCGAATCGTGGTATATCAAAGTCCAAAATAAAGATTGGAGAAAAATGAAGAAGTCGTGGTCCAAAGATGAAGAATCTCTCAAAACTTCAAGTGAAGGAATTCCTATTATGAAGAGAAGACCATAATTTCAAGAACGTCTCTCAAAGATTTGAAGTATGAAGTCGCTGCCAAATATCGGTCCGAGAAAGGTCTCAAATCGTGAAGCGAGTTATGCCAAGATATGAACTTTATGAGGTCCCGAGAAGTAGTTTTAAAAGATTTTGTCCTTTAACTAACTATTGATTAAATTGTCCCACTTTATTTTCGGCCTAAATAAACTATCGAAATAAGTCAAACAATGCATCCTCGTGATCATTCAAGACAATCATAAAATATAAGAGATACACCTAGGAGTAAGGTAGTCTAAGTGAATAATTGGGCCACATGAGTTCGTGATAGTTTGCTAACTTATAATAACAATGATCTCGTTTTCAAACTTGGTATGAGGAAGGTGAAACTTGAGGATGATAAACATTCATGACAACCAAAACCCCAATGTAAGTCTTTGATTTCTTACTTTTTTTTGTTCTTTTATTTTTCTTAGTGCTTAGTATTTAATAAAGGCCAAGGTGAGTTATCTATGATGAAAAATGTAAACCGTGCTTTGAAATTAATGCATTGCATGAGGACATTGCAATGGTCAAGTGTAGGGGATTTAATAAGTGTGAAAAACTTATCCTTTTACCACTTATTTCCAATAATAACAAGACCAAAACATGTATTTTATGTCGTAAAAGTCGGAATTATGCGTTGTTTGTGTTTTTATTGTGTTTCAGGATAAAAATATGCACAAGGAAGAAAACATGGGCTATCACGGGCTTTTATCGAAGAAAAAGACAAATGCTGAAGTCAAAAGATCGAGAATGCAAAAAAGAACGGAAGTCCAAGGCCTATTATGAAGATTTATCGAAGAAAAAGTCTAAAGACGGAAACTTAATGAAGTCGAAGAACTAAAGTCTAATTATAGAAGAAAATTATAAGACAAGTTCAACTTATATCGACAAATCCCGAGACGACGTCAAGATAGACAAAGAAATTAAATCGAGTCGAGACGAGAAGAAAGAAAGAAGAAAGCTTAAGCACTTAATCTCCCCACCTCCTATAAATACCCTCCTAATATGTCATTAGGAGGGTGTTATTTGTTAGAGTTTTTTAGTTAATTTTTAGTTTTATTAAGTGTGTTTTTTAATTTCTCTCTAGTTTTCCTTTCAAGCTTACTAAATCTTTATAATAATCTTGTAATCTTTTGATATTAATCTTTAATCAAATCAATCTTATTTCCTTAATTCTCATTCTACCTTAATCTTTTAAATCTTGATAATCATGTAGTTTCATTTTAATTTTCTTGATTGTTTGATTTTGTAGCTTATTTCATTGTGCTTATTTAATTGGTGATTTTAAAAGTTTTAGATTAAAAGTGCTTATTTTCTTAATCTTTATGATAAATAGTTCTTAAAAATAAGTTGATTTTGGTAAGTTTAATATTTTGATAAAAAGTGCTTTTTGGTTTATAGCTTATTTTGTGTTTTAAAAGTTTTTAAATTCTAGCTTATTTACTTTTCTAAAAATCTTTTTGGGTTATGTTTTGGTAAGTGCTTATTTTAGATTTGCTCATTTGTTTAAGTTTTTATGTTATCCGGGTTTTTAAACCCTCATATTCCGAATAGCTGCCATAACAAAGTATTCCGGATATAGCTAACTACCTTTTATTCCGAATAGCGCTCATCTCTACATTCCGGATAAGCATCATTTCAGTAATTCCGGATAAGCATCATTTAAGCATTCCGGATAAGCCCTTTATTTCATTTTTCCGGATAAGTATCCGGAACATATTTCGGATAAGCACTTTATTTCCATTATTCCGAATAGCTGCACCTTCAAATATTCCGGACAAGAACCATGATTCAGAATTCCGGATAGTGACCAGAACTTTATTCCGGATAGCGTGTATTTCATATTTATTCCGGATAAGTCTCTCAACAAGGTATTTCGGATAACTCATTTTACCAAGTTATTCCGGATAAGCGGTAGAAGACGGATTGAGGATAAGAATCCAAAGTATTCCGGATAAGTGGTCAAATAGAGGATTCCGGATAAGCACCCGAAGACGAGTTCCGGATAAGGAGTTTGTTAAAGATTCCGGATAAGCTGCATATCTTCATTTCGGATAACATTCCGGATATCATTCCGGATAACATTCCGGATAAGGTTTTGTATTTCCAGTTTTTGAACTTCAATTTTTCCCACCTTTTTACTTAGCATTATTTGAACTTGACTTATTTAATTTTTAAAAAGTTTATATTTTTGTAAGTTTTCATCACTTACTCTTTAATTTTTGAAGTCTTCATTTTTAGTTTAAATTTTCAAGCTTTCATTTTATCAATTTACTCAACGACATTTTCACTTTTAGATTAAAAATAGATATTCAAACCCTTTTTCTTTTCCACCAATAACGACCTAGTCACACTTTTGACTTGTAATCAATTCGAAAATATCGGAACAACGAATTTTCATAACTAAGTAAAATCTAGTTATTACGTCATAAGAAGAAGATGGTTTTATCTGATTCTGATGAGGATGAAGAGGAGGATTTGTTGACTGTGTTGGCTAGGGTTGCTTTTTCTGCAAAGCCAAGTGATGACCTACCTGCTTCTCCTAGTGCTTCACGCATTCCACCCACTGTTGTTGGCCACATGCCAAAGAATGATACTGCTGGTCCTTCATCCCCCACTCCTGGTCCCTCTCATGACCCAAAGGGTAAAGCCACAATAATTGATGCTCCCTCCCCTCCTAGGAAGAGAACCCGCAGACAACTGGAGGAAGAGAGGATGGGAGAGGAGGCTGCTCAGAAGCTGCAAGAGGAGTTTAACCAATAGGTTGCGGCTGCCTCAACGACTGCGGCTGAGGATGAAGCCTTGCAACAACAACGCTGTGAGCAGATCCGCCACAATGCCATGTTTTAGGATAATGCAGATTGGATGAATGTGGTTACAATCCTCACCTCTGACTACTCTCAGTTTACTGATGTGTTGGGTGCGGATGTGAACCAGGGAAATTGTGTTCGAGGAGCGATGTCTCTAATGCAAAGGAAAGGGAAGATCTAGCTGCTCAACTTGGCCAAAAACGACGCAATCGCCTTCTCTCTTATGCTGAGCAAAAGAGGCTAATACAGTAGTATATGAAAAATAAATCTGGAGCCTATTATCAAACTGGTTGGACATGGAAGAAGGTAAGGAAGCTATCTGATGATGAGCTTAAGGAGCTGTACACAAAGATGATCAAGTAGAAGGATGTCCCTCTCCCTTCTCATGCAATCTATCACCCTCCTCCTCGTGTTGTTCACACCTCCAAGCCTACTGATGCTCCCACTCCATCATACGTTGTTCAAGAAGGAAATACTACTGGTGTTCCATCTACTGGTGAAGCTACTACTGTTGTTCCCATTACTTATTCTTCAAAGTTTGATCCCACCCTTCTCATGATGATGATACTACCACACCTGCTACTCTTGTTGATGACCCTACACCTCCACTGGTTTCAGAATCACTCTCTACATAACATAAAGCTGCAGCCGCTACTGAACCTATGAATGTTGATGATCATGTTTCTACTGCTGTTGCCACTACTATAAATGTCAAGGAGGAACCCTCTACTGCTGTCCCCACCCCTCGCTGGTCTATTCGAAAGAAGCAGGCTCGCCGTGGTAAGACAGTTCCATTTGAGAAAAGGGATCATGATCACTTAATAGATGCCGCTTCTGATAGCGATGATGACTTGCCCCTTGGCCGTGGAAGGATTGTGCATTGGGAGGTTCAACCATCGGCCTTTCGTGTTGGAACTTTTACTCATATGGTCCAGACCAATGATAGCCACCATAATACTTCTCTGGTTTGAATGAGATCTTATCTTGGGTGGATCGTCAGGATCTTATGGTGTTATATGGGTTGGTTGATGCTGTATTCGAAAGTCCTCGAGTGATGTTTAATAACTAAGTTTTAAGTAAAGGTGAAATCGTCTCGACTCGATTCAAATTGACCACGGTTGAAAGTGTGACTCAGTTGTTCTTGGTGGATAAAAGAGAAAAATGTCGTTGATTAACTATTTAAAAAGAAAAATGAAAGCTTTAAAATTTTAAACCAAAAATAAAGACTTTTAATGACAAAAGATTAAAACTTGATGAAAAGTAAATTTGAAAATAAACTAAGACAAAACAATTTAAAATTAAACTTAATAAAAATGGTGGGAAAAATAATTGTTTGAAAATAATTCGGGAAACAAACTAAAGAAATAATTCGGGAAAACTTAAAACTTAACCTAAGTCGGAATAATGAAAACTACACATAAGTCGGAATGAAATAAAGAACCTAATTCGGAATGCCCATCTTAAACCTAGTTCGGAATAGAACTTGTGAACTAATCCAGAATGTAAGAATTGCACACAATTTAGAATGAGGATTCTACACCTTATCCGGAATCCACCTCGCACTCAATCCAGAATCCAATTTAAACCCTAATCCGGAATGTGTTATTTAACTCACAATCCGGAATGATGGCCAACTCCTAATCCAGAATCCCTATGCTCCAAGTAATTCGGAATGATGTTACTGACCTAATTCGGAATACTGGTTTATGAACATAATCCGGAATGTACAAACACAACGTAATCCGGAATAAACATTATGCACACAATCCGGAATGTATATCCTAAGCTAATTCGGAATATGCTTGTTTGCAAGTTGTTCGGAATACTAGGAAACTAAGCCTAATTCGGATTATGAAATTTGCACATAAGTCAGAAAAAGGGTTTTATAATCCGGATAAATGAAAATAAGCTAAATTCAAATAAGCACTTAACCAAAATTTTAACCAAACTAATTTTAAGAAAAAGCTAATAAGCCATAAATAAAAAACTTTAAAAACACTAAATAATCAAAATATTTAAAATCAGCTTTTAAAATATTAAAAAATTAAAAACTCTTAATTAAAAATAAGACAAACACTCAATAAGAAATAAGCACAATAAGCTAAAATAATCAAACACATGAAAAATAATAAGAACAATGGAATAAGCACTCAAATAAGCAATAACATCAAACAAACTACATGATTATGAAAACAAAACAATAGATTTAAAAACAAGAAAGGTAGAATGAGAATGATTATGAAAAGCTTGAAATTAAGATGAAGATTAAGGATTTAAATACAAGATTAAAGATGAAAAAGCTTGAAAACTTGAAAGTAAATCTCGAGAGAGAAAGTAATTATCCTACTCCTGCTCCTAAACTAATCTATCTAATGATAACTAATGATAAAAAACAAAGGATTAAAAGACTATATATAGGAGGAGGGGATGTGATGTTTGTTGCTTCTCTCTTTCTCTTTGTCTTCTCGTCTTTTAATTAATTTGCCTTTCTCGAATTTTTCTCGGGATTTGTCGATATAAAATGAACTCGTTTCTAATTTTCTTCTTTTATTAGATTTGGTTCTTCGACTTCGTTAAACTTCCGTCTTTGGTCTTTTTTTCGATAAATCTTCCGAATAGGCTTTTGATTTCTGTTCTTTTTGCACTTTTGATCTTTTGACTTCGTCTTTTGTCTTTTCCTTCAATAAAAGCCCGTGGAAGCCCGTCTTTTCTTCCTTTTTCATATTTTGGTCCTAAAACACAATAAAGACACAAACCACGCATAATTCTGACTTTTACAACATTAAATACACGTTTTGGTCTCATTTTTACTTGTTTTAAGTGGTAAAAGGATAAGTGTTTTCACACTTATTAAATCCCCTACACTTGACCATTGCAATGCCCTCATGCAATGCATTAATTTCAAAGCACGGTTTAGATTCTCCATCATAATTAACCCACCTTGGCCTTTATTTAACACTAGACACTAAGAAACTTAAAAAGATAGAAAATTATAAAATGCTTGAAGGAAGAAACAAGTAAAGAATCTAAGACTTACATTAGGGCTTTCGTGTCATGAATATTAATCACCCTCAAGTTTCACGTTCCCCATACCAAGCTTAAAAACGAGATCATTGTTATTATAAGTTAATAAAGCTAACACTTACTCATGTGGCTCAATTATTCACTTAGACTCCCATATTCCGAGGTGTATCTCTTATATTTTATTGTTTTCTTGAATGATCACGAGGATGCATTGTTGACTTATTTCAATAGTTTATTTAGGCCGAAAATAAAGTAGGCCGATTAATCAATAGTTATCAAAAGGACAAAATCTTTTAAAACTCATTCTCAAAACCTCATAAATGTCATATCTTGGCATAACTCATTTCACGATTTAAGACCTTTCTCGGATCGATATTTGGCATTTACTTCATACTTCGAATCTTGAGAGACATTCTTGAAATAATGGTCTTCTCTTCATAATAGGAATTTATTCACTTGAAGATTTTGAGAGGTTCTTCAAACTTGGATCACGACTTCTTAATTTTTTCTCCAATCTTTATTTGGGATTTTGATATACAACGATCCGCCTCCTTTTAGGACTTGGATCTATTTATCCTCATACCTTGTCAGGGTCTTTTCGGATAGACTTCTCCATGATCTTTAGGGGAGTATTTGCTTTTCGTCGTGTGTCTCGATCCTTCATAATGATTTTTGAATAATGATTCTTCACACCACATTGGATCTTTAGCAACAAAATGTAGCCCTCATGCCTTGTTAGGGCCTTTTTGGACTCGCCAATCTTCACATCCCGCTTCAATAAGTTATGCCTTGGCTATGAACTTTAATTAATCTCGAGCAAATTTTAAACGATCTTGGGCTAGAAGCTAAGTAACTTTTCAGATCGTACGACCTTATTTATTGCATTTATTTATTTAACAAGCGATGGGAGAAAAAGCTCATAATTAACTCACATAAATTTATGAAAGAATACCAAACTTATAATTAACTTTATCATCTCTCGTTCTCCATAATTTAAAATATCAAAGAATGAGACTCGTGGATGCTTAGCCTAATAAACCAATTAAGGTCCATATGGTCAAGCATACTAGCTAGAGTAAACTCACATAAGTAAACTCGGGTTGAGTCAAAATATTCACCACGGGCCTAATATATCAAAGACATCTAAACTTATTAAAACCATTTTATTATATACTTACGAAGAAAGGAAATAACAATAACAAAGGAAAATACTACTAGGCCAAATAGATAAAAAATTTTGAAAAATGTCAAAAAATCAGTTTTCCGGTTAAAATGAGGGCATATTCATGGAAAAGCACACTTAACTTCGATAGAAGTCCCACCTACACTTAATATAAACATTGTCCTCAATTTT
Source organism: Glebionis coronaria (assembly GCA_025667525.1). Taxonomy (NCBI): domain Eukaryota; kingdom Viridiplantae; phylum Streptophyta; class Magnoliopsida; order Asterales; family Asteraceae; genus Glebionis; species Glebionis coronaria. Next base: position 50,358 of record JANFOE010000102.1, read on the forward strand.
TAAGCATGTGGAAGTAAACTCCCCTACACTTAGGACTTTGTGCACGTTGTTTAAATCTTGCTAAGGAACAGACAACTAAAGTGATTCCTATTTCAACATAAATGATAAAATAGTGGAATAAAAAGAGTTTAGGATAGAACCGAGAAGACGAAAACATGGAATCACGTGTCATAAAAAGTCATCAAAAGTGGATCTTTGAAAGCTCCAATCCCTGCTCATCTTAAGAAAGAAAAACAACAAACACTTACGGGGCTCCCCTACACTATTTATAAAAACGGTTAAGGAAGGATAGATACTGGGTTGCCTCTCGAGAAGCGCTTGTTTTTGTTAACCGAGTCATAAGCCTGACTCGACTCTGAATTAAATGGTCCATGATGAAGCCTATAATGTAATAACGGGATTAAAACTCTTGTCCTCGTTCCCGGAGGACATTAATAAGTGAGAGGCAGGAGGATAAGTCTTGAAGGGTAGAAAAGTCCTCTCAACATACGAAAAGTATGTGAAGTCATGATCTACGGGAGGTGAGGTGGGTAAAGGAATCAAAAGGTCATCCCCAAAAGACATATGATGGTCATTAAGTGGCAAAGCCATAAAGGTATCAATCATAGAATAATATATGTCACCTCCCGAGTCAAAACAATCATCCTTAGAAATGGTCTCAAAAGTATGGGATGAAAGGTGCTCGGGAGGGGAACTTGGGACAATATCTTCATGCATCAAAGTATCAAAAAGAACATCCCCCTCCGTGTCATCATCATCAACACCCGGAGGTATTGAGAGAATGTCGATTTCTTCCATAAATGTGTCATTAGTCTCAACGGGAGTAATAGAAGGGGGTAAAGACTCGGAAATAAGAGTAGAATTCAACGCTTCAATTTCAGCAATAAGAAGATGAACTTTAAATAATTTGTCGCGAAGAATAACGTCTTCCACCTCATCTAAAAGACCAAGTTCATTGGTGAACTTCTCGTAAGTTAGAGAGAATAAATCAACATCGCCCTCATCCCCCGGAGGAGACTGAGAAATTTCAAAAGTGAAGTTTTCATAGCATGTAGAAAAATAATCATTAAAAGCGACCTCGTCTGTAAGCTCCACAAAAGTCGGTACATCACAAATCTCATCAAAGAATTTGTCGAGACCAAATTCACTAATCTCACTCGATATATCACAATCCTTAGATGTATTTAGGACATCAAGAGTATGAGTAGGAATCTCAACAGATGGGTTAAGATCAAAGATATCATCCTCGTCATCATAATAACAAAAGGGACGCACAGGAGGCGGAGAGGTATAATCACTAAGATTAGATACTTGCTCTTGTCGTTGTCGCTGTTGCGCCTCCCACTTTTCGCGTAGTCAAATTACACCGTCATGAAGTTTTAAAAGAAGTGCGTGTGTTACGTCATTCAGATGCAAAGAAGGTTGATAATCGAGGGTGTATTTTGGGGGCTCAAAATTATGAAAACCGGAATAATAGCACGGATTTGGCTCATAATAATTCATCGGTTGAAAATAAGAAGTATCGTGAGGGCCCCCACAATTGTTGCAACACGGGTATGGAGAAAACCCCAGTGCACTTTGCGGATACGGATTCTCATATATGGAAGAATGTGAGATTGTGCCATTAGAGGTGAAGATGGAATTGATTGAATTGCACGATAGACAACTTCGAAATTCGTGATTGGGGAGATCTCTTCCGCACCGTTCACATGAACACCATGGACCTGATTGACTACCTGACAATGGTCTTCCACACCCTACACAATCATAATACGAATCCATTAAGAATTAAACATAATAGAGGATTAAGAGGAATATTTTTGGTGCAAAACTTTTGACAAGAAATGCTTTTTATGATTTTTTAAATGTTTTTGGATTTTTGAAATTTTCGATTTTTAAGATTTTTAGGATTTTTGAAATTTTTTGAAAATTTGACAAGAAAAATAACGTTCAAAAGTGAACGGATCCCAAAATCCAACACGACTCTCACAAAAAACAGGTAATCTTCACGAAAAGAGCACGCATGGCGCCATTTTAATAACTAAGTTCTAATTAAAGGTGAAATCGTCTCGACTCGATTCAAATTGATCACGGTTGAAAGTGTGACTCAGTTGTTCTTGGTGGATAAAAGAGAAAAATGTCGTTGATTAAATATTTAAAAAGAAAAATGAAAGCTTTAGAATTTTAAACTAAAAATAAAGACTTTTAAAAATAAATGACAAAAGATTAAAACATGATGAAAAGAAAATTTGAAAATAAACTAAGAAAAAACAATTTAAAATTAAACTTAATAAAAATGACGGAAAAATAAATGTTTGAAAATGATTCGGGAAACAAACTAAAGAAATAATTTGGGAAAACATAAAACTTAACCTAAGTCAGAATAATGAAAACTACACATAAGTCGGAATAAAATAAAGAACCTAGTTCGGAATGCCCATCTTAAACCTAGTTCGGAATATAACTTGTGAACTAATCCGGAATGTAAGAATTGCACATAATTCGGAATGAGAGATTCTACACCTTATCCGGAATCTACCTCGCACTCAATCCAGAATCCAATTCAAACCCTAATCCGAAATGTGTTATTTAACTCACAATCCGGAACGATGGCCAACTCCTACCGGAATCCCTATGCTCAAAGTAATTCGGAATGATGGTTACTGACCAAATCCGGAATACTAGTTTATGGACATAATCCGGAATGTACAAACACAACGTATCCGGAATAAACATTATGCACACAATCCGGAATGTATATCCTAAGCTAATTCGGAATGTGCTTCTTTGCAAGTAGTTCAGAATACTAGGAAACTAAGCCTAATTCGGATTATGAAATTTGCACATAAGTCGGAATAAGGGTTTTATAATCCGGATAAATAAAAATAAGCTAAAAACAAATAAACACTTAACCAAATCTTTAAACAAACTAAATTTAAAAACACTAAATAATCAAAATATTTAAAATCAACTTTTAAAAGATTCAACTATTAAAAACTCTTAATTAAAAATAAGACAAACCCTCAAAAAGCAATAAGCAAAATAAGCTAAAACAATCAAACACATGAAAAACAATAAGAACAATGGAATAAGCACTCAAATAAGAAATAACATCAAACAAACTACATGATTATGAAAACAAAACAATACATTTAAATACAAGAAAGGTAGGATGAGAATGATTATGAAAAGCTTGAAATTAAGATGAAGATTAAGGATTCAAATACAAGATTAAAGATGAAAAAGCTTGAAAACTTGAAAGTAAATCTAGAGAGAAAAAGTAATTATCCTACTCCTACTCTTAGGCTGTGTTTGGTAGCAAGCTTTTTCAAGCATTTTGGAGCGGTAAGCGACAAGCGGTTAGAAGTTTGACTTAAAAGATTGTTTGGTAAGGAGTGACTAGAGTTTAGATATCATACAAATGCTCCTATTTGAAATGCTTGATAGGAGAAGCATTTCAAAGATTCCGCTAGCAGTTTGCTTTAAAATTACAAATTTATCCTCCTTTAATTTCTTAATAAGTTTGTTATTCCTTTAATCATTGTATGCCCTTTTTCGTAATTTTATAGTTAATATTTACTGCTACTGCTCTGTTTACCAAACACTTTTTTTAATAAACAGCTACTGCTTACCGCTCCTACTAACTACTACTGCTTACTGCTTACTGCTTCTGCTTCTACAACTGCTTACTGCTACGTGTCGCTAAACATACCCATAAACTAATCTATCTAATGATAAATAATGATACAAAATAAAGGATTAAAAGACTATATATAGGAGGAGGGGATGTGATGTTTGTTGCTTCTCTCTTTCTCTTTGTCTTCTCGTCTTTTAATTAATTTGCCTTTCTCGACTTTGTCTCGGGATTTTTCAATATAAAATACACTCGTCTTCTAATTTTCTTCTCTTATTAGATTTGGTTCTTCAACTTCGTTAAACTTCCGTCTTTGGTCTTTTTCTTCGATAAATCTTCAGAATAGGCCTTTGACTTCCGTTCTTTTTGCACTTTTAATCTTTTGACTTCGTCTTTTGTCTTTTTCTTCAATAAAAGCCCGTGAAACCCCGTGTTTTCTTCCTTTTTCATATTTTGGTACTAAAACACAATAAAAACACAAACCATGGATAATTTCGACTTTTACGACATTAAATACACGTTTTGGTCTCGTTTTAATTGTTTTAAGTGGTAAAAGGATAAGTGTTTTCACACTTATTAGTGTTCCTAACTGGCCTGGGTTGGTCCTTTGGGGTGATTTGAAGATCATGTTGGATTGTCCCCCTGATTCTCTTAGTGCTGGTGTGTGTGGAAGGAACAACATCGTTGGGTGATTAAAAGGTGGAAGTTGTATGCGGGTTGTACTGTGCATGTGTTAGAACGAGAATCTGGTGCTAGTATTTTTATGCTTGTGGATTTGGAGTATCCCATGACCATTGCTACCATGGAAGCCATGTTGGAGAGCCACCTGGTGGTCTCAAATGCTCCTTCTGGCAACGAGTCTGCTACAGACACCACCTTGGTTGAAGGAATTCAAGCTAGGCTACTTGTGGACAAGGTTGTTGCTTCTGGTTAGTGATTGGTTTGTTTCTTCTCTACTTTTGATATTTCATACATTCTTTTAACCAATATGTACAGTGATTGGTGACTAACACTTTACTTATTTAGTTAAAAAACATACTTTTATATAATATCTGCTTATACTTCTAATATGTGATGGGATTTCAAACTTGTAAATCATATAATATCTACTTATACTTTTCCATCATTAAACTATTTAACACTTGGATTTTTCACACTTGGACTGTCATGTGATGTACTACTGGTGTTGGATTTGTTCCACACAACAAATGGTGTTCAACTCACCATGTCTTACAGACAAGAAAGAGTTGGTTCACCATGAGGGTACGACTCTAGTGTGATTCTCAAATCCGTTGACGGTTGCCAGTTTACCCAAAGTTGGATGGTTTTCACTTGCGTTGGTCCTAGACTGAAAAGTGGTTAGTCCAAGGGGGTACGGCTCTTGGTAAAGACTCATATCAAATCCGTTATTAGCTGTAATAGCTTGCTCAAAGCTATAAGGTTTTCAGCTCACCGATGCTTTATTGCTAAGAGTTGGCTAGTCCGGAAGGGTACGACTTCGGGTAAAGATTTAAATCAAACCTGTTGACGGCTGTGATAATTTGCCCAAAATCATTAGGGTACTCCCACTCACCATTGATTTACGTTCTAAGCGTTGGGCTGGGTTCTGGTCTCCGAATGCTTATTCTACCACAAAGACTACCTAGCCCAAGAGCGAACAACTACTTTGTAAAGGCTTATCAAATCTGCTCATGTTGATGTGAAGATCCAACAAGTGCAGATATGTTCCAAGCTTTCTAGAATCTTCTCAGAGTTACTAGTTGCAACGGTCTTTGTGCTTGCACTTCTGATGGATAGTTTGCTGCTATTGTTTTGTTGTTTCAGTCCTCATGCTGTTTTGCAAGATCTGCCAAGAAACTTGAACTCAACCAGTCAAATTCATGTTTAGGGGAGGATTGTTAGGACCTATGTAATAGATATTTATAATAGATAAACTAGGAGGTATGTAGTTCCTCTTGGTCCTAATAGTAGTAAGAGCAACACGTGCTCCTGGTCTAGTAGAAAGTCAAACATTGATATGCATGAGATATGTTAGGAAAGGATATGCATATCAGGAGTTACACGTTTATGTTTAATGTAGTATTAGGGTTTCCTTGTAGTATGAAAGGAACCCATTGGCAAAAGGGTTAGACATACCTTTCACCATTATTCATTTCATATTAATAGTTGAAATCCTTAGTAAGGATCAAGTTATTTATTTATTATGTTTCTTCTTGATCATAGTATTTGTATTCCACACTTATAGTTTGTGTAACACCCCCAAATTTATACAACTCAATACAGCGGAAGACTAGTTGGTGTTACGGGATAGCAAATTACTCACATCATAGACAACGCTTAAAAGTCGCGTCGTTTATTAATAAATCATTTCCATTCAGAAATATCAAAGTTACATAGGTCCCAAGTCATATTATTTCATACAAAGTTTACAAAATATTTGAATGGAAAATATTGTTTAAGTGCGGGCCATGAATTCTTGTAGTCTTCCTGAGAATTACCTTCAAGTACCTGAGATAAAACATGTTAAAAGAAAAGGTCAGCGATAACGCCGAGTGAATTCATAGAGTTTAATAAATTCCATCAATATAACTTTGGTATAAAATTTGTACCAAAAATCAATTCGTACAAATCATTGTAATAGGCCGTAAAATAGCCAAAATCATTTTATACAAATCTTTTTAATAGGCCATAAAATAGCCAAAGTCATTTTATACAAATCCTTATCGAAAATCATAATATAGGCATTTGCCTAAAAAAATTATTATACGAGCCAATGTCGTAAAAACATCATACAATACGTCTTATGACGTTGTATGAAAACAAAAACCGTTATATGAATATGGTTATGAAAACCAAAACACAAACATAATATCAATAGTATGACCCTGTATTGCTAGTCAGGCAATACATCGTAATTCGGAGCGTCTATAAGTATTTCGTTAATTTTTGGATTATTATAAGCCGCATGACATTGTTACCTTACTAAACCAACGACGGGTAGCTAACCCGATACCAAGTTTGCCCATCTAAAGTAGCGTGTCGTCACAAAGGTCACGCTATGGAAATCTTCTCATACATAAATTCGCTTACCAATCAATGTGGCACGACGGGGATCAACCGTCAAGGCGCGAACTGGGGTGATCGTCCCCAAATAGTACTATTAAATGCATAAGCGTCTACCAAATCCCGGTAGTTCACAATTCATGCTAATGGGACTTTTAGTGACATAACCTAACTTTAATAATCCATTTAATTTCATCTATCGGGTCCTTTAATCATTTATCGGGTCATACAATCGGGTCATTCAATCATTCGGGTCCAAAATCAATAAACAAACAATCGGGACAAATGGTGTCCTATTTTATAAAACTAACATGTTATCTCTCTCGCGGGTTTATAAAACATTTATAAAAACATTTAAAAGAGTGCGAGGCTATGAACTCACGTTGATGTGGGAATGCGGGTGATTGGCAATTCGGACGTACGGTACGTGCTTCAATCACGGAAACCTAGACAAATAATAATCGGTCTTAGACGTTTGTCCAATGACTTTATAAAAATAACAATTATGTATACATATGATGATTATATATATATGATGATCAAGTGGGTTTACATATTCTCGTTTACTCATTTTAGTGTTATATGTCGATAGCTTTTATACTAGTTTACTAGTTTTACCCATTTACGTGTCTTAAGTCCAATAAGCTTATTATAAGTTATTTAACTTATTTTAATCTATTTTGTACTTATATTATCAGTACTAAAACTTTACAAGTTGGGCCCAAATGGGTTAATCCCAATAATAAGTTTATAAGTGTTTTAGTCCATTTTTGTTGTATTGTTAGTCCAATAACGTTAATTTAGTCCGTTAACGTCCGTATGTCCTATAGTTCGGGTTTTATCGGGTTTTACTTGTTATACATGTTTATGTATCAGTATATAAGTTTTTTAAATTTTACATTAGACGGGTCCAACCATCTAAGTTTTATTTAACAAAAACGTTAATTTTACGGCAATAACCGAAAAAGTCGTAAAAATCATGTTTATAGTTTTATATCTTATAAAACATAACAAGTTACCATTTTTATAAAATGTCCACTTATTTATCATTGTACATATTTTTATAAATAAAATTCATGAGTTAGTGGGTTTTAATTATAATTTATACTATTAAAATTTGAGTGCTTATATAATAGTATTATTCTTTAATTTCCAAAAATCTGATTTTTATCTTCACTTTCACCAAAACTGCCATATCTTGAGTTCTATATGGAGATAGAAGCTCAAATTTTTATCACATAAACTACATGATATGTGCTACATTTAACTATACTATAGCTACTGTTGAATCATCCTTTAAGTATTTTCTAAAAATCGTCCAAAACAGTAACCTCAGATTTATACCCTAAACTTGTTTTGATCATATCTCACTCATTACAATGATTCCATTGCATGGACAACTTTCACATGTGTACAAGACCCATAGCTTACTGTAAATCCATTCTACTTCATCATTTTATCAGTTTACCATATGGTTCTTTACTGTTTTATACAGCCATCAAATTTAACCAAGATTTTAACCTTGTTTCTTATAGTCTTTCATCTTTTTGATCATATTTATCAACACCAAATCCCCACATAACATTTTTATCATCATATAATCATCATATACATATACAATAGGAAATAAAATACATGTTTACATAATCAAAATAACAAGAAGATGAGGAGGACAATCTTTATACCACCATGATGATGTAGGTTGTGATCAAAACATGGATTTTGATGGAGAAACTTGTGCTTAGCCAACACCATCTTCAAGACCATCAATCTTTATGATCACCTTGTGGAAAATCAGCCCCAAGACACCATGAATACTCCTCCTTGGATGTTATAACTTGCACCAATCAATAAGGCTTCAAAAGGGCATCAACATGTATATGAATAACATGAGACTTTGTGGTTGATTTTGATCAAATGAGTGTTTCTTCTTGATTTTGGGACGGCAAGGAAGAGTGAGATGAGAGAATTTTAGAGTGGTTTTGCATGTTAGGAATCGAAGGAATGGTAATGTTTAATGGTTTTGTTAGTTTAGTGGGTAGAATAGCTTACTTTGTAAGCTTAAGTTACATGTGTAACTTAATAAAGTGTAAGGGTGCCACCTAAGGGTGTGGTGGTGTTTTTGGCCGCCCATGTGTGCTAGTGGGGTGGGACAATATATTTTGTCCCATCTCACTAGTTTACGGGTATTCCTCGATTCTAGTTTCCTCGATTTGCGTGCCCTCGGGTCGTTTTACGAAAAACGTTTTTATAAATTATGAATCAACGTCACAAAACGAATCCAATAAAAATTGTTTCATCAAAAACGGAGTTCGAAAACGTAAATACGTAATCCTAAGGTTTCCGGTTTAGTCGTAAATGACGTTAAAATAAAATCGTAAGTCCTAATCTCTTCTCGTAAATTTGTGAGTTTATGAACCAACACAAATTTAAAACTCAAAAATAATATTCACAGATAAATTTATTTTCTGAAATGTCAGACTGTCATCAAAGATGGTGTATGTAAACGTAAGCACGTAACGTAGAATCCTCCGGTTTAGACGTAGTCGATGCTACTCCAAGACGTAATTCCAAATTTCTTCCCAAAAATAAGTGAGTTCATATTGTAACATTAAAATAATATTTTCAAATAATATTTGAGAACAAAATATCAATCGTAAATTGACAGATTGTCACAGCATTTACCCCTAAACAGGATCTTTGTCCTCAAAGATCATCTTACTACTCCCTTCTTATAGAGTTAAAGCCATGTGGGTATTTCCTCCACATTCGGTCTTTTCTCACAAGTGCAATTCATTACAATACGCGAGTTTAAGCAAACATAACTACGGGAATAAGATCAGGCTTAATGTTGACTTGCTTTCTCTATCCATGATGTTCATGGGTTTTTGATGAATGCAACTTTTCGCCGATCTAAGCTCTAGTAAGAATAATTCAGATTTTCACTTGATAGATATTCCATCAAGTTCGATTTACGAAACATAATTCACGCAGTCTTTGAAGTCCTAGGGTAGATCCAGCTTGTATGCCTTTCAATCCTAACTTTTACATCATCTCAATGGTCCCATACAACGGGGACTTATATCCCATGATTTGTCAGATCATGAATTCATTTTTCCAAGGTTAAAAATTGTGGCATAACTTCGCTACCCATTTGGCACTTCAAGATCTAGATTTCACATTCATATAACCTCTTGCCCACTACCGGCTCAATAATCAAATCCTAATTTCAACAATCATTTTAGATATCGCGGGTCGGGTATTTTGTAAGGTTTGGTTTGCCATCATATGGAACCTTAATCCTAAAAGACATGTCCAACTCACAATGGGTGTATGTCGGAGGTCTCCATCTCAACTCTTGCTTACAGATGCTGTAATATACATCCTAACAAGATTAGATCTCGATCCTAATACGATAATTATCAAGGATAATCTCTTCCAAAGGAAAATGATTATACGGTCTATTACCAAAGGTCAATCATTCAAACATAAAACACCACTTATATTACTTTGTATCGTTACTTTACCTCGTCCCTTCGATTTGAGGTGGTATATAGTACTCTCATCAAGGTTCGTTCTCAATGATTTCTGAGCAATTCTCTAGAAATTCGATGCGAAGCGAGGATCTTGATAAAGATGTTCGATACAGGCACACTATGTTTACATAACTCTTTTGCAGTTATCATTAACGGAAATGATATTAGCAGATTTGGTCAGTCTGTCGACGATGACCCAAATCGAATCAAATTTAGATGATGACCTTTGCAATAGCTAGACGTTTACTAATGTATGAGGCGATGTCTGCCTTCATAATTGCCATTAGTACAACTTCTTTAGACAAAAATACTTCTATTCAGAAATGACATAAACAGAATACTTATACTTACAAATTCCAACATAATTCTATCTCACAAACCTCCATATTTAGATGATCACATGTGGTCTTTAAAACATTTAACACTATTGGCTTCTCAATTTTTAATGGTTCACATTAGTCGTGAAACCTCTTTTATAACCCATATTATCCTTTTTACAAACATTGTTTATTTTTATGTCGTTCGGTAATTTATTTTGCACGTTCATTATTAAGAAATATATCCTAATTGGTTCTTTATCCTTTTTATATAATACGTCAGTATCTATATTCACTTCTCATGATGATATAATTATCATGTCCACAATTCACTCAGATATTCTTTCTATATTATGCGTCAGTAATTACGTTCACTTTCCTGATGAAATAAATATCATAACCGTATTTATTCAAAAATTATTTCTTCACATTTTCTGAGTTTTAGTTTCTTCTTAACTATCATTTTTATCCGTTTTTCTCATTCCGTCGTCTAAAGCGTCGGTAATTATTATAATTAATTAAATATTTATTAGTTAATTTTTTTTATGAAGCGTAAACGTAAATGTTTTAAATTTCTTAGTTCGACCAATTATATAAAATGTTCAAAATAAATTTGGATTTAATTAACAAGATTTTTGTTGATTTATTGAAAGTATTTAATAAGATTCGTAAATGTTCGAAAAACCTTTGTTTATACTTTGGTCAAAGTTTTCTTAGTTTGAAAAGCAAAATGTATCGTTTCAAATCTCAAGTCATGGTTTAAATGATTTTACTCAATCCTTCTTAAGTTATCTTGAGGTATACACAAACATTTACCCCTAAACAGAAGTTTAGTTAAATGGTTTGTGTATAAGGGAATAATCCCTTTAAAAATCCTTTGTTAAAACATTTGTCAAAACATATTTCCATTTCTTTTTGGTAAAATCCAAAGTCTTAAAAGGGCTCTTAATTTTTTTTAAGAGTCTATATGCATACATCTTACCATTATTAATCCAACGGTCATTTTATGTAAAGGATTAAGTTTTTAATCCCTAAGCGTTAATGGTTCTAATCTTTGAAAAGTCAATATAGCTTCCATTATCTATTAATCACACGGTTAAATCATGTAAAGAATTAAGTTTTAAGTCTTATGTTAAATATTTAAGATACATGTTTTCATTGTTTGGCCAATTCAGGGCAATTTATAACTAATTATTAACTCATTATCATTCTTATATACAAACAATTGGTCCTTAATGATCTCAAGCATGAATTTATCAAATCACAGCCTACACACGTGATCCACCAAATTGATGAATGATACATGTGCATTGGTCAATCCAAACAACATCACGTGAAACTCATAACGTTCATTACAAGTACCGGATGTAGTGATTGGAATAGATAATCTCTTTCGCAGATGCGAAGTTGATGGTAACCATGCTATGGATCAAATTTTCTAGAACCTTGTAAATGATCGAACAATTCTTCCATTTCGAGTTATGGATATCGTTTTCGATTGTCAATTTACTCAATTCACAGTAATCTATTAATATAAGGAATGATAACACCATAGCTCTTCAGGATGACAGGCTTGGTATAATAAAATCTTTCTCCGACAACTTTCTCAGTTGTACGGTAATTCCTTAAATTCAGATGGTGCTGACGTACAGTGCACAAGCCACAGGTGCAGCACCGAGAATATAATCAATACCAATTTCTACTTGCCTTAATGGCGAAAGTCTAGGTAATTCACCAACAAATACCTCCTAAAGTTTCAAATAAGATAAACATCTTTTAATAAATTCATATTAGGTTCTTCTAGATTATAATATCTATAACTAGTTCACAACCATTCACGGTATAATTTTAAGTCTAAAAGCAGGATATGATCATCCATCAAGAATTATTTAGATCACTTTTGATAATCAACATCTTATCATTTAGGGAATTCTACTCGAGTTCCCGTCAATTAAGACAATGTCGTCATGTCATAATCAATCAATCCATTCCACTGGCACTATCGACTTTCCAGTTTTATTGCCGTCGATAAGATGTGAACTTCTCAAAAGACCAATAATAACTCATAATCCTTCACAAATTTAGGGATATTAGGATACACAACTACTATTAAAAGAGTAAGGTCAACGCATAATCTATGCGAGAGAATTTCAAATCAGATACAGACGAAAACATTTAACGAATATGAATATATCCCATGTTTTCATAATTTGAGTACGCATTCGAAAGCTCCTCGGATCGTCACCCAGGTCATTCAAATGAAATCAAATCATAAGAAATGATAAGAATGTCAATACATCCAGTCGGGTATCAGCACTCGGTAATCAAATACTTTTCCTAAGAATCTTACTACGAGAGAATTGGACAAGAAAGAATTGTCAATTGTCAAATAAGACAATTTCCACAGATGAGTAAATTCGACTCAAAAGAATAGATGCTACAGGCACATATGTAGGTGTCCCTAACACTATGTCCCTATTTTTCACTTCTTGCAGATCTCATAAAATTTAATCTTTCACAATCTTCAAAGAAAATGTAGTGTTTATTCATTAGTTTTATGGGGACTACTAATCAGTCTTGCATGGTCCATTCCAAATTGTATGTAGGCGCGCAACTATATACAATTTCAAGATTAACGATGCAATACTCAGTTCGTCAAAACTTTATCATCATGTTTATAATAAAAACATTTAGATGCTTAATTCTTAAATAAGAATCAAAATATATTTACAAAGATTTTTCTTGTTATGAAAACAATTAAATTTTCCAAGGTGTTTTATAAACAATTTCATTTTGATAACAATCACTTATAAATCTTACTTTGAATAATCCTTATAGTGATGAAAATTCAATTTCCTCAAATGATACTGTTTTATCTTATAAAAACAATGAGTGATCTGCAAAAGAGTGATGAAAGCTTGTTCACCAAGAATTAACTACGATATGATAGGAAATGAGCTTAGCCAAATAATCATGAGGTTCATGATCTCGATGGCACTCTAAAAGAATAATTCACAACGTAACTCAATTCAAGATGAGTACTCGTTCAATGGTTACATCACTAATGTGAACATTAGGATGAAGCAAATAAAGATAGATATCATCGATACATGTAGAATTTTAGCAATCAAGGGTAGTCTTTTCATTGATCACAAACAAGTCAAATTGTACCGTAACACATTACATGTCACTATGTCATACAATTCTCAGAACTCATCCTACCAACTGATATCTCAGTTAAGTTAGGGATTCTTAAAAGATACCACAATGAATACTAATCTACAAGAGTCATTAGGTGTTCCACTTGTCCCGGAAGATCCATCGGTCCCAATTCAGAAGAAGATTTCTTCAATTTATTTCTTGGACACTGGGCATCCTCGTTAGTGGACAATGGCCTAGGAACAACCCTTAACACGAACTACCAATCATTTAAAACCTTATAATTCAATCACAGAACTTAACGACTTCCTCTTAACAATCTCATATTCCATACGGGTTAAATTTTACTTTATTCAAGTTTTAACCAATTTTATACTCAATTCAATATCCTACCTCATATTCCAATACTTACAACCTTATTCTTCGGCCTTGTAAAGGCAATACAATCTCAATATGAATCAACACTTAATTTCCAATCCTATTAGCTCTTACAACAACAATTATCAAATGAGTCATTAATATGAAATGACTTGATCATTCAACTAGACTTCTCGGAAAGGTACTAGTGCCATGAGGCTTTTGGGTAATGGTTCCAATGACAGCCTCAAGTGCAACATTCACCCTTTCGATTTCAATTTAAGAATTGGATGACAACGAATCAGATGACATCTTTCCAGGTGATAACGTTTTGTCAAACTCCACTCTATAAGGAAAGATCGTCATGACATCGATATCAGATTTAATCTCGCCAATTCTTCTTCAATATCACAATCAACTAATATCTACATTTCTATGAATATCAACCATTTGTTGAGATCATAAATATCCACAACTTGGTTTAGATCTAGGATAGCTAGAATTCCTACGAGAATAGCTTCGCTTAATTTACTAGGGGATTTAGGGTTACTTGTGACAATCTACGTCGTATAAATACCTCGTATAAATATCAAAATAATCATCAAACAATCATGTAACAAAATTACATCATATATATATATATATATATATATATATATATATATATATATATATATATATATATATATATATATATATATATATATATATATATATATATATATATATATATATATATATATATATATATATATATATATATATATATATATATATATATATATATATATATATATATAATCCAAGTTATATATATATATATATATTAAAATAACACTTCTCAGTCTGGCCTTGTTGGTAACTCGGGAATTCTTCGGCACCCTTATAGTCAAAGGATTTTTAGACATTTTGTGAAAAATGTTTATAGTTAAAAGATTTTGAAAAGTTTTATTCAAAACCTTAGTTTTAAAAATCTTTCGTTCTCTATAACGAGAGCTCTGGTACCAAACTGTAACACCCCCAAATTTATACAACTCAATACAGCGGAAGACTAGTTGGTGTTACGGGATAGCACATTACTCACATCATAGACAACGCTTAAAAGTCGCGTCGTTTATTAATAAATCATTTCCATTCATAAATATCAAAGTTACATAGGTCCCAAGTCATATTATTTCATACAAAGTTTACAAAATATTTGAATGGAAAATATTGTTTAAGTGCGGGCCATGAATTCTTGTAGTCTTCCCGAGAATTACCTTCAAGTACATGAGATAAAACATGTTAAAAGAAAAGTTCAGCGATAACGCCGAGTGAATTCATAGAGTTTAATAAATTCCATCAATATAACTTTGGTATAAAATTTGTACCAAAAATCAATTCGTACAAATCATTGTAATAGGCCGTAAAATAGCCAAAATCATTTTATACAAATATTTTTAGTAGGCCATAAAATAGCCAAAGTCATTTTATACAAATCCTTATCGAAAATCATAATATAGGCATTTGCCTAAAAAAATTATTATACGAGCCAATGTCGTAAAAACATCATACAATACGTCTTATGACGTTGTATGAAAACAAAAACCGTTATATGAATATGGTTATGAAAACCAAAACACAAACATAATATCAATAGTATGACCCTGTATTGCTAGTCAGGCAATACATCGTAATTCGGAGCGTCTATAAGTATTTCGTTAATTTTTGGATTATTATAAGCCGCATGACATTGTTACCTTACTAAACCAACGACGGGTAGCTAACCCGATACCAAGTTTGCCCATCTAAAGTAGCGTGTCGTCACAAAGGTCACGCTATGGAAATCTTCTCATACATAAATTCGCTTACCAATCAATGTGGCACGACGGGGATCAACCGTCAAGGCGCGAACTGGGGTGATCGTCCCCAAATAGTACTATTAAATGCATAAGCGTCTACCAAATCCCGGTAGTTCACAATTCATGCTAATGGGACTTTTAGTGACATAACCTAACTTTAATAATCCATTTAATTTCATCTATCGGGTCCTTTAATCATTTATCGGGTCATACAATCGGGTCATTCAATCATTCGGGTCCAAAATCAATAAACAAACAATCGGGACAAATGGTGTCCTATTTTATAAAAACTAACATGTTATCTCCATCGCGGGTTTATAAAACATTTATAAAAACATTTAAAAGAGTGCGAGGCTATGAACTCACGTTGATGTGGGAATGCGGGTGATTGGCAATTCGGACGTACGGTACGTGCTTCAATCACGGAAACCTAGACAAATAATACTCGGTCTTAGACGTTTGTCCAATGACTTTATAAAAATAACAATTATGTATACATATGATGATTATATATATATGATGATCAACTGGGTTTACATATTCTCGTTTACTCATTTTAGTGTTATATGTCGATAGCTTTTATACTAGTTTACTAGTTTTACCCATTTACGTGTCTTAAGTCCAATAAGCTTATTATAAGTTATTTAACTTATTTTAATCTATTTTGTACTTATATTATCAGTACTTAAACTTTACAAGTTGGGCCCAAATGGGTTAAGCCCAATAATAAGTTTATAAGTGTTTTAGTCCATTTTTGTTGTATTGTTAGTCCAATAACGTTAATTTAGTCCGTTAACGTCTGTATGTCCTATAGTTCGGGTTTTATCGGGTTTTACTTGTTATACATGTTTATATATCAGTATATAAGTTTTATAAATTTTACATTATACGGGTCCAACCATCTAAGTTTTATTTAACAAAAACGTTAATTTTACGGCAATAGCCGAAAAAGTCGTAAAAATCATGTTTATAGTTTTATATCTTATAAAACATAACAAGTTACCATTTTTATAAAATGTCCACTTATTTATCATTATAAATATTTTTATAAATAAGATTCATGAGTTAGTGGGTTTTAATTATAATTTATACTATTAAAATTTGAGTGCTTATATAATAGTATTATTCTTTAATTTCCAAAAATCTGATTTTTATCTTCACTTTCACCAAAACTTCCATATCTTGAGTTCTATATGGAGATAGAAGCTCAAATTTTTATCACATAAACTACATGATATGTGCTACATTTAACTCTGCTATAGCTACTGGTGAATCATCGTTTAAGTATTTTCTAAAAATCGTCCAAAACAGTAACCTCAGATTTATACCCTAAACTTGTTTTGATCATATCTCACTCATTACAATGATTCCATTGCATGGCCAACTTTCACATGTGTAGACCCATAGCTTACTATAAATCCATTCTACTTCATCATTTTATCAGTTTACCATATGGTTCTTTACTGTTTTATACAGCCATCAAATTTAACCAAGATTTTAACCTTGTTTCTTATAGTCTTTCATCTTTTTGATCATATTTATCAACACTAAATCCCCACATAACATTTTTATCATCATATAATCATCATATACATATACAATAGGAAATAAAATACATGTTTACATAATCAAAATAACAAGAAGATGAGGAGGACAATCTTTATACCACCATGATGATGTAGGTTGTGATCAAAACATGGATTTTGATGGAGAAACTTGTGCTTAGCCAACACCATCTTCAAGACCATCAATCTTTATGATCACCTTGTGGAAAATCAGCCCCAAGACACCATGAATACTCCTCCTTGGATCTTATAACTTGCACCAATCAATAAGGCTTCAAAAGGGCATCAACATGTATATGAATAACATGAGACTTTGTGGTTGATTTTGATCAAATGAGTGTTTCTTCTTGATTTTGGGACGGCAAGGAAGAGTGAGATGAGAGAATTTTAGAGTTTTTTTGCATGTTAGGAATGGAAGGAATGGTAATGTTTAATGGTTTTGTTAGTTTAGTGGGTAGAATATCTTACTTTGTAAGCTTAAGTTACATGTGTAACTTAATAAAGTGTAAGGGTGCCACCTAAGGGTGTGGTGGTGTTTTTGGCCGCCCATGTGTGCTAGTGGGGTGGGACAATGTATTTTCTCCCATCTCACTAGTTTACGGGTATTCCTAGATTCTAGTTTCCTCGATTTGCGTGCCCTCTGGTCGTTTTACGAAAAACGTTTTTATAAATTATGAATCAACGTCACAAAATGAATCCAATAAAAATTGTTTCATCAAAAACGGAGTTCGAAAACGTAAATACGTAATCCTAAGGTTTCCGGTTTAGTCGTAAAGGACGTTAAAATAAAATCGTAAGTCCTAATCTCTTCTCGTAAATTTGTGAGTTTATGAACCAACACAAATTTAAAACTCAAAAATAATATTCACAGATAAATTTATTTTCTGAAATGTCGGACTGTCACCAAAGATGGTGTATGTAAACGTAAGCACGTAACGTAGAATCCTCCGGTTTAGACGTAGTCGATGCTACTCCAAGACGTAATTCCAAATTTCTTCCCAAAAATAAGTGAGTTCATATTGTAACATTAAAATAATATTTTCGAATAATATTTGAGAATAAAATATCAATCGTAAATTGACAGATTGTCACAGTTTGTATTACATTAAGAGTCTCTCTGTGAATAGACTTCTGATTACAGAAGTCGTTCACCATCCTTAACAGGCTGCAAGACCAAATCTAGTGGACCCAACAGAGACTTCGCCTAATATAGTTAACGAATCGAATCTAAGTGCTCAACACTCACGGTCGAGTAAAAAATTACTCTTATTCTCACCATCGGAAAACCTACATTCGTGTCTTAAACACTTATGAAAAACTAGAAAATTTTAAAGTTTAGATATTTTTAGCCTTATATTGAAACAAAATTAACAAAAAGATGAAAATTGGATTGCATGATGACGTAAGTAAGGTAAAGTATCTATTCACCCCCCATAATAAAACAAACATTGTCCTCAATGTTTTGAGTGAAATGGTGAAACACCCCCCCCCATACTAGAGATGAAAATTCGAATGCTTAATCTCGAGCATGGAAAGGGTAAAATGAATAACCTAAAAGCCATTTATGAATTATGCTAATAAGATAAATGTTAGAACATAAAAGGATATCATCGGATATCGGAATCTTCAAAGGCAACGATCGAAGCTCGAGTGATATGTAAAACGAACACGAGAGGCTTCAATGATGACGATGAACCTAAGAGATCACAATCACAAACAACTACGAAAAAATGTTGGAAGAGCACAAGTCCCCTCACATTAAACTAATTAGAAAATAAAAAGACAATGGAAACGATAAAAGGATAGGCATAAGATTCCCCCATGAGGCACCTCGTTTTTTATAACCGAGTCAAGAGCTCGAATTGAATCCCCATGATAAACAAACAGGTCGTACATGATAAACAAGGCCCAAAAACTACATAGAGTACTTAAAAACCCGATATAGATGTACCGGGGTCAAAGATAGCGTCTTCATTTTCGGATGAAAGACGAAACAACGCTACTCCAACCGATAGTGAAACCCCAAAGGGGTAGAAGAAAATAGATGAGAAGTATAAGGGTGGGTAAATGGGTGGGGCATAAACACTTTGAGCTAGTCGAGGTAGACTCACCTGAAGCAAACGAAAAGATTTTCCGTTTATTTCATCGGTGGAAGACCGAGATTTCCCTAAAAATGCGATTTCAGGATCGAATACCTCGTCCTCGGTGGAAAAGTGTGAAGAAACATAAGGGATTCCCCCACATGAAGCATCGTGAAAAGGAGTAAACGAGCTCGTAGTACTCAAAACACGCGATGATGATGGAGTTAAAATTGTAGGAATATCATTCAAATTAACTTTAAAATCTTTTCCTTTTTCATCATTTTTTAACTCTTTATGAAAACCCTATTAAATTATGTCGAAAATGTTTGGTGTTTCTAAAACGATCTTAGGCACGCTAAAAATCCTCACATTTAAGTCGTGAGTGGGAAGGGGGTTGAACAAATTCTCAAAACGATGATCAATAAAAAATCCACCCCCTCAGTGTCTACATAAACGTCATCCTCCACAAGATCGTTAATCTCATCGATTTCTTCATAATAGCTAGGCTCATCAAACCAAGGTATGTCGTTCCCTTCGTGAATGATTTTAGAAACTCTCTCAAATATATTACGATCATGTACGAAACCATCATTCTTTGGTGGGGCTTGTTGATAAGTTAAACCCTCACGAATGTGATAAACGTCATTCTCATTTGAGGAGTGTTGATTAGGTAACTTCTCGATAATGGGATCTTAGGACACGTGAGTTGGTCGATGTTCCAACTCATCAAGTTCGACCTCGAGATTGGTTAAATCAACCTCACTTGTAGGTGGAAGTGGAGGCATAAGAGCTAGGTCTCGTTCGATAATTTCCTCAATCTCGGGATCAAATTCAAAATCATCATACTTTCCATGTGAAGAGGTCTTTTTGGGAGAATCCTCAAAAATGGCATTGGGATTACGAAGTATGTGATCAATCTCGGAAAAATCGCGATAATTGTCATCAAAGAAAGAGTCAGTATGAGCACTCACCACCATGGTCTTACAAGTCGAATGGCTATGCTTAGGTGACTCTTCAATGATGAGAGGATTTGTGTCGATAAAAACCTTTATCCTCAATAGATATTAGGCTAGGTGATGAAGGCATTTCAATGGGATTAGAATTTGAAGCCTCAAAGTCATTGTCCTTCTAAGGTGGTGAAAACAAATCCATATTTGTCATTGTCGTGATGGAATTAACGTTACCCTCCAGAATTGTTTGTTCAATTGTTTTGCCAAATACATCCCAAAATGATTTTTCATTTATACATTTTCTTAAACCTTTTTCAAGTAAGTAAACATATTCTTTATCATTAAATTCTTCATCTCAAAAACCTTTCTTTTTAATTCTTTCAAAACATGTATCAAGCCTCTTTTTTTCCGCTAAGGAAAACATTTTGAAATCATTTCTAGAAACATCGGTTTTGCTTTGATCATTAGAATTTGGGATCTACTCGTGAAAAAGTCCATTTTATCCTCCCTATAAGTCTTACTCATTTTACTACCGTGAACGTCGATTACGGCTCGAGCCGTCGATAAAAAGAGTCGACCTAAAATAATGAGACATTTAGGATCACACTAATAATCGGAAATGACAAAATCCGTGGGAAAAATAAACTTTCTAGTTTTAACATAAACATCCTCGGCTATTCCAATTGGTTTTAAAGGTCTACTATTTGCTAGCTCGATAGTCATGTTCGTGGGGGTAAGACTTGGCAATTTAATCGATTTTCAAAGAGAATGAGGCATGAGATTGATGCTAGCCACTAAATCACCAAGGTCTAAACATCCCTCAATCTCGGAAAAATCACAACGTAAAAGAAATTGTCCCGGATGCTCTTCCTTTCTCGGCATATGCCTTTTAGGTTTTTTAAGAAGGATCAAAGAACAAACTTCTTTAAGGTGAACATTCGTAAGGTCGATAAAACTATCTTTTTGAACCGTGGATGGAATTTGAGGTACGCGAGGGTGTGCACTCTTTTCCTTGGTCACCACGTTAATTCCCTCGAGTTTAGAACATGAAGGCGTCTTTGAGGTCGAGGGTAGAGATGAAGGCACAACTTTAAATCCATCAAGGTTTTGAGGAGTCACACGACGTTTTCCATGAGACGAGGCAAATTTAACGTGTTCCTTCAGATTAGGTACGGTGTCACTTGGTCAATCTTGTTGTTTTGCCCTTGGTCAATCTTGTTGTTTTGCCCTCTCAATGTGTTGGAAAATTCATTTTTCATATCACCAATTTGTCCCTCTAATCGTCTCATATTAGACTCATTCGATTTCATATATTCTTAAAACTCGTTTGACGAACTGTTTTGATTAGAATTTAAGTTCCCTTGGTTTTGATTATTTCTTTGAAAATTATTTTGATTCCCATTGTTGTTTTGAAAATTCGAGTTTTGATTTTTGTTTTTTTCTTGATTTTGCCAATTCAAATTAGGACCTTGATTATAACTTCCTTGATTTCCTTGTTGATTTTGAAAATTTTTTCCACGATTATAATTATTGCCTTGGTTATAATTTCCTTGTGATGGACCCGTGTTATTTTGATTTTGATTTTGAAAATTTCCATTTAACGCGTTTACACTCGAAATTTGGCCACCCGTAGCTGCACACTCGTAATAAATATAAGGTCCACCACATAACGTACACGAAACCTCAACCGCTTTCACAAGAGCGGGAGCGTCTTTCTTTTGCATTTCGATCAAGAAAGACGTAAAAACATTCGTCAATTTATCGAATTTTGCGTCAACCCTCTCAATATCGCGATTAGTAGAACTAACATTGGCGAAATTGGCAACACTCGGTGTGCTACTGAGTTGAAAAACCTTAGATCTATATTCAATAATCATTAACGCATCTTTCGGAGTTTTAGATAAAAAAATTGCCACCAGCGGCGGAATTTAACAAATCTTGTTCGTGAAGATTAAGACCGTTATAAAACCTATCGATTTGGTGCAACTCGGAAAATCCATGATGAGGGCATTGCCTAAGCAAATCCTTAAAACGATCCCACACATCTCTAAACCACTCATTCGGCTTTTGTTCATACCTCGTGATCTCATTTTTGAAAAACGTGGTTTTAGACGGTGGAAAGAAATGATTAACGAATTTGGAAACTAGATCCTTCAACGTAATTATGTAATTCTCGTACCAATATTTGGCTGCACCATCGAGAAAGTATGGAAGAAGCATAAGCTTAATGACTTCGATGTCAACGTTCTTAAACTTGCTCGTGGCTAAAAGACGATCAAAATTTCGAATGTGATCGTGAGTATTATCCGCCTCACGGTGTTGTTGCTTGAATTAAACTCAACATGCCACTTTTAAGTCCAAAAATCTCCGCTTCGATAGCGGGAATTACCATCACGTCTCCATAACCCTCGCTGGGTTCTTAGAGCAAATCCATCATCGCACGATTCTCGACCATCTCGTCTCTAGGTTCGATAACGATATTAGGAATGTTCGTTTCTAAATTTCGTCTTCGTCGTCGATTCCTTTGATTTCAATTACGTCGATTCGATACGTCGCTAGAATACGAATAATCCTTCGATCGAGTGCGCATGCAGTAACGTAGAGAATGGGGTAGCAAAGAAGATTCTTTTTGTGGTGTTTCTTATTTTTTAGTTTTTTTTTCTTTTTGAAGGTTTTTTAATTTATTTTTTTGGATTTTCGGTGTATTATGTAGAAATTAATCTACAAAAAGTATCCACTAATCAAATATCTCGATTAATGAATCCAAAGAGGAATGATGGCAATTACGTGAAGTAAAAACCTCCGTCGACTTTGAAACGTTGGTGGAACACCAAAGCGTTTCGAGATTCAATAATTAAGACTCACAAAAATAGATATATTAATAATTAAATGGCCAACCCTTAATCAATCGTCACTAAATTGATACGTACAAGCGAGCGAGAAAAACGAGGCGGTGCGAAGCACTTAAGAGCCTCTTTTCCTTAGGTCGTGAAATACAACCGCCTTATACCCACCTTAGAGTTTGTATCAGTTGAGATTAAATCAACCATGAGTATTTATCTATTTTGCCTTTGACTTTCGTTTGAATTCGATACACTTAATAATTACCGAAACGCCCACTATTAAGGTGAGATTTCTTGCGTATTTAGATGATATTGTTTATTAGTTGTGCTACGTAATTATAATATAGTATTCACAATAAAATGAAAATCTTTTTGTGTTAATAGATTTCTATTTAACACTTTTTATTTTTAGGGCTAATATATATATACGAAATATGAAAACGAGTATGTACGGTATTTACGCTTTCTAAAAATGAAAAACAAAAATGCACTACTCACACAAACATGATATATATATATATGGACAAACACCTCCCCGACAGCGACACCAAAATTGATGTAGTGTATATTATACACGTTTTCAGAAAAAACGTGTATATGCGGTCAGTATTAAACAAATACATTAGGAAACGTAAATGCTAGATATGTGAGTTCGTTCTCGAAGGAGGTGTATGAGTTGTGCCAAAAATCATATTACGTATTTGGATTAGTAACGTTTTTGAGAGAAAACGTATTGGAAATTAAAGACGAGTTACGCTAAATTTAAACTACGACGTAATTAAACGTAAACGTAAAAACGCGACAAAATTAAAAATTTAAACTAAAAAATAATTTAAAATCAAAACTAAATCCTAAATAATATAATTAAGAATAAAATACTTTACAACGTATTATTAAATTATTATTTAATTTCTAATGCTAATTAATGCTCTAAAATTAAATAAAATCAACCAAAAGTCCAAAATATTATTTTATCAAATAAGAATCTCATTTATATTATTTTAAAACTAAAAAGTACTTTTCTAATATTTTCAAAACAAAATTTATATTTTTAATTGGCTAACAACTAATTTAATATTAAAATATTGATAAAAAATTATAAAATAATGGTAAAATTATAAAAAGTTGTTGGAAAAATCTAAAATACCTAAACTAACAAGGGAAAAATAAAAATGAATGAAAAAGTGGAGTTAACCCTAATAAGACAAAAAAGATCTGATAGTGACCTTTTGTTTGCTAGTGCTAAGAGTGGCTACTTTGCTTTGTCAGTGGGAACTTGGTTCCCACTGCTTGTTCATAGAAACTGAAAAAGGATGTTTTAGAGCTTGTTTTTGGATTATTGTTGGACACAAGGGCACCCCTACAACCCGTGGGTTGTAGGGAGTCAAGCACAAACACAAATACACAAAATCAAGTAACAAATGGAACCATAAATCACCAAATTCACATACTATGGACAAAAATAAATGTTTGTTGGTGTTTTGGCAGAACAGTGACTTCCGAAGCTGTTTTAAGTCACCAAAAACCCACCAAACATAGATACTAGATAATGGAGACCTAACCTATCCTAAAATCTAACAAGGAATCCAACTTTCAAGCCACAATACTAAAAAAAGAACAAAAAGCCTACTTATGCCTACTGCACTTGCAGTTATGTTTTTGTTGGTGTTTTTGGTTATAACAGTGAGCTATAGACTTTCCTAGGTTGGTTTTGATGCACACAAGTTAACAAATTAACTATGCACAACCCTAAGATAATACCGGAACTAACTGCCTCTAAGTTTTCACTCAATAAAACACAAAAACTAGAGCCAAATCCTACTGTCCAGACAGTGGGTTTTGTTTTGCTTCAAAACTGACAGTTTGATGAATTTTAGCTACAATAATCATAACTGAACCTCAAATCACAAACATACCAACCTAAACTAATATATTAACAAACTTGGGATCATATTTAAAAAATAAACAAAATCTTAGCAGACTTAATGACATAAATTAACATGTTTATGCAGGAAATGATGAACAAGAAAAATACAACTTTTCCACAAAATTAATTCAAGTAACATTAAAACTTCAAAAATTAGTAAACAAGATGAATATTTAGGCATATAGAAACTTCATGTTGTCACCCACAAGTTATTAAACTATCTTACCCAAACACCACTTTAAACTTTAAAACCACAAAATTATCAAAGTAACTTGCTTAACTACATCTCAAACCTAATCTAGACTAATAGAAACATGCATAAATCATATAAATCAAAACATTCAATAACTAACTACCAAATCAAATAGTCATGAACAAAATCTTTTATATCACAAAAAATCAGTAAACTTAAAAGGGGGTTCAACACTTACCAATTTTCAACCTTCTTTAGGTCAAGTTAATAGATGGATGCCTCCAACATTTGAAAGTTTTTTCTTACCTCTGAGGCTTATGGATTAAGCTTATTGTTGTTTGTAGAGAAAGGATGCTTAGGGACTACAACAGTCCCTAAAGCTTATGTATTTTAATCCTGTGAGTAACACAAACACATGTAACCAAGAGTTTGAGCTCAAAAAACTAGCCTATATGTTGTTTGTCATGCAGCTTATGGGAGGCTTTATGAACAGTAAGTACACCAAAAATAAGAAAAAGATTAGATTTTTAAAAAATCTTGAAAACTCAATCTTGTAAACCAAACCAGTAACCAAAGCAGTGAATTAACACGGATTATAAAACTTGGAAAGATCCTTAAAATATAAGTTTAATGATCTTTAAGCCTATAAAACAGTGGGTCTTAAACTTTTTATGTCAAAAACATAATTTTGAACAAAGAAAAACTTTGATAAAGTAAACTAAGATTGTTGTAAAATAAATAATGATTACACTAAAAACTGCAATAATAATGGAACTCAACTATTTTAGGTAATATTTAAAATAAAAGAAATAAATTTTATTAATTTTAAGAGAATTTACATAAAAAAGCTAGAACAAATAAGAATGTCACAAGTCGACTTCTTATATACTACAAGGAAGAAATTTCTAAAATGCCGAAAAAGAGTAATCCCTAACATATAAAATTCCTAAAAATACCCATGTTGAAGATTTGAATTTCTGGTCAAAGCTTCCTATGTGAGGATTATTGGTAATGAGCTGTGTTGAATGAATCTCCCATGTTCATTTACTTTTTCCTATCAAGAAATTCATATGGTCCGTTGATTGGAAAGTATAGATTCGAAATTTGCCTCTTTTGAACAAGCAGGGGATCATGAATCTGGATTGTATCACATTTCAATTCAAAGGTTTTAAAGGTCTAGTTAATTATGGTTTATGTGTTGTATGAAAGGGGGATTTGTGGGTTAATGAGGTTTAATGTATAAAGTGGTCTTTTACCAAGTTAATAATGGCTTAAAGATTAATAAAAAGGGCTGAGGTGGCAAGAGTGTTAGACCGAGTTGTATTACTTTCTTGGGCAGGTAGTGGGCTATTTGGGATGGAATGGGTATGATAATAGGGTTTCGACCGGGTTATGAATTGGATATGGGTTTGATACTTGTAACAACCTGCCCGTAAACTACTGAAATGTTGACAAACAAGGTTTAAACAACTCATATTCATTTTTCCTTTTGATAAACTTTGGTCCATTTCTCAAATTTGGCACATGTATTTTTAATACTTTTGAACAAGGTCCATGTATGCAATTTAATCACTCTTCAAGGGGTATACTTGTAATTTCTTGAAACACATGGGTTACTTTTGAAATTTTGGAGTTTTACAAGGGTCAAAAGTGACAAGTCTTCCAAAGTTGAGGGACCAATCTTGACAATCTTCAAAAATTCAAGGACTTCTTTGGAAATTCGTTATTTTGGTCCGCTTCTTTGTGCGGCTTCGTTTCCCTTGTTCATTTTTGCTTGATTCTTGTTATCTTTTGTTGAATTCACGATATCCGTACCTAAAATACACAATGAACAAACACAAACATATTTTATGGTATTTGATGACATTTTTGTATATTTTAAGCCTGATTTGGACGATGAGACTATGTATAAATGCTGTCTCATCGGGACTAAACATGAAGAAAGTCAAAAGTTATGTGCTAAAAATGCGAATTTTAAAATTACAAGGATTATATGTGTAGCTTCTCAAAAGTATCAAAGTTTAAGGGCAAAAAGTGATAAGTGATACAAGTTTTAAGGACTTATCTTACCTATTCTGAATCTGTAAGGTTAAGGGACTTGAATTGCAATTTTTGAAACTACCATTCTAATAGATAAAAGTGCCATCTATTGATAGTACAAGTCCAGGGGCCAATTGTGTTAAGTATGAATGATTATTAATAAGAAGAAATTTGGACTAATCAGAAGATAGAATGAAAGAAACCTGAATTGATGATAAATCAAATCTACATCATTCATTGTGGATATTTAACCAACGGTCCAGATAATGATCCCAGTTTAAGTCTATCAGCCAACCACAAAGAACCACGTCATCGTCTTCTTCATAACAACATTCAGGACGATTTAAGGTACCTCGAGATTTGGTTTCAAAAGAGAAATTACTCGTTTGCATCTCCTCAGCTCATTCCACTTAATTGTTCTCGAATCACTCTAGCCATGTAACCCTAAATCTCTTATTGGTCAAGAACCCTAATTAGACACGTGTTGAATTCCTATTGGTCAAGATACTCGACAATTTAACCGACATGATAGGGAAGACTCCCCGACCACTAACTCAGCTCAATGAATACCCAATCACCTCTATTTGTAAAATATGTAGTTTAGCTTTAATTTCAGTTGTAGTTATGTTAATAGGTTAAGCTTCTGTTTTTCAATTCAAAGTTAGTTACATTTCGATTAAATCAGTTGTACTTCATTTCCATTAATAAGAATTCAAGTTTCTCAATTTTGTCTCTTCTTTACTGTTTCATAAGCTCATAAGCTCTTACAAGCTTATGAGAGTTTCATAAGTTGCTTTTCAATTCCTCATGATTCATAGTGTTTCACGAAGATTTTGGGTTCAAAGTGAGTTACCTGAAGTAATTTGTGCTTTTAAACAGTGTTGATACAAAAGTTGGATGGACCGCGCTTGACCTGAATTAGGCTTAATTCGGGTCTTGAGGACTCCGACTCTTGCACCAAGTGAACTTGTTTGAAGACCCTACACACTAAATAACAGACACCGTTAGGCTTACCGTGGGCGCATGTCCCACGAATAGAATCCGGTGTGAGAGTAAGTAATCGATTTAAGAGATAGGTGAGGGTGGAGTATTGTGTATCTCGTACCTTTGTCGAACCTCTGGGGTTTCTTTTATACCCAATGGAACCCTAATTGTTTTCCCCTATTCTTGCGGCCTAAGAAATAGATAACTACCGAATATAGTCGGTCCTAATCGCATAGATTAGGAGAGTGTATATCTTCTTAGCTTAGGTGAATCATAACCTAATTTAGATTATACTCTGTTTGATCCTGTCCACGTACGGCAAGGAAACGATTGAGATAGAACCGCCTACGACACTGGCTTACTGGGCCTAGTGGGCCTCAGGGTTGCCTGTGTATGATTCATACGTAGTACCCATGAGTCGGTTTTATGCAGCCCGACTAGGGACTATACATCATCATGTCCCCCCAGTCTAGTAGTCGCACGACGTTCACGACTGCTAGACTATAATTGAAACTAAGTCGCACCATGAAATTACTATTGGTAGAATGAGTGTTACGAAGAGTACCAAAAATGTTTCAAAATTTTCCGCCAAAAACACACATTCATCCCCCCCTTGTACCTACTACCTTGATATTAAAAAAAGCGTATGCCACGTCAGCATGCCTATTCATCTTCCATCGTTAGATTTGGCAAGTGGCCTACACGTGTCAACAATCTAACGCCATGAACAGTAACCCTAGGGATATATATTCCTGACTTCTTCTTTCACATTGATCTTACATAGTAAAAACATAAATTAGCTGCCATTAACGAACCTTCCATCCATAGCACGAATAACTCAAAGAAAAGGTAATTTCATAACGATCTTGACCTTCTCCTAATTCTTAATTTGTCGATATGGTAAAATGATTATCATATATCAGATCCGTGATCACAGCCGACGAACTACATCAATTCACATCTGAATACTTCATCCCCTCGTATCTACATCCTGAATTTCCTTCTCCTAGGGCCAATATATGACAATTTTCGAATGGGAAAGTGGGAGTATACACCAAATTCTTCGATTTTGCTAACAATCGAATCTCGCTATCTCGATTTCTTATATGTGTCCTCGTGCACCACAAAATCCATATATCTCAATCTCACTGCATTGGCGCGGTCAAAATTTCCAATTTTTAGATAAACAACCGTGCACTGGACATAGACACAACTTTTATTTTATTTTGTGCCTTCTACTGCATTGGCGCGGGCGGACCCCAAAGCTATGAGGAGAAATTGGATTCACTAAGAAACTGGAACACCAAATTCTTTTGGATTTATAACAAAATCTTTCCTTTCGATCTCCCATACGTTACCCTAGAGACACTGAGTAGAGATCCTAAACCTAACCCTGGTTCGTATAGTGAGGCCGATGTACAGACAATGGATAAAAAGCACATTCTTAGCCAAGCTTATGCTGAGACCTTATTGTATTTAATAGGCTTAAGTCACGTGACAATCATTAGTGAGAACGAGGTTCCCCAATTCCACGATCGCGAAGGCCAGGGTTAGTGATCATCTCTCCACCCTGCGTGACCTTGTATGTACCCCAATCCTTGATATATGGCTAATTCATTGTTTCTTTCTTCTTGGTCGCAGAGATGGATATTTTGGACATTGTAAGAAACCGTGCTCCCATGGAGCTCACCTTCTTATCGCGACCACTGCGTGAAGGTGAAATGTGTATAATGCAAGTTCGTTTTCTTAGTTCTTAACTAATAGAAAGTCCAACCAATATCGGATTTATAATTGTTCTTGGTTGTTCAAGCTTGCTTGGTAATCTATTGCTAATTCAAACAACACTATGTAAAAATGAAAAATATAAACCTACTTATACATAAAACAAATTGCAAATACCAAATTTTTATTCAAACAAAATTAAAATTGCAAAACTTGAAATTATAAGGACTGAAAATGTAATTTCTATGAAATGAAAATACTTGAAATGTAAATTCTAAAAACTTTAAGGACTAGAAATGTAAAACAATTAACTACAAGGACCAATTATGTAAAAACTCTAACAAACTAACCAAATAGTAACAAACTAACAAACTTTACAAACTGAATTTAACAACTTTTCAAAGTAAAGGACTTAATTTTGCAAAATCCAGAAAATTAGGAAGTTTAGCTAGGTTTAGAAACTGTTTAAACTTCTAGGGACTAAAATCCAAATAAACCAAAGTTTTAACTAAAAACGGGACAAAGGAAACATTAAGCTCGTTTGAGCTTATTACTCAACCAAATAAGCTGAAACAACTTGCAAAACTCTTAAAATCCAATTATAGCTACGTGTGTTCAAGGAAATAAGCTAAAAGTCCAAAATAAGCAATTGAGTGCTTATCAATAAGCTCAAAATAAGCTACAGCCTAATCCAAACATCCACAACTTGATTTTTGTATCAAAACTGATTAAGCACTTGATTTAAAGAAGGGGAAATCAAATTAGAACCAATTTCATCTAGTAATAAGCTAGATATCCGAAATAAGCTAAAATGAGCTTATGTTGACCAAACGTTGACCAATTTTTGGAAAAAGTTCAAAATTTCAAAACTTCATATTCAATGCTAACTAAATGGATTTGTGAAAGAAAATCAAGACTTTTGTGAAGAGGATTAAGAGAACCAAGAAAACAGAATACACTTTACATCAGAGAATGAAAAATGCTCAGGCTTGAGCTTAAAAGCTTATTCCTGGCTTATTTCCTGAAACTGTATATTTTCCTTTTAAAGTCTAAAAGGTTATGATGTAAGCTAAGTCTGGAAACAGATTTGAGCAAATTTGATCAAGTATTGAAGGAGAACTAAACAAATGAAAATGACAAGTTTTAGCTATCAAAGCTGAAATAAGAATGACCCAAACAATTTGTTAACCAATTGCCTGTTTGACTATTATATTGACTTGTAAAAGACTTAGAACCAATTGTTAACACCTAATGACTGAAAATGATCACTAAAACACCAATTATCAACACTTGAAATCTACTTAATAGCTACTACCAAACACTCCTTTATCTGATTTTAACAAAATTTAACAAAGACTAATTGAGTACTGAATTAAACTGATGTAGATGCTATAGCAGACTTGTTTTAGTGAACAAAATGGAAGCTAATGAAACTGAAATTAAGCAATTAGCAAGACTAAAACTCAATAAAGCTGTTTTGCTAAAAAGTTACTGAAAATGAGCTAAAAAGTACAAAACTGAACTCAAATGAACAAGTAAGAAGTAACTGAACTACAAACACTCAAACACAATCAAACAGCAACTAATCAAGTATAACATGTAGCCATCAAGATTATACTAGGAATTTGAGCATGCAAGGACTGTTTAGAGGAACATAAAACAAGAGCTAATAAACCTATTGTAGAGGTCCTTTGGGAAGAAGAGGAGCGCTGAGCTCTCTTGCACTAGTGATACCACCACCTATCACTAGTAATCAACTCAAATCAACAATCAAACAGCTACAATTAATCAAACTGCCATGAAATCTTCAAGAACAATGGAAAGACTTGAATTCTGAACAAACAACTACAATTCTTCTCCAATGTAAGCTATGATCAATGGTTGATCATAACATACATCAAACAGCAACAAGAACTCTTAACAGCAACAAGATTCACCAGGAATTTGAATAACAGAATTTGGCGGGAAAAGGTAATTTGAAATTTATTTGATGAATTCAGTTACAAAAGTTGGTTACAAGCTACTAACTAACTAACTGACTCAAGAGTTTGTCAGACTCTTGAGTAGTTAGGGTAGAATGAGGGAAAAGGAAAAGGGAAATTTAAGAACTATGTGTTTTACAAATTTAAGCTACAATTACAAATGAAGTACAAACTAGGTATTTATAGACATGAGAGGAGATTCTGTTGGGGTTTGTGACGTGTTCGGGCCAATCATAGCTTGACACGTGGAGGAATTCTGCAAATCCCACTTTGAAGGTGATGAACACATTTGGGTGTTTTTGATTGAGTGGATTATTTATTAATTGGGTTGCACCATTGGATTCCTCTCTCCAAAACGAGCAAAATTGATGTTTTGATCTTCTCATGAAATGTCCTCTATCAAAAACCCGATCCTGGAAATTTTCTTTGTGAAAGAGAAGGACACGTGGCGTTTTCTGATTGGTTTAAAACATTGCACACGGATTGAAACTGTTGTGATATGGTAATAAATGAGGCGGCTGTAAGTGGGAATTTATTGCTTGATCCGTGTGAAGTATTTCCTTGCTTCTGATTGGTTTAGAGCTAAAGCACATGGATTCAACTTTGCAAAACTTTCCAAACTTGGCAGATTTGGTCCTTGTATTTGGCAGATTGTAATTTCAAGCTATGATCTTAATCCTTTTGACATTTTTGACCCTTCAACTTTGATTCTTCAACAAAATGGCCCTTTGACTTGAGTTGACTTTGTAGTTGACCAGATTTGACTTGAATCTTGACTTTCCATAATTTGCACTTTGAGTCCTTCAACTTTCACAAATTGTCAAGATAGGTCCTTGAACTTCAAAGTCTTGTCACTTTTGATCCTCTTTTGTCTTTTTCATCCATTTGAGCTTGGTTTTTCCTTGTTTGCTTGAAATTGTATCCTTTTACCTACATAAGATCACACAAACACAAACATACCACATAATACTGCTTTTTACAAGATAAATGGGTATTTTGCTTCATGTTTTAGGGTTATTTGTTGATAAAAGGATATGAGTTTAAGCTCATATCAAATTCCCCTACACTTGAGCATTGCCATGTCCTCATGCAATATTGTATTTCAAGGCTTAAAAATTTACATTTCCCTCATAATTAATCCACCTTGGCCATATGAGATGCATCTACACTACTCTAAACTAGATGATGCATGATTTTGACTTTTAATAATGCAATGAATCAAAATACAATTCTATCTATATCTTTTTGATTTTTCTTGAAATGGTTTTGATGGAAATAACTCATAAAGAATTCAATGACTTGGATTAGGGCTTGGGTACCATGAACACTTATCACCCTCAAGTTTCACTTTCCCCATACCAAGCTAGTAAATGGGATCATTGCATTCACAAGTAAAAAGTGCATTAACTTATTCATGACAATTAAATGTGGAACCGGTTATTAATTGAGCAAATTGCTTGTGGGCAAATTTGTCATTATTCAAGTGTGAAATATAAGAAGTGTAAAATCCAAAAATAAGGAAGCACGGTTTTAATCCTAAGTAATCTTCTCATCCATTACTTGAAAAACCGCTCACAATTAATATAAGTCCGTATTAAGAGTAATAAGTCATTCGCCTTATGTGTAAAATCCTCATGTCATGCTTTCATAAGTAACTACACACTCGCTAAGGAAAGAAAAATAAAACTCACGCAATAATTTACATCCGCATCTTTTTGAGATTTTGGATCTTCAACCCCGTAACCCGTCAAGGTAATATTGGATTGGAGCAATCTATTGAATCCCCGCAACCCGTCAAGGTAATATTGGAACTCAATAGTCACTATAATTAACACCACACTGCCCCTCTTGGGAGTCTTGCATTATTTTTTTCTTTCTTTTTCTTCTTTTTTTTTTCTAGCCACTCATTTTTTTTTTCATAAGCCGCTCTTATTTTTCTTTATTCCTCACCAAAAAATTTGCAAAGAAGAAAAGGAAAAACACCCGCTAAATATAGAGCATGACACAAGTCTAGTACACATAAAACGTGCTAACTTAGAATCTTAAGACGTACTCATATCAACCATGAATGATTAGCCAAAAATGCATAAGAGATTACGAACCAATTAAAACCGTACTTGATTATTTATTAACAATTATATACATGCGAAGAAAGTAGAGATAAAGAAGAGAAGGGTTTAGCCACAAGTAATTGCCATGAAGTCTATCTAGCCCTTTTACACTTGCTTCAACTCTATCATTTCCCATTCTCCACAAATTTAAAATTTCAAAGAATGAAATTGGTGGAAGCTTAGCCTAATAGACCAATGAAGGACTACATGGTTAAGGATACTAGCTAGAGAATGCTAAAATAAGCAAACTCGGGTTGAGTCAAAATATCCATGGCGGGCCTAATATGTCAAAGAAGTCTAAACTTGTTAAAACCATGTTTTATTATATTTTTCTTTTTATATATTTTTGATGAAAAACAAAAGAAGAAATATATACAATGCAAATGTGTTATGCAAATAAAAAATGATTGATGCAAAAATCATGAATGCATATTTTTGTTGGCCAAAGTAGATTAAAAATTTGAAAAATGTTTAAAATTCAATTTCTCATGTTATCATGCAAGACAATGACAAGTTCTAGGTAAGGTCACTTCGATAGAAGACCCCCCTACACTTAAGCTAAACATTGTCCTCAATGTTTAAGAGCATAGAAGTATAAAAAACTTCCCCTACACTTATGACAATGAATAGACTTTGCTTAACCCAAGTTAAGGAAAGGACTACTATTAGTGAAATCATGTTTAAGCACAAGGTGTCAATGAAAAATCACTAAAGTAACGAAGTGAACCGGATACAAGGGCCTCCTCCATAAGCTCCAAAGCATGAGATGAGTGAGCAACCCTACAAACAAGCATGAAGACAAAAGAAGGTCTCCCCTACACTTATCTCCAAATCTATGCCTTTATTTCTAACCTACAACACTCTAAACCTAGTTATACGATGCTTGAGTTAATGAGTCTCTAGCTCGACTCGTCCCACACTTAAAAGTGTCTAAAACCTATCATGGAGAAGAAAATGTTTGCCCTTTTTAAGAAAAATCTCCATGATGAGGTAAAACAAGTGTTCATTTTCTCAAAACTCCATAAATATCCCCCAGGATCAAATACATAATTATCCTCCCACTTATAACACAAACCAACAACTAGCTTCCCAATCAATGGTGACAAGAATGAGGTGTAGTTCTCTAAATTGGTTTCCCATATGTTCTTTCCAAGGTGATGGTGTAAAGTTCTCAAATCTTTCACAAGGTTTCCTTTTGTTGCATCAGGTGGATACTGAGATGGTTTAGCAAGCTCTATGCCAGGATCAAAAATCCGTTCCTTGATGGGAAAACAACAAGTGATGATTGCCTTAGAAGATTCTCCTTTGTAGTTCACATGGTGAGAGAAAGGTTGTAGAGTGATTGGTTGTAGAAAAGTTGGGGTGGACAAAGAAGGTAAAGGATCGTCAAGCAATAAAGATTCTAGATAGAGTATGTCCCCCTCCTCATCAAGGTAACCAAGAGTATACTCAAAAGATATATCCTCCAATAAAAACTCATCACTCTCATCAATGATAAAATCCTCCTCATCACCATAAACATCATAGATTGGTCTATCAAAGATGGGTGATCCCTCAAAACCAAAGGAAGTATGATCATCAACAAATGGAGAGTCACAAGTAGAAAGCTCATCATCACTATAGTCATCATATGTTGGTGAATCACAAAGAAAAGATCCCTCATTACTTAAGTCCTCATCAAAGTGATTAGTATGGGGGAAAAATGGAGTGTCATATGGAATTTCACTAAAGTTTAGCTCTTGAGGTTCATGAAAATCCAAGGAGGAAGTAATGGAAGCAATGGTTTCAATATGATGGTAATCAAAGTCTCCACTTGAGCAAGCTTCATAAAAGTACTCATCACAAACTTCATCAAGAAGATCATCTTGTGTTTCCTCCTCATGTACAACATCAATATGTTTTACCGCTTCGGGCTCATTAGACTTTTTGGACAACTTTCCCATGTTAAACACCACTCTCTCGTCTCCTACCCGCATTGTAAGTTCTCCTTCCGCCACATCGATTAAGGTACGACCCGTTCTCAAAAATGGCCTACCAACAATCAAAGGCACTCTAGGATCCACATCATAATCAACTACCACAAAATCCGCGGGAAATGTAAATCTATCAACCCCAACAAAAACATCCTCCGCAATTCCCACCGGATAAGCTATAGTTCGGTTAGCCAACTCAAGAGTCATCTTAGTAGGAGTAAGCTCGGGAAGTGAAAGTCTCTTCCAAACCGATAATGGCATAAGATTTATGCTTGCTCCTAAATCCGCTAAAGCCATACAATTTTCCACCCCCGGGAAATTGCAAGGAATCAAAAACCGCCCCGGATCTCCAAGCTTAGTAGGCAACTTCTTAAGCAACACCGCGGAACAATTTTCATTCAAAGAAGCATTAGGCAAATCCACCAATCTTTCCTTGTTAGAAAGCAAATCCTTAATCATCTTAGCAAACTTAGGCATATTGGCTAAAGCTTCCGCAAAGGAGATGTTGATGTTAAGTTGCTTGAACATCCTCAAAAAGTTAGAAACTTGGATGTCATCCTTGTTCTTAAGCTTTTCTTTTCTCAATCTTGAGGGATAAGGAAGACTTGGTTTTGGTTGTGGTTGAGGTGTGGATGAAGGATTTTCCTTATTGAGTATTTCATGAATAGGCTTTGAAAGTGGAGCAATGGGAGCATTTTGAGGTGGTGAAGTAGAAGTAGAGGGCTTGTCACAAGTAGGAGCACAAGTGGGTTGAACAATAGTAGGTTTAGGAGGTGAAGGATCCTTTGTTGTTGTACCACTCCTTGTTGTAATAGCATTGACATTAGCCCTTGGATTTGTTTGTGTGTTTGAAGGTAAAGCCCCTTGTGGTCTTTGATTAAATGCCATCAAAAGCTTATTGAATTGGTCATTCATTTTCTTGTCTATAGCTTGAAATTTCTTTTCATTCTCTTGATTCATCTTTTGCAAAAGATCCATTGTATTTAACTCTTGTGGCACATAACCTTGAAAACCTTGAGGTTGGAAAGGTAAAGGTTGGGAGTTAAATCCTTGATTTGGTGGATAAAAGGTATTTGCTTGAGGTTGAAATTGATTGGGTGCCTTGTAGTTATTTCCTTGGTATGGTTGTCTTTGCCCTTGATTCCTTGCTAAAATTTGGAGAGTATGTTGTGGAATTTGGGTGGGTGGTTGGGGTGGGAAGCCGGGTGGAGTAAGGTAATTTTGGGATTTGTAAGAAAGGTTGTTTGGATTGATGTTAGGCTTAAAGTGTTCACGGTGTTCCTCTTGGTAAGCATAGCATTCCCCTTGATACCCTTGCACCTTATCACATTGTTCATAAGAGTGGGGGCCTCCACATGTAACACAAGAAATGGTGATGGCATTCACATTATTTGAGGAATTGTTCAATGTTATGCTCTTAAAATCTTGAATCATGCCTTGAGTCATTTCTTGTCCTTGTTTGACTGTTTGAAGGATCTCTTGAAGAATTTGGAGTTCACAAGGGGTTTTGGAAGTATTTTGGATCACATGAACTCTTTCTTCAAATGGATCGTTTGTTTGAACCATTGCCTTAGTCTCAATAATGTTCAAAGCCTCATGGTATGTCTTGCAATGAATACTCCCTCCCGCGGAAGCATTTAGTGAATCTTGGTGGTGAGGTTTAAGGCCATTATAGAAGGTATTGATTTGGCTTAGATCATCCATTCCATGATTAGGGCATCGCCTCAACAACTCACTATACTCTTCCCAAGCATCACCAAAGGATTGACTAGGTTTTTGTGTAAAGCCCATAATCAAATTCCTCAAAGCCATAGTCTTTTGTGGAGGAAAGAATTTGTTCAAAAACTTAGTGGTAAAATCATCCCATGTGGTGATACTATCGGGTGGTTGGGTGTCTAACCAATGCTTAGCACTCCCATCTAAGGAAAATGACACTAACATCAATCTAATGACCTCATGTGGAACCCCATTATGCTTAATGGTGTTGCAAAGTGAAAGGAATCTCTTAAGGTGAGCATGAGGATCCTCATTTTGTTTTCCATAGAAAGGTGATGCAGCAACCATATTGATCATAGATGTATGTAGCTCAAATGTGTTAGCGGGAAAGTCGGGAATCTTAATGGCACTAACATATCCATGAACGTTGGATTGCATACGTTCATACAAAGTACGATTATCAATAGCCATGGCTCCTTGTGGTGGTGACAAAGCACGATTCTCGTGATCGGCTTGGTGAACGGTGGTGGTCTTACTCTTTCTCTTTTTCTTCCTTTTCGGAGGAAGAGGTTGTACACCAATCGGTATTTGTGCACGCCCGCGAGTGAGCATGCAACTCAATACGAGGAATGAGAGAGAAGCTCTCGTGTGACTTTGAAAAGAATAAGATTATCCTCTTTGAGTTTCGATATTAAATATCCACAAGAAAATATCAATATATGTAATACTACTTTGGGTGCAAGACCCTCAATGAAGCCTTCCTTCTTAGAATACTCCCAAGTGAACGGGGGGTTAGGTGGCGCGAAGCACTTAAGTACCTATTGACCCTTAGATGGCATTTTATAGCACATCGCCTTTCTATTCACTTAAATGTTCGTATTCTTCGAATTACTGCTTATCGAGAGTATTTATCTATTCTTGCTTTATTTTGTTTGATCGATACGCGTGTCAAGGACCGGAACGCCCCTCAACACGGTGTATTGCCTTGGCAATACTTATGGAAGATATGTAGATTGATTGTTCTTATATGTATACGTATTTACTTATAATAATATATGGAAAATATTTTTGTATTTATGAGTTTTTAAAGGAAAATACTATATGTACATAAAAACCGAGAGAATCCAATAATATATATTTTTGGGTGCAATCTCTTAGGAAAAAGATTGCTTTTTGGATTTTGTAATTTTTTTGGTCAATTCTTTAGGAAAAGAATTGTTTTGTTAATTTTTAAGTTTTTATATATTTTTATATTTTTGATTTTTTTATTTGTTTTTGATTTATGATACGTAAAAATAACGTTCACCAAATGAACGGATCCCAAAAACCAATGAAAACCGTCAATCGATAGTCTCTCGTGTAGTCAAAGAACCGGCAGCGGCGCCATTTGAAATGTGTATAA
The DNA here is from genome assembly GCA_025667525.1 of Glebionis coronaria. Taxonomy (NCBI): domain Eukaryota; kingdom Viridiplantae; phylum Streptophyta; class Magnoliopsida; order Asterales; family Asteraceae; genus Glebionis; species Glebionis coronaria. Next base: position 89,754 of record JANFOE010000102.1, read on the forward strand.
TGCAAGTTCGTTTTCTCAGTTCTTAACTAATAGAAAGTCCAACCAATATCGGATTTATAATTGTTCTTGGTTGTTCAAGCTTGCTTGGTAATCTATTGCTAATTCAAACAACACTATGTAAAAATGAAAAATATAAACCTACTTATACATAAAACAAATTGCAAATACCAAATTTTTATTCAAACAAAATTAAAATTGCAAAACTTGAAATTATAAGGACTGAAAATGTAATTTCTATGAAATGAAAATACTTGAAATGTAAATTCTAAAAACTTTAAGGACTAGAAATGTAAAACAATTAACTACAAGGACCAATTATGTAAAAACTCTAACAAACTAACCAAATAGTAACAAACTAACAAACTTTACAAACTGAATTTAACAACTTTTCAAAGTAAAGGACTTAATTTTGCAAAATCCAGAAAATTAGGAAGTTTAGCTAGGTTTAGAAACTGTTTAAACTTCTAGGGACTAAAATCCAAATAAACCAAAGTTTTAACTAAAAACGGGACAAAGGAAACATTAAGCTCGTTTGAGCTTATTACTCAACCAAATAAGCTGAAACAACTTGCAAAACTCTTAAAATCCAATTATAGCTACGTGTGTTCAAGGAAATAAGCTAAAAGTCCAAAATAAGCAATTGAGTGCTTATCAATAAGCTCAAAATAAGCTACAGCCTAATCCAAACATCCACAACTTGATTTTTGTATCAAAACTGATTAAGCACTTGATTTAAAGAAGGGGAAATCAAATTAGAACCAATTTCATCCAGTAATAAGCTAGATATCCGAAATAAGCTAAAATGAGCTTATGTTGACCAAACGTTGACCAACTTTTGGAAAAAGTTCAAAATTTCAAAACTTCATATTCAATGCTAACTAAATGGATTTGTGAAAGAAAATCAAGACTTTTGTGAAGAGGATTAAGAGAACCAAGAAAACAGAATACACTTTACATCAGAGAATGAAAAATGCTCAGGCTTGAGCTTAAAAGCTTATTCCTGGCTTATTTCCTGAAACTGTATATTTTCCTTTTAAAGTCTAAAAGGTTATGATGTAAGCTAAGTCTGGAAACAGATTTGAGCAAATTTGATCAAGTATTGAAGGAGAACTAGACAAATGAAAATGACAAGTTTTAGCTATCAAAGCTGAAATAAGAATGACCCAAACAATTTGTTAACCAATTGCCTGTTTGACTATTATATTGACTTGTAAAAGACTTAGAACCAATTGTTAACACCTAATGACTGAAAATGATCACTAAAACACCAATTATCAACACTTGAAATCTACTTAATAGCTACTACCAAACACTCCTTTATCTGATTTTAACAAAATTTAACAAAGACTAATTGAGTACTGGATTAAACTGATGTAGATGCTATAGCAGACTTGTTTTAGTGAACAAAATGGAAGCTAATGAAACTGAAATTAAGCAATTAGCAAGACTAAAACTCAATAAAGCTGTTTTGCTAAAAAGTTACTGAAAATGAGCTAAAAACTACAAAACTGAACTCAAATGAACAAGTAAGAAGTAACTGAACTACAAACACTCAAACACAATCAAACAGCAACTAATCAAGTATAACATGTAGCCATCAAGATTATACTAGGAATTTGAGCATGCAAGGACTGTTTAGAGGAACATAAAACAAGAGCTAATAAACCTATTGTAGAGGTCCTTTGGGAAGAAGAGGAGCGCTGAGCTCTCTTGCACTAGTGATACCACCACCTATCACTAGTAATCAACTCAAATCAACAATCAAACAGCTACAATTAATCAAACTGCCATAAAATCTTCAAGAACAATGGAAAGACTTGAATTCTGAACAAACAGCTACAATTCTTCTCCAATGTAAGCTATGATCAATGGTTGATCATAACATACATCAAACAGCAACAAGAACTCTTAACAGCAACAAGATTCACAAGGAATTTGAATAACAGAATTTGGCGGGAAAAGGTAATTTGAAATTTATTTGATGAATTCAGTTACAAAAGTTGGTTACAAGCTACTAACTAACTAACTGACTCAAGAGTTTGTCAGACTCTTGAGTAGTTAGGGTAGAATGAGGGAAAAGGAAAAGGGAAATTTAAGAACTATGTGTTTTACAAATTTAAGCTACAATTACAAATGAAGTACAAACTAGGTATTTATAGACATGAGAGGAGATTCTGTTGGGGTTTGTGACGTGTTCGGGCCAATCATAGCTTGACACGTGGAGGAATTCTGCAAATCCCACTTTGAAGGTGATGAACACATTTGGGTGTTTTTGATTGAGTGGATTATTTATTAATTGGGTTGCACCATTGGATTCCTCTCTCCAAAACGAGCAAAATTGATGTTTTGATCTTCTCATGAAATGCCCTCTATCAAAAACCCGATCCTGGAAATTTTCTTTGTGAAAGAGAAGGACACGTGGCGTTTTCTGATTGGTTTAAAACATTGCACACGGATTGAAACTGTTGTGATATGGTAATAAATGAGGCGGCTGTAAGTGGGAATTTATTGCTTGATCCGTGTGAAGTATTTCCTTGCTTCTGATTGGTTTAGAGCTAAAGCACATGGATTCAACTTTGCAAAACTTTCCAAACTTGGCAGATTTGGTCCTTGTATTTGGCAGATTGTAATTTCAAGCTATGATCTTAATCCTTTTGACATTTTTGACCCTTCAACTTTGATTCTTCAACAAAATGGCCCTTTGACTTGAGTTGACTTTGTAGTTGACCAGATTTGACTTGAATCTTGACTTTCCATAATTTGCACTTTGAGTCCTTCAACTTTCACAAATTGTCAAGATAGGTCCTTGAACTTCAAAGTCTTGTCACTTTTGATCCTCTTTTGTCTTTTTCATCCATTTGAGCTTGGTTTTTCCTTGTTTGCTTGAAATTGTATCCTTTTACCTACATAAGATCACACAAACACAAACATACCACATAATACTGCTTTTTACAAGATAAATGGGTATTTTGCTTCATGTTTTAGGGTTATTTGTTGATAAAAGGATATGAGTTTAAGCTCATATCAGAAGGTGAGGAGCCAGTGAGCGTGGCTAAAGCTGGGCGAATAATGGAGATAGATGTTCAAGCATCGTCCTCGTCCCAAGCTAGAGATATACCCTTCCCCGTTCCTCTTCAAAGTGTGGTAGAGCAACAACAGCCACCTTGTAAAACCCGTATTTAAAAATCAGGATATTTAAATACGCAGTTTAATTTTAATAAACTATATAAGTATTAATTATTAGACAGAGATATAAACGTAGGAATTAAATACGCAATTCCGGTTTATCCAGTTTATTTAAATATTCTAAATATTACAGTATATTCAGATAATGAATATTTAGTCTCGGAAAATATTACAGATGAACTATTTATTTTTCAGAAATAATTAAACGTTAATAGTAAATATACGCGTAGTCTCAGTTTATTTAAATATCACAAATGATTAATTATTTAGAAAATAATTATTAAGTTACAGAATATATTACGCATGTATCATTATACGAAAAATAATTATCGCGATTCAGAAATAAACACAAGAAATAAAAACAAGTATTCACGACGCTTATATAATAAAAAAAAAAAGGAAATAAGAAAAGAAAAGGCCTAAGGGCCGGTTTGTAAATATTAAAAAGGGAAACAAAACTGGGCTAGGCCCATTTGGCTACAAGTAAAGGGACGGGTATTTACCCTTAGTCACAATCAGATGCAACAAAAAAAAAAGAATAGAGGGCCGGTTTGTAAAAATACATAGGGAAAGAATTGGGCTTTCAGCCCATTTGATTTCAAACAAAAAGGACGGGGGTTTCCCCTATACAGACATAGCGAACAAAAAAAAAAAAAAAAATTTAGGGTTGCGGGTTGTTGGTTCCTGCCGACAGAAAAGACAAACAAAAAAATGGCCGTCGGCTGGAGATCAAAAAACAGGAAGGTGACGGGTGTTTTGGGTGTAAATTCGTGTGTGTTTGTCGGGTTTCCAGATCACACAGAAAGGTAATTCATTTTTTTTTTCTTTCCTTTAATTCGAAAATTAAAATGGCTAAAGAGATTTGGGAATAATCATATTTGATTATTAAAGATCAGTCGGGTCTGGGGTTGTCACAGAAACCGAGAGTTTTGAAACTCTCGGTGGGGTTTTGGTGTGTAGCCGAGACCACAAAGGGGCCCCGGTGGTGTCTTGTGTTGCCCAGCCGAACATAGAAACCCCAAACAGGGGGGTAACCAAGCAATAAAGGGGCGCTGGTGTTTTGGTTGCCAACCTCGAACCACAAAACACAAGTCGGGGGCATTTGGTTTGTACAGGGTGTGTTTGGGTTTAAATCTGCATAAGGGTGCGTTTGGCTAGAAACTTAACAAAAGCAGTGGGAACATTATACTAGCAGGGGGAACTACCTTATAACTAGCAGGGGGAACTAGCTTATAACTAGCAGGGGGAACTATCTTATAACTAGCAGGGGGAACTATCTTACAAAAGCAGGGGGAACGTTATAACAAAAGCAGTGGGAACCTTATTTTAGTTTGGTTGAAACATCTTTAGAAATAAGTTTTTTTTTTATATATTATAAAAATATTTGTTATTTTAATTATGTAATTAGTAAAATTAAATTGATTTTTAACATTTTCCTTCCACTATTAAAAGTCGGATTTAATCTATGATTTGATTAATGATTTATTTCAAGAAAAACTAATTTGGAAAGCTTTCTGATTTTAGGAACCCTTATTTATGTCAGATTACTATTTATAGTAATAATAATTATATCAGAATTATACACTACAGTAATCAGGAAATTCAGGAAAGCACATTTATCAGTAATATTATAGAACCATCAGATTTATCAGATTTATACGATCAGTAATACAAGAACAAATAAACTAAACTAAGTACAGTAAGATCAGTAAATAAACAGATATAAATAAACTTATTTACGCGTCCGTTATTTATGTAGTAACCATGAAGTCAGAGTCGATCCTTCAGCTTTCATTCGTATTTCATTACTGGACACGAGGTACGGATTTTCCGTCCTTTCAGTAAGGACTTCCTTTCTATGCATGTTTAGGATTCCCCGTCTGCAGCCAAATGTTTTCCCCAGTATACGTTTAAACTTGTCAGTAATCATATTAATAATAGAATAAATTGCCTGAGCATTATATACAAGCATGATTAGTATGTACTAGTTACGGAGGTACCGTAACCACGACACTAGAGGCACCGGTGTCGTGACTCACATGCAGGAGAGTGATATCCTGCATCGTCCCACTCAGCTCAGCTTGGCCATTTTATCAGTATTATTATTAGTGGGGCGTATGGATGCATCCTAGGCTACAGTTTACAGTTTAGCAGGTGAATGTGGTGTGTGCTCTACATCCTTCACATTGGAGCTGATCCCTCCACCCAGCACAGATATTTAGAGGTCACCCCTCTATAGCATGACGAGGTCACCCCTCTATGTATTCATGCATTAGTTGTTACAGCACATGACCTATATAAGCTCTTGGCAAATAAAATACAGTAAATGCATGTTTTTAGTTTTAACAGATATTAGTCCAACTTTATTTAATTATAAATCAGACTTTACAAATTAATTATAGATTTTCGCTGCAACTTACTTATCAGTCTTACTGCTTCAGTATTTATAATCTACTCATTTCAGTAATTACTTATCATGTTCATATCCGTTCACTGAGCGTTATGCTCAGCCGTAGTTCTCTTCATGATTCTAACGGCAGGTACACCAGAACGCTTCTAGGATCCTAAGAGCATGTGCATTTGGATGGAAGCTATCCGGACTTCTTACATTATGCATTTCTTACATTATTCTGCTTAGTCGGACATTGTTTAGTCCTTTCATTCAGTATTTTATTCTTTCATGTTTTGGGCTTATGTTTGGATTGCCGATGTTTGATTCCGGTATTTCCGTTATGGTCAGTTAATGTTTTAGGAAATTTACCTTATGCTTTGATGACACGCCATAAATACACGTAATGGTCCATTTGTCCAAGTGGGGTGTTACAATTATGGTATCAGAGCGCAAGGTTCGACCTGTAGGCTCCAAAACTTGACCTGTGACTAGTGGGTAGTCACCAGGAACTTCCCAGATTTTGGCGTTGTTATCTTTCATGTTTCTCATGCATTTATCAGTCAGTTTTCTCTAGTTATCAATGGGTTTTCTTAAAGTTTTTGAATAAATAAAAGGTTGGTACAGGACTGGCCATATTTAGTCGCCTGTGCCTTGCTACGAATTTTATTTTGGTGAACCGACCCATAGGCATTCACCCTTGTCCGTTCAGAGTTTGTATTGGTAAACCGACCATATGCGTTTACCCTTACTCATGACAAATTCATGTTTTCAGTTAAGTATTACTTGGTGAACCATCCATAAACGTTCACCATTGTTCAGGTCAAATTTCATGCTTTTCAGTCGAAGGTTGTTTTGTGAACCGATTCATAGTTGTTCACCTTTGCTCATATCATGACATTTCATGAAATTTTGACAAGTATGGATCGACCCAGAATCGTTCATACTTAGTCACATGTCTTCTCCTTCGAATTTTGTGGTTTTAACCATAGTCATCTACACCAGTTGATGTTAAACCTCAGTTGATTATCCTTTTATGTTCTTTGTAACAATCAGGTTTTCATACTCTCTTGTGAATGTCGTTTTCATGCTGACTAAGTTTCATGTCTCCTTACGAGGATTATGTTTTTAGCCAAGTAATGATGTTTTCATGTAAGATACACAAGAACCTCAGCAAAACCCGTTTTCATGATAAATCATGATTGGCGTTCATTAACCATGCTTCATGCCGACCACTGTTGGGACTTCGATTTTATCATACTTTTCAGCCTCGAAACAACCAGCATTAAGTCTACGCAGAAATTATCAGCCTATCATGTTAAACCGTTTCAGTTCAGTTTACTACCGTTTAAATCAGTTTTATTTTCTTTGATCGTGTCAGACGATTGACACCAGTACCGATCATATCCTAAAATTTTCATATGTACCCCATGTACAGTATTCTAGGTGTACTTCAGGTACAGCATTCCAGGTGTACTCAATGTACCGTACGCTCTATGTAATGTTAATCGATCCTTAATCATCTCAAGCGTTTCCACTTGTCGAGATGCTGCTTGTGAGTTGAATATTTTTACGAGATACTGATGCTACTAAGACTTCGAAGTCCGCACGAAGGCTGATGCTGCTGATACGTTAGAAATTCTACAAGATGCTGATGTTGTTTATACTATGAAGACTCTTCAGAATAAGGACGAAAACTATAAAATTTGAAATTTATGACAAGGATAAACTTCAACCATCAGATACTACCATCCCATCCCATGCTTTTACCTTCTCAGCTAGATGTCACATTTCACTCAGCTAACCGTTCTTTTAGAAGAGTGGGAATCGGAACCTAGCCGGCCACTCAGCAGAATAGTTACAGGAATCACGGTCATGATAATGACCGTCATAAAGTGACAGACAAAGCAGTAGTGACAACCACCGTGCTTATAATTAGTCAGTCAGCAACCGGGAACTCCGAAACGGACGTGACCAGAAATACAGAGGTCAGTAGTCTAATCAGTCCGCCAACCCTAGCTGTTACCCGAAATTTTTTCAGCCTTGTTCATATTCACCTACTAAAACACATGTTAGGACATCAGTCAAGATATGGGTCTTTATTATCCTTTTGGAAGACACCTTTGAGGACACCAGATACGATACATGTCATATGAATACCTTCTCAAGGTACGAGTCAGAACTCATAACTCTGTATGTTTGCTAAACCAGGCCCTCAGAAATTCAGGGTACCCTCCAAAGGAGTATACCCGTTTTGTCATGCCATGCATAAATCAAACCATTAAAGACTCAGTCACCACCACAGGAGTATGTCCAGATTAGACATGCAGTGTTCGTTCCATGCAGTTACAGGCGACATAAATTCAGTAAAATCTGCCACGTTTAATTCACGTATTCATATGTCAGCTTTATCTTAAACCAGGTATTACCTACTTCCCAGCCAGGAAAGCCTCAACAGTATCACCTTTAATTATAAAGATGTTCCTTCTAGTTTAAGAAAAGATCCGTCTTATCAACTCCTGAACATATTCATTTTATTTCTACCAGAAAAATCAGTACCAATTGTTTCAGCATTACAAGCATGTGAATTATTATCTTATAATTACGAAGACTTCTAGTCACCATTTATGATGCGACTTCTGAAATTCCTTAAACTCATGATCTTCAGATTATCCCAAGCTCCCAAATGTCATTCCAGAAGGTTTTCCAGAAATTCCTTCCTAACCACGAAGCAGAGAGTAACATCGAGCATGTCTCAAGGACAGAAACTATTTTTAGAACTCTTTATCGCAGGACTTCAGCTGAGTTAAAAGAGTTGCAGCATTAGCTGCAAGAGTTACCAGAACGAGGCCTTATTCGCCTAACGCACCACCAGAAAGTGCACCGTTTCTGTCTATTAAGAAGGCCGGTAACGTGAGATCATATATCGACCACCGACAAATTTACCAGATCACCATTCTTAATCGATATTCATTCCACGTATAGAATGTTTACTTGACCTGCTACGATATCTTAATTATTTTCCAGAACAATTCGCGACCATGCCACCAGCAGTGGTGAGAGAAGAACATGATGTTTTTTTAGATTTCTGTTGAACACGTCACAATCTCTGTAAAATTTTGACTTATACGTCTGGGCTCCCTAATGCCCCAGCTATAGTATGAAGTTTATGAATAATTTTTTTTACGACTTCGCAGACAAAATCGTCAGTATATTCATTGATCACATTTTGATCTGCTAAATTCTAGAGACGAACCAGAGAATCATCTTCTCACAGTTGTACAGAATCTTCGATAGGAATTTTTTTTTTATACAGCTCTCCAGATATGAATTCCATTTGAACAGGGTGACGTTTCTGAGCCACCCCATTTCAGCAGAAAGAAATTTCAGTCAGTCCTACGAAGATGAAGGCCATCACCAGATGGTCAAGATCGACGCTTGTGATTAAAGTTTAAAATTTTCTAGAACTCAGTCGACTGATACCGCAGAAATTGCGGACAGTTCCCACGATTATCCTTCCATGATTAAGATTACGCGTAAGGTAAAAATTTTGTATCACAAAAGAATTCTGAACAGAAATGAGATAAGATTCCATGGAGGTTATTGTCAGTTATCACAGACTCAGACGAAGCAGGATGCTATCTAAGTCATTGTTAACCAGTTAACCCAGTCTACACGTCTCTCTTATCCGAAATATTACGCAATAACAAATCTGTAGGAAATTCAGCAATAGATAGTATGATTCCAAGGTATTTCGTCAACAATCTTGTCAGATGGAAATTTGAGTTCGCAAATCGCGCTCACGTTCATGTACACGATCACGTGTACGTTCACATTCACGTTCACATTTATTTTCACTTTCAAGCTTACGGCTCATTCGCATTATGACACTGTTTCAGTTCATGTTTGTCATATCTCATGATTTAAGCTCTCGTTAGCGTTCACAACATTGTTCACGTTCAAGTTCGTGTGCCATTTCACGATACACGTTTCTCAATGTACTACCGAATACGGTTACAGGAAGCTTGAGAAACCAGACTCAAGTTTAGCACAACTATTCCACAACCAGGCAGACGTTTCACATCTCAGGCCGTATCGTTTGGCATTCATTCCTTAATCAGCATACGTTGATAATATGTTCTAGTATCACGTTCTCAGTATGATTCATTTATCATATTCTAATTCCATGCCAGCGCTCCCCGTATAATTATGAACCACGTTCACAATTGCTCACTTAGCATGTTCACAATTGTTCACGTAGTTCGTTCCTATATAGATTCTCAGCAGCTTGCTCAAAGATGTAAATGTTATCTTTTCAGGATAATTATACGTACCCTTTTCATGTATCCTACATTCTATAGCTTATTCATTCTATCAGATTCAGGAAATCCATCTTAAGTATGGAACCAGAAACTATTCAGCATTCATTAAGACAGGGTCATCAGGACCAAGAATTTTTTTATTATGTTTAGACCTTTGAAGGAATCATTTCGAGCGGGAGGCCACTCGAAACAGAGGAGTCCATCCGGACCTCTCATCCTTTCTTCAATAAATCCAGTTAAGTTCTTTCAGTCATGTCACGTTTCATGTTCTCTTCAGCTATGTCACATTTCATGATCATTTCAGTCATGTCAGGTTTATACCTATCAGCAGCATTATGTCTTAATTTGAAGACAATCCATCCTTCAGCTTAATTGTCTTTTCAGTCTACGTGTTCTTTCAGTTCTTATAACTTCATCAGCTTATTACCTTTAATTCGAGGACGAATTCCTCCTTTTTAGAGGGGAAGAATTGTAAAACCCAGCATGGTCGTACCTTTAATTCGGGGACGAATTATTATTTTTAGAGGGGAAGAATTGTAAAACCCGTATTTAAAAATCAGGATATTTAAATACGCAGTTTAATTTTAATAAACTATATAAGTATTAACTATTAGACAGAGATATAAACGTAGGAATTAAATACGCAATTCCGGTTTATCCAGTTTATTTAAATATTCTAAATATTACAGTATATTCAGATAATGAATATTTAGTCTCGGAAAATATTACAGATGAACTATTTATTTTTCAGAAATAATTAAACGTTAATAGTAAATATACGCGTAGTCTCAGTTTATTTAAATATCACAAATGATTAATTATTTAGAAAATAATTATTAAGTTACAGAATATATTACTGATAACTAGATTTTCAAAGTTCTATTTTTGTTCTCGGTATCTTAACGAATTGATCTTAGTTCTCTATGTGTGACTTAGTTGATCTTTAGTGAAAAAGAATATTTTTGGTTGTTTTTAAATTTAAATGCAAAGACTTAAAAGTAAAAGTGCTCTAAAAGTAAATCTAAGTCTAATCAAGGTAAAGTGCAAGTATTTAAAACGAGACTAAAATTAAAGGGTACTAAAGTAATTTGACGAAAACTTAAATCTATCTAAGGCAAACTTAAAGTGCGACTAAAACTAAGGCAATTAATCTAAAAGTGCAATTAAATAAAAAGGCAAGTAAAATAAAGCTTGAAGATAAAAAATCAAAGGTAAAAGCTAATAAGAACCTGAATACAGCTCATTTGGAATAAACCTTCGTTAGGAACAATCACTCGTCCTAAATGTCACCTTTGGTTGAAATGATTCTTCTTCACTTGGAATATTACCAAAATCCTTGATCCGGAACAAAAGGATCTGAATATGTCACTTATCCAAAATAATCCTTCATTCGGGACTTGCTGATTCGGAACTTGTAAAATCACCCTTGATTCGGAAGTTTTGGTCACCCCTTGATTCGGAACTTTCCGGATGAAGCACCTTTATTCGGAACTTTTAAAGTTCCGAATGAGGGCCCTTGGTTCGGAACTTTTGGAGTTGGTTCGGAAGTTACTGATTCGGAAGGTTCCGAATGAAGTCTTGGTTCGGAAGTTTTAGACTTCCGAATGAACAAGTTTGGTTCGGAACTATTGAAGTTCCGAATGAACAACCTTGGTTCGGAAGTTTCAGACTTCCGAATGAAGCCTTGGTTCGGAAGTTTTGACTTCCGAATGAAACCTCAATCCTTCCCTTGGTTCGGAACTTTATCTGGAAACACAGAAACCAAGCAAAACTCTTCCGAAGAACAAGGAAGATGAGTAGCAGATAATAACAATGAAAAGTAACCAAAATCAACACACGTATGAATATAAACAGTAACGATTCAATGAATAAGCATCAACAAACAATCAAAAACATGAAATTAAACAACTTTAACCATAATAATCAAAAACACTTTTGGATCAAAATAAAAGCATGAACATGAACATAAACACCACAAATCAAAGAATAAGAAAGGTAGATAAGAGATTGACAAGATAAAGTAAAGATTAACAATAATTAAAAGGAAACTTACTTGAAATTAAATGAATTTAAGGTGCAAGACAAGGTAATTAAATTGACAAAGTATTTAAATGACAAGTAATTAAATTGTGGAAGAACTAGTGTCACCCTAGCCAACAAGAGTGAAATGATAACTAATCTAGTCTATTTATAGGGAAGACTAAAGCTTGCTTAGGAAGCTTCCTTAATTGCGTACTTAGTCCCTCCTTCTTTAATCTTCTTCTTAATTGCAAGACTAAGTCCCTCCTTCTTTAAATCTTCATTAAATGTGGACTTAAAGGACTTTTAGCTTCGGGATTTCTTTGAACTCGTCTTTAATTTCTTCAATAAATAGACTTGAATTCTTCGGCTTTTGATAAACTTCCGTCTTTTGACTATTTCCTCGATAAATCTTCAGAATTGGTCGTGGACTTCCGTTCTTTTTGCACTCTTGACTTCTTGGCTTCGTCTTTTATCCTTTTCTTCAATAAAAGTCCATAAATGCCCGTGAATGTCCGTGCTTTATCCATTTTTCACCTTTTCATCCTAAATCACAACAAAAACACAAACCACGCATAATTCCGACATAAAAGACATAAAATACACGTTTCGGTCCGGTTATTATTGTAGTTAAGTGGTAGAAAAGATGGGTGTTTACACACCTATCAAATCCCCTACACTTGACCATTGCAATGTCCTCATGCAATGCATTAGTTACAAAGCAAGATTACACTTTTCATCATAATCAATCCACGTTGGCCTTTATTAAAGAGATAGAAAATTAAAAACATACAAGATAAAGAAATCAAAAGCATACCTTGGGTTTTGAAAATGTTATGAATAATCATCATCCTCAAGTTTTCACTTTCTCCAAACCAAGCTTAAAAACGAGATCATTGTTATTATAAGTTAGTAAACTAACACGAACTCATGTGGGCCAATTACTCACTTAGACTCCCTTATTCCTACGGGTATCTCTTATATTTTATTGTTGTCTTGAATGATCACGAAGATGCATTGTTTGACTTATTTCGATAGTTATTTAGTCTGAAAATAAAGTGCACGATTTAATCAATAGTTAGCTAAAGGACCAAATCTTTTAAAACTGCTTCTCGGGATATCAGAAAGTTCATATCTTGGCATAACTTGGTTCGCGATTTGAGACCTTTCTCGGGCCGATATTTGGCAGCGACTTCATACTTCAAATCTTGAGAGACGTTCATGAAATAATGGTCTTCTCTTCATAATTGGAATTTCTTCACTTGGAATTTTTGAGAGATTCTTCATATATAGACCACGACTTCTTCATTTTTCTCCAATCTTTATTTTGGACTTTGATATACAACGATCCGCCTCCTTTTATGACTTGGATCTATTTATCCTCATACCTTGTTAGGGTCTTTTCGGATACACTTCTCCGTGACTTTTGGGGAGTTTTGCTTTACGTCGTGAGTCTCGATCCTTCATATTGATTTTCGATAAATGATTCTTCACATCACTTTGGATCTTTAGCAACAAAACATAGCCCTCATGCCTTGTTAGGGCCTTTTCGGACTCGCCAATCTTCGCGCCCCGCTTCATAAGTTATGCCTTGGCTATGAACTCTCGTCATTACCGAGCAACTTTTAAACGATCTGGGGCTAGAAGCTAAGTAACTTTTCAAATCGTACAACCTTATTTATTAGCAAATAAATTATTAGCAAGCGATGGGAGAATAGGCTTATAATTAACTCACATAAATTCACGAAAGAATACCGAACTTATAATTGGCTCTATCATCTCTCGTTCTCCACAATTTAAAATCTCAAGTAATGAGACTCGTGGATACTTAGCCTATTAAATCAAAGTTTTGGGTTTTCGAGTCGCCTATAGGATCTTGCAAATTCTTAGACTCTTTCAAGTTTAGAAATCGCATCTTAAAGTTCTCTTGATAAACGACTCTCTAGGATCAATTATAGGAACTTGCGAAAAGTTCTTGTTCTTAACCCGTGAGAGTTAAGACTTTCGCGTTTTATAGCTCCCTATATAAAAGCCTAGCAAAACTTGACTTCAACATGTTAAGGATACTAGCTAGAGTAAACTCGGATTGAGTCAAAAGATTCACAACGTTTGAAAATTAAAACCACTTATTAAACATTTATTCTAGCAAAGAAAGAAAATAACTATACAAAAGGGAAAAACTAATAGGCCAAAATAGATCAAAAATTTTGAAAAGTGTCGAAAAATTCATTTTCCGGTTAAAATGAGGACAAATACAAGGAAAAGACCACTTAACTTCGATAGAAGTCTCCCCTACACTTAAGATAAACATTGTCCTCAATGTTTAAGCATGTGGGAGTAAGCTCCCCTACACTTAGGACATTGTGCACGTTGTTTAAATCTTGCTAAGGAAAAGACAACTAAAGAGATTCCTATTTTAATATTGAGAAAATATAAAATAGTGAATCGAAAAGAGTTAGGGATAGAACCGGGGAGAAGTAGAACACGGAATCACGGGTCGTCAAGAATCATCAAGAGTGGATCATTTGAAGCTCGAATCCCTGATTAAGAAGTGAGGAGAGGAAATAGCAAACCAAAGGGGTCCCCCTACACTTATGATAAAGAAAGCAGAAATATAGATACATGGGTTGCCTCCCAAGAAGCGCTTGGTTTTTGTTAACCGAGTCGTGAGCTTGACTCGACCTTGATTATCAACGGAAGTAGTATGAAACAAATCCACCAGGATCAAAGACATAGTTTTCATCCATCAATAAGCAAGAGCTTAAGGCGAACAAGGCAAGCCAAAAGAGAAATGGCAAGGTTCCCTTAAGCAGCGACGGAGCATGGTGGAAGCAAAGTTGAAGTGGAGCAAGCATGTCTTCAAAATTTCCAAAGATATTTCCTTTTATTTCATCAGGTGGATACTGAGATGGCTTAAAGACTTCGATACCGGGATCGAACACCTTTTCCTTTAGGGGAAAATAGCACTCAGGCTCAGCCGAGTGTGAAGAAGATCCGCAAAGAAGCACAACCTCGTCCTCAGAAATGGGACAAAGAGGTGTCAAATCATACGTGCAACGGATTTCGGTGTCGACCGGTTTCTTCTCCTTTGACAAAATGCTCTTCAAATCCAAAGTAGGATCAAGGCGGTAATCTTCAAAATCCAAAGGAGGAGCATCACTCTCATGAGGGAAGTATGTGTTGAGAAATTCAGAGAAATCTTCCTCAAATGAATAATCGTCCAAAGTAGGATCGAGTGAAGGTGGAGGATCTTCATCATGTGAAGAATCGCTCGATAGAGTATCAGCCTCATCGAAATCATCGAAAGTGGGTAGCTCAGGATACTCAGAAGTACAATCAAAATCATCCGAATCTGAGCTAGAATTATTATCTTCATAAGCATCAAAGACCGGTGGAGAATCAAAAATGGGAGGAGCGTCCAAAGTAAGGAGAGAATCATCCACATTCTCTTCAAAGAGTGGATTATCAGTGGAAGACTCGAATAGAGGATTGTCATAGACGGTAAAGTCATCGAGCACATTTATCATATTCACTGATTCTCGGCTTCCAAAAGATTTGTTTGTAGGTGCTCCCATTTTGAAATTTTGTGAGGCATTCCCGACTCTTAAGATTAACTCTCCTTCGGCCACATCTACTAAAGCACGTCCGGATCTTAAAAATGGCCGACCAAGTATTAAAGGAATACGAGGGTCCATTTCATAATCAACTACGACAAAGTCGACCGGGAAAGTAAATGCGCCAACTTGAAAGAATACGTCTTCAGCTATACCAACGGGGTAAGCGAGAGTGCGATTAGCAAGTTCGAGAGTCATCTTTGTTGGAATGAGATCGGGTAATGAGAGTGTTTTCCAAACACTCAAAGGCATAAGATTTATACTAGCCCCGAGATCCGCAAGGGCAGTAAATTCTTCAGTTTTGTTGAACACGCAAGGCAACACAAAACGACCGGGATCCCCTAGTTTTTCCGGAAGTTCTTTAAGAATAACTGCAGAGCAGTTTTCATTTAGGCGTGTGTTGGTGAGTTCAATCAGCTTCTCCTTTTTGTTAAGCAAGTCCTTAAATGCTTTGGCAAATTTGGGCATGTGGACAAGTGCTTCAAGAAAACTAATGCTGAATCCCATTTGAGAAATCATACCGATATATTTCGTTATTTGCGAGTCCTCCTTTGTTAGATCATTGGTCTTGCCTATACGAGAAGGGTATGGGATTCTAGGTTGATAAGGGTTAGGTGAAGGTGTAGGTGGTGACGGTTGTGATGTTGACGGGTTTTTCCGAGATACATTGTTATGATGAGGCGGAGACGTGAATGGTGCACTATTACTAGGTGTAGGAGGAGTAGGGATACATGGTGGTGGAGGAGGCGTAGATGATGGTGGTGGAGTGACAATGGTAGTTCCACTACGCGTAGTTATAGCACTCACATTAGCTCGCGGATTGGTGACGGTATTTGAAGGTAGAGAACCCGAAGAAGAAGAAGGTTGAGCTTCGGGCAAGAAACTAGCCAACAGATTCTTCAATTCAGTTGTTTGAGTGATGAAGGAGGATTGAAGGTTTTCACGAACCTCATTTCTGATGTCATTACCTTGCTTTAAGATATCTCCTTTTAGATTGATAATTTGGCTCTGTAGATTCTTGATTTGCTCACCTTGAGTTCTCATGATTGTGTCAACATCGGGGTTAATGGGTGGGTGTTGTTGGGTGGGTGGTTGATAAGGGTTAGAAGCACGAGGTGGGATTTGGTTGCTTCTATTGTAGTTGTTGGCGGGGTTTTGGTTTTGAGGAGAAAAACCGGGTGAAAGGTAATTGTTTGAACGGTAGCTCAGTAGATTTCTATCCCCTTGTTGTCTAGCTTGGTAATTTTCCGGTGAATAATTACCGTAAGCTGCATACACATTTTCCGGATTTCCTTGTGTCGAAGGACAATCGGTGTATGAGTGAGGACCGCCACATGTTTCACAAGGATTAGCAACCGCTTTAACTTGATGTTGTTGTTGGTTTGAAGCGAGAAGCGTAATACTTTTGCTCATTTCAGCCATCATGCGGGTGAGTTCGGTCATCTCAGGGTTTGCTGAGGTAGAGGAAACATTGACTCTCGTGTTGTTTCTAGAAGAAGCAGAAGAATCCCAGTTCTTATGATGAGTAGTCATGTTCTCTATTAACTCTCTACACTCCTCGGGTCTCCTTTTCATGAATGTGCCACCGGCGGCTGCATTAATCGTATCACGATCTCGAAAAGTCAATCCGTTGTAGAAAGTATCGATCAAGGTGACCGGAAGCATGTTGTGGTTTGGACATCGGTCGATCAAGACATTATATCTCTCCCATGCATCAAAAAGAGATTCATCGGGATCTTGCATGAAACCGCTGATCTGATTGCGAAGGCTTGTGACCATGGATGGTGGAAAGTAGCGCGAAAGAAAGCGTTGAGTCATATCATCCCAAGTGTGAATAGAATTCTTCGGGAGACGATCAAACCATTTCTCGGCATGATGCGATAAAGTATGTGGGAAGAGTTGTAGGCGGAGTACATCCATTGTGGCCCCAGGCAACTTCATGCTTTGGGTGATTGTAATGAACTTGTCGAGGTGTTTGTTGGCATCATCATCAGGCAATCCTCTAAATGGGTTTGTTTGTACTTGCTGAATCATGTGGTGCTTCAACGAAAACTCAGGAGCGTTGATTTGCATCGGCGCAATCGGTCCTCCTCGTCCGAACATGGTTGGTTGACAAAGTTCCTCCATGGTCCGAAGATCGGGCTGTGGAAGAGCATTGTTGTTATTATTATTATTGTTGAGGTGCGGTAGTTGATTATTGTTGTTAACACCTGCCATATCTAAATCTTCTTGAGGCTCGGGCTCTTGGTAGTTAGAAGATCTAGTACGCATACACCTGAAAATGCAAAAGAAAAAGAAACCAAACGCAAAGACAATATATATACACAATAAAAAGAAAATCTTTTTGGATTTTTGAAAGTTTTAATTTTTTTGTGGTTTTGGTTTTGAATTTTTAATGCAAGAAAAATAACGTTCACGAGTGAACGGATCCCAAAAAGCAACGTGTCTAGCACAGAAAACTGTTGATCGTAACGAAAAGAGCCGGCAGCGGCGCCATTTGATAACTAGATTTTCAAAGTTCTATTTTTGTTCTCGGTATCTTAACGAATTGATCTTAGTTCTCTATGTGTGACTTAGTTGATCTTTAGTGAAAAAGAATATTTTTGGTTGTTTTTAAATTTAAATGCAAAGACTTAAAAGTAAAAGTGCTCTAAAAGTAAATCTAAGTCTAATCAAGGTAAAGTGCAAGTATTTAAAACGAGACTAAAATTAAAGGGTACTAAAGTAATTTGACGAAAACTTAAATCTATCTAAGGCAAACTTAAAGTGCGACTAAAACTAAGGCAATTAATCTAAAAGTGCAATTAAATAAAAAGGCAAGTAAAATAAAGCTTGAAGATAAAAAATCAAAGGTAAAAGCTAATAAGAACCTGAATACAGCTCATTTGGAATAAACCTTCGTTAGGAACAATCACTCGTCCTAAATGTCACCTTTGGTTGAAATGATTCTTCTTCACTTGGAATATTACCAAAATCCTTGATCCGGAACAAAAGGATCTGAATATGTCACTTATCCAAAATAATCCTTCATTCGGGACTTGCTGATTCGGAACTTGTAAAATCACCCTTGATTCGGAAGTTTTGGTCACCCCTTGATTCGGAACTTTCCGGATGAAGCACCTTTATTCGGAACTTTTAAAGTTCCGAATGAGGGCCCTTGGTTCGGAACTTTTGGAGTTGGTTCGGAAGTTACTGATTCGGAAGGTTCCGAATGAAGTCTTGGTTCGGAAGTTTTAGACTTCCGAATGAACAAGTTTGGTTCGGAACTATTGAAGTTCCGAATGAACAACCTTGGTTCGGAAGTTTCAGACTTCCGAATGAAGCCTTGGTTCGGAAGTTTTGACTTCCGAATGAAACCTCAATCCTTCCCTTGGTTCGGAACTTTATCTGGAAACACAGAAACCAAGCAAAACTCTTCCGAAGAACAAGGAAGATGAGTAGCAGATAATAACAATGAAAAGTAACCAAAATCAACACACGTATGAATATAAACAGTAACGATTCAATGAATAAGCATCAACAAACAATCAAAAACATGAAATTAAACAACTTTAACCATAATAATCAAAAACACTTTTGGATCAAAATAAAAGCATGAACATGAACATAAACACCACAAATCAAAGAATAAGAAAGGTAGATAAGAGATTGACAAGATAAAGTAAAGATTAACAATAATTAAAAGGAAACTTACTTGAAATTAAATGAATTTAAGGTGCAAGACAAGGTAATTAAATTGACAAAGTATTTAAATGACAAGTAATTAAATTGTGGAAGAACTAGTGTCACCCTAGCCAACAAGAGTGAAATGATAACTAATCTAGTCTATTTATAGGGAAGACTAAAGCTTGCTTAGGAAGCTTCCTTAATTGCGTACTTAGTCCCTCCTTCTTTAATCTTCTTCTTAATTGCAAGACTAAGTCCCTCCTTCTTTAAATCTTCATTAAATGTGGACTTAAAGGACTTTTAGCTTCGGGATTTCTTTGAACTCGTCTTTAATTTCTTCAATAAATAGACTTGAATTCTTCGGCTTTTGATAAACTTCCGTCTTTTGACTATTTCCTCGATAAATCTTCAGAATTGGTCGTGGACTTCCGTTCTTTTTGCACTCTTGACTTCTTGGCTTCGTCTTTTATCCTTTTCTTCAATAAAAGTCCATAAATGCCCGTGAATGTCCGTGCTTTATCCATTTTTCACCTTTTCATCCTAAATCACAACAAAAACACAAACCACGCATAATTCCGACATAAAAGACATAAAATACACGTTTCGGTCCGGTTATTATTGTAGTTAAGTGGTAGAAAAGATGGGTGTTTACACACCTATCAATTACGCATGTATCATTATACGAAAAATAATTATCGCGATTCAGAAATAAACACAAGAAATAAAAACAAGTATTCACGACGCTTATATAATAATAAAAAAAAAAGGAAATAAGAAAAGAAAAGGCCTAAGGGCCGGTTTGTAAATATTAAAAAGGGAAACAAAACTGGGCTAGGCCCATTTGGCTACAAGTAAAGGGACGGGTATTTACCCTTAGTCACAATCAGATGCAACTAAAAAAAAAAAGAATAGAGGGCCGGTTTGTAAAAATACATAGGGAAAGAATTGGGCTTTCAGCCCATTTGATTTCAAACAAAAAGGACGGGGGTTTCCCCTATACAGACATAGCGAACAAAAAAAAAAAAAAAATTTAGGGTTGCGGGTTGTTGGTTCCTGCCGACAGAAAAGACAAACAAAAAAATGGCCGCCGACTGGAGATCAGAAAACAGGAAGGTGACGGGTGTTTTGGGTGTAAATTCGTGTGTGTTTGTCGGGTTTCCAGATCACACAGAAAGGTAATTCATTTTTTTTTTCTTTCCTTTAATTCGAAAATTAAAATGGCTAAAGAGATTTGGGAATAATCATATTTGATTATTAAAGATCAGTCGGGTCTGGGGTTGTCACAGAAACCGAGAGTTTTGAAACTCTCGGTGGGGTTTTGGTGTGTAGGCGAGACCACAAAGGGGCCCCGGTGGTGTCTTGTGTTGCCCAGCCGAACATAGAAACCCCAAACAGGGGGGTAACCAAGCAATAAAGGGGCGCTGGTGTTTTGGTTGCCAACCTCGAACCACAAAACACAAGCCGGGGGCATTTGGTTTGTACAGGGTGTGTTTGGGTTTAAATCTGCATAAGGGTGCGTTTGGCTAGAAACTTAACAAAAGCAGTGGGAACATTATACTAGCAGGGGGAACTACCTTATAACTAGCAGGGGGAACTAGCTTATAACTAGCAGGGGGAACTATCTTATAACTAGCAGGGGGAACTATCTTACAAAAGCAGGGGGAACGTTATAACAAAAGCAGTGGGAACCTTATTTTAGTTTGGTTGAAACATCTTTAGAAATAAGTTTTTTTTATATATTATAAAAATATTTGTTATTTTAATTATGTAATTAGTAAAATTAAATTGATTTTTAACATTTTCCTTCCACTATTAAAAGTCGGATTTAATCTATGATTTGATTAATGATTTATTTCAAGAAAAACTAATTTGGAAAGCTTTCTGATTTTAGGAACCCTTATTTATGTCAGATTACTATTTATAGTAATAATAATTATATCAGAATTATACACTACAGTAATCAGGAAATTCAGGAAAGCACATTTATCAGTAATATTATAGAACCATCACATTTATCAGATTTATACGATCAGTAATACAAGAACAAATAAACTAAACTAAGTACAGTAAGATCAGTAAATAAACAGATATAAATAAACTTATTTACGCGTCCGTTATTTATGTAGTAACCATGAAGTCAGAGTCGATCCTTCAGCTTTCATTCGTATTTCATTACTGGACACGAGGTACGGATTTTCCGTCCTTTCAGTAAGGACTTCCTTTCTATGCATGTTTAGGATTCCCCGTCTGCAGCCAAATGTTTTCCCCAGTATACGTTTAAACTTGTCAGTAATCATATTAATAATAGAATAAATTGCCTGAGCATTATATACAAGCATGATTAGTATGTACTAGTTACGGAGGTACCGTAACCACGACACTAGAGGCACCGGTGTCGTGACTCACATGCAGGAGAGTGATATCCTGCATCGTCCCACTCAGCTCAGCTTGGCCATTTTATCAGTATTATTATTAGTGGGGCGTATGGATGCATCCTAGGCTACAGTTTACAGTTTAGCAGGTGAATGTGGTGTGTGCTCTACATCCTTCACATTGGAGCTGATCCCTCCACCCAGCACAGATATTTAGAGGTCACCCCTCTATAGCATGACGAGGTCACCCCTCTATGTATTCATGCATTAGTTGTTACAGCACATGACCTATATAAGCTCTTGGCAATTAAAATATAGTAAATGCATGTTTTCAGTTTTAACAGATATCAGTCCAACTTTATTTAATTATAAATCAGACTTTACAAATTAATTATAGATTTCCGCTGCAACTTACTTATCAGTCTTACTGCTTCAGTATTTATAATCTACTCATTTCAGTAATTACTTATCATGTTCATATCCGTTCACTGAGCGTTATGCTCAGCCGTAGTTCTCTTCATGATTCTAACGGCAGGTACACCAGAACGCTTCTAGGATCCTAAGAGCATGTGCATTTGGATGGAAGCTATCCGGACTTCTTACATTATGCATTTCTTACATTATTCTGCTTAGTCGGACATTGTTTAGTCCTTTCATTCAGTATTTTATTCTTTCATGTTTTGGGCTTATGTTTGGATTGCCGATGTTTGATTCCGGTATTTCCGTTATGGTCAGTTAATGTTTTAGGACATTTACCTTATGCTTTGATGACACGCCATAAATACACGTAATGGTCCATTTGTCCAAGTGGGGTGTTACACACCTACTCAAGACGGCAGTATCAACCTGTCAACAATAAACATTATGGAGAACACTGAGTTTAACACAGAGGAGTATGAAATGGAAGAAGAAGCGAATTCAAGTTTATCAAGAAAAAGACACAGAGAATCTCCGTCATTGTCGCGAAAATCAGCCCGCGTTGAGATTGAACAGGCATCTACCACCGTGCCTGATTTGGAGAAAGAAGCTACCCATAGCACATGTCAGAAGAAAATTCAAGAGAGAATTTCCTTGATTCTCATCCCATGACTCCCCTGGTAATTGTAGATCCGAGGTAATGTTCCGTAAGAACCGTCTTTGTCATACTATTTATTCTACGGTCCACTAATGATAATCGTGTTCATGCTGCCATGATACTGAGAAGCCTACACATGCAACTACCACCATGCCCAGCCCCTTCACAATGTCACCAAGTTCTGGAAAAGCTGCACCCGCAATCAAAGAGAGTGATGGAAAGGATAATGATGTGTGTATTCTTGACTGGTGTGTGCTCCGGTCATCAGATCTATCCAATAACTTTTACTATGTCAGCTTTTTGGATAACCTTACCCTACCTCGGAGGGCGTACCTACTGAATAATCTGAATGATGCTATGCTGGTTGTAAACTACATTTCTGTGCACAACATGACCCTTATGTCACGTCTTTGAAAGAGGTTCCAAAAGCTATGTTCAAGTGCAGTCAATCGAAGCACAACACACGTTGGTTTTGGAGGTTAAGAACAAGGCCCTCACAAAAGGGTTGGAAAAAGTTGCCAACAAGGAGGAAAGTGCGAAGATAGATGACGAAACCATCCATTCTTTGACTGAGGACAAGGCCGACCTGATTGCCACATTAAATGAGGATCGTGTGAAGTTGCAACAATTACAGTCTACCAACAAACCAGCTATGCAGAGTTTCGAAGCTGGAAAGGATCACATGTTTAAGAACGTCGAATCAATGGGGGTCGTGGTGAATTAAAAATTGTATGACTAAGACATCAGACTCCAACGGTTGAGTGTGGACTATGATGAAGAGCTTTATCCGTGCCTGATGTCTGAGGTCGCTGAAAAATGGTGTTTAATACGCCATGTTCTTCGACTGGCTGCCAGGGTGCGCTGGAGGCCCCAAATATAAAAAATGATTTTGAGGCATCTGTCCTTGCTACTATAGATGAGGGTACCAGTGTAGGTCTTGAACGGGCTCATAAGGAAAAGTTGTTGAACAAGGAACTCCACGAGGTAACTTCTATGACCCTCTTACGAAGGACAAACTTAACCATACCATGAACAGGATAAAAAAGAGTTCTCTCCCATCCTTCAAGATTGGGGAAGCGAATCCGGAGCTCCCTCTTGTTGACATAATGGAGGGTCTAACCATAGAGAGACATAAGAAGGAGGGCGTAGAGTTCCAACCCGACATTCATTTAAAGCCGAGCGCGGAACAGCTGAAGGTTCCCATATTCTCATATCCTCGTGATGTGTTGAATCCCTTACAGATAGCTAAAGAGGCCCCCTGCGGGAGGTGCTTGAAGCGCATACTGTTCGTGCTGCCAAAAAGAAGGAAACTCGTGTTGAGGAAGTTGCACCTAGTGACAGCGCAACCCAGCTACCTGTTGTTGTGCCTGTATTACCCTTCCCTTTATCCAAGCAGGACACATGTGTGTTGAGGGATATGGAGAAAGCTCATAAGGAATACAAGACATACCCTTTCAAAGCGGTGACCATGAAGCTCAAAAGATCCTCTTCGTCTTCTGACTTATTGTGAAACGATGTTTGTTTGTGTAAAATAATTTTTTTTTGTGGGTGTGAATGTTTGCACTCTGTTTGTGATAGCTTAGGTAATTTAAATCGTAGATCTTAATACCCATGCCGTAAGATTATGTTACGTATTAAGCGTATAACACAAAGTATTTATTGTTTTGACTTGTATTCAATATCATAATTGTGTCTGAATGAGTAAAACTCATTCATTATGTGCGTCGTACCGCTACTACCATATGGACGGTCAAGGAAATTGACTAGTTGTTAGGTGTGCACAGTTTGTCTTTTGTAGTCCAGCTTGGAATGTGTTGGTTGCGTTAACTTTTTGCGTCGTCATGATTAGCAAGGTGCCTAACAAGGATTCCTGGTCCGTAGTCGATAGGGTTGCATCCCTATAACACGACAAGATAAATTTGTAGGTTTACTCAATCCTCTTATTTCTCCTGGAAACGATATGTACGTGTACGCCCATAGGCATGATATGATATAATGTAAATAACATAGGTAATTTAAAAAAGAAAGGGTCGCGAAACTAGCTATGAACCGCGACATTTTATTAACACTTGCAACTTTTGAAATACATGACATCATAATGCAATAAGAAAAAAAACAATACATGGGTTCATTGGAGCTGACTATAGCTAAGATCTCCTATGTTGAGGCCGTAGCCTTAAAGGTATCACTTCTTCAAGTGGAAAATGTTCCATGTCATGTAATCTATACGCGCCCTTTCCCAAAGCGTATTTCCCTATGTTAGGTCCTACCATCTTTGGTCCAAGTTTCCTTGTATTCTACGCGCGACTTGCTTCATTCGCACGATATACAAAGTCACCTGGTACGAACGAAGTGTTAGGACCATTGTAATAGTTATATGTTATAGGTAGACTAGGAGGTATGTAGTTCCTCCTGGTCCTAGTCATAGTAGGAGCAAGTCCTGCTCCTGGTCCTAGTCGAAGTCAAACATTGTTATTTACTTAATATTCTGTTAGGATATGCATGAGTTATATTAGGAGAAGATATGCATATCAGTTTTACACGTTTTCTTGTAAGCTGTATTAGGGTTTCCTTGTAGTATAAAAGGAACCTGAGGCAGAAGGGTTAGACATTCATTCACAAAACGTAGTTCTAGTCTTTATTAGAAATCCTTAGAAAGGATCAAGTCTTCATAGTTATTCTGTTTCTCTTGTTTATATTTATATTCTACATTCATATTGTGTATAGAGTCTCTTTGTGATTTGACTTATGATTACAGAAGTCATTCACGGTCCTGACAGGCTGCAAGATCTATATCTGTTAGACCCAACAAGTGGTATCAGAGCCTGGGAGGGTCTCTATACAACAAGAATCAAGTTCTCTTATTTTTAACAATCTGTTTATCATGTCTGCCTCAACTTCTACTCAAACAGGAGAAGAAGGCACTCCTAAAATTGTGCAACCTCAGCAGATCCTGGCTACGGTTTCCAACACGAATGGAAAATTCCCTCTTCTGAAGAAAGGTGAATATGACAACTGGGCAATGAAGATGGAATGGTGGATCACCAACACTGATCAAGATCTTTGGAAGATCATTCTAAATGGAAACAGCAGAAAGCTTACTGGACGAGACAAGAACGGTAATATTACTCTTCTTGACCCTAAATCTCATGAGGAAATTATCGCTATTCAGAAGGAGGTAAAAGCAAAAACAATTTTGCTTCAATCTCTTCCTGAAGATCACATGGGTGACTTCTACCATCTGGATGATGCCAGAGAGATCTGGAACGGCATAAAAGCAAGGTTTGGCGGAAATGAGGAGTCAAAGAAAATGCGAAGGTCCATGCTGAGAGATGAATTCACAGAGTTCAAAATCTCAGAAACTGAAGGCCTGAATCAAGGGTATGATAGGTTCCAGAAAATATTGAGCCAGTTGAATCAACTTCGGTCCAAGCCTGATGATGGTGATGTTAATGCAAGGTTTCTTAAAGCCTTGCCCTACTCTTGGAACCAGGTGGTAATCTCTCTTAAAGCCAAAGGTGGGCTTGATTATCTCAGTTTTGATGATTTGTTTCATAGGCTCAGAACATTCGAACCTCATGTGAGGGGATATCCGAGTGACTCTTTTCCCACTCCTGCTAATTCAGCCTTTGTGAGCTCTATGGCGTCTAGTCCCATGGCATATGCAAGTAGCCAGAGCAATAATGTGTCTCCCCAGCATACTATTCAGCATACTATTCAGCATACTAGTCCCATGTCATATGCATCTAGTCCCATGTCTTCTGCTTCTGATCCCCCTGCCAAGTCTGGTAGTATGGTAGAAGCTATTCTTCATTCTTTTGTTGCTGATGTTACTGCTGAACAACAACTTGCGTTTGATGACTTCAAACAGATCGATAAGCTGGATCTGGATGAGATAGATCTTAAATGGCAGATGGCCATGCTTACTCTGAGGGTTCACAAGTTTGAGAAGAAAGCAGGAAGGAAGTTTAATTACAACCCTCGGGAGCCAGCAAGATTCGATAGAAGCAAGGTTCGGTGCTATAACTGTCAGCAACAGGGTCACTTTGCTAGAGAGTGCCCTAGCAAGAATGATCAGGAGAAGAGCAGGTACTCCGCTTTCAAAGTTCAGGAGGTTAAAGATGACAAGAGAGCATTGGTATCTGTTGACTCCATGGTCAACTGGAATGATCATCAGGCTTCTACTCTGGAATCAGCGGAATCAACGACTGATGTGTTGGCAATGATTGCTGGGAATCTCTCTGATGCAGAAGAAGCAGAAGAGTTTGCTCTTATGGGCATCTCACCTCAGGTACAACATTGTCCCCTTGGTTGTCATAATAAATACACAGAACTGTTGTCCCAATTTAATGAAGTAAATGAACAAAATGATAAGTATTACTTAGAGGTACAAGCCTATAAAGCTTCATTAAACACATTGGAACAACAAAATAAGTGGTTACAAGATACACAACGTGCATATGAGGATAAAATCAGGATACTAAGCATTGATTTAGAAAACACTACAAATATGCTTAAATATACAGAAACTGAAAGAGATGCTAGTATCAAAGAAAAAGAGGAGATGCAAGCTAAATTAGATGCTACAATGTTAAGATTTGACAAATGGCAAAAGGCACCTAAAAATCTTTCAAAATTAATTGATAGTAGCATGTCTGGCAGAACTAAAAGAGGCTTAGGATTTGAAAAATATATTGATTCTGAAGATGTATTTGATCTATCTTTCTCAAGCGTCTTTGATGCCGACAAAGAGGATGAGGGAAAACCTAGCTACAATAGGTTTAAACCAGCAGCAGAAATGCATGCTGTTCCTCCTCCTCTTACAGGAACTTTCATGCCTACCTCATGGAATAATGACTCGGATGGATCACAGATGCTTGAGTCCCCAACAAGTTCTACTAATTCTAACGACTTTGTCTCATGCACTTTCAGTGACAAAGCCGGTGACTCTGCATCTAATGGTTCAAGTGACGAGTCAAGACCTACGAGTTCCAAGTCGAATGAACATGCTGCTACTGGTGCTAGGAAGTGTGAAGACAAAGTCGCTGTCAAGTCAAGTGTGTCTGGTCCTTGTTTATTGAGTCCTAGGAAGAATGTTTTTTCTAGAACTGTGTGTAATAAAGTAGGCAGTATGAAATAGTCTCATTCTAATAAAAGGTCTTTCAAAACATGTTTTGTTTGTGGCAGTCCCTTTCATTTAATTAAAGATTGTGATTATTATGACACACATGCATCTGTTAATCATGCTTTACTTGCTCCTGGATCACCAGGAGCTGCTCCATATACTACTAGAAGACTTAATCCTTGTGCTCCAATGTTTCATACTTCTAGAGTATCCTCTCCTTATATGTCTGATTCTTGGAGAGAAAATAGATGCCAGACAACTAGTAATTATTTTCCAAATTATAATCCAAACTATGCGCATTATTTTGACCACACGTATTTTGGTTTGGGAGATTTGGGAACTGCTGTTAAGCCCTCAGCAGGTTGTTCCTGGTCAAATAATAATACCCTTATGATGAATAGGCAACCAAGGAACAATAGTGGATCTCATCAATCTTCTTGGCATTCTACTAATGATCCACAAGGCAGGCTCAAACCTGAAAAGGTTTGGGTCCCCTTAAGACACTAACTTTTGCATTGTGATTATATTGTTGTTGTAGGTTACTCCATACCAGGATCCTAGTCTAGGCATTGTTGATAGTGGCTGCTCCAGGAGCATGACTGGCAATAAAGGCCTTCTCTCTAATTTTGTACCCTTTTATGGGGGCAAGGTTTATTTTGGTGGAGGTGAAGGTAGAATCACTGGCAAGGGAACGATAAAGACTCCAAATCTCAATTTTGAGCAGGTCTACTATGTGGAAGCACTTCAACACTTCAACTTGATATCGGTCTCTCAGATATGTGACAAGAAGCAGTTTGTACTCTTCACCGATACTGATGCTCTTGTGCTCTCCAAAGATTTTAAGCTTCCGGATGACTCACAAGTTTTACTCAGAATCCCTAGAAGACACAATCTCTATAGCATCAAGTTGAATGAAGTCAACCCTACTGGTCAACTAGCATGTCTGGTTGCAAAAGCCTCGGAAGATGAAGCCACAAAATGGCACCGAAGGATGGGACATGTGAACTTCAAGACCATTCACAAGCTTGCCAATTTGAATCTGGTCTCTGGTTTACCTCCCAAGACGTTTAGAAATGACATAAATTGTGTTGCCTGCAGCAAAGGCAAACAACATAAAGCATCCTTCAAGGCCATTACTGCTTTAAGTCTCATTACTGAACCATTGCAGCTTCTACATATGGACTTATTTGGTCCTACTTCCATCAGAAGCATAGACCACAAGCAATTCTGTTTGGTGGTGACTGATGGTTATAGCAGGTTTGCGTGGGTGTTCTTCATGGCTACCAAAAGTGAGACCTACTCAATTCTTCGAGATTTTCTTACCTTAATAGAGAATCAGTTGTCCAAGAAAGTTAAAGGTATTCGATGCGACAATGGAACCGAGTTTAAAAATAGAGACCTCATCACACTTTGCAATACTAAGGGCATCAAAAGAGATTATAGTGCTGCTCGGACTCCTCAACAGAATGGTGTGGCAGAAAGAAAGAACCGGACACTTATAGAAGCAGCAAGGACTATGCTTGCCGATTCCAAGCTTCCGACCATGTTCTGGACAGAAGCTGTTAATACGGCCAGTTATGTTTTGAATAGGGTATCTATTACCAATCCACATAAGAAAACACCTTATGAGCTGCTCACGGGCAAAGTTCCTAATATTGCTCATTTGAAGCCGTTTGGGTGTCCAGTCACCATTCTGAATACTAGTGACTATTTGGGGAAGTTTGATGGAAAGGCTGATGAAGGATATATTGTGGGATATTCAGCTCATTCTCGGGCGTATCGTGTCTACAATCTTCAAGCCAAACGAATAGTTGAAACTATTAATCTCAGGTATTTTGAGGAGAAGACAAGCATTCAAGGAACAGGTCCAGAATGGTATTTTGATCTTGATTATCTTAGTGATTCGTTAGGATATTTTCGTTTCAAAACTAACCATGATGCAGGACCACAAGTGTTTGCAACTTCTGGTACTGGTGTTCCTTCTAGTCTTTCTGATTCAGATGATGAGGATGACATTTTTGTGGTTCCATCCTATTCCACCACTGTTTCTCCTACTCCTCCTAGTGATGCAACTCCATTGGAAGTACAGGATTCCCAAGCAGCTCTTGATACTCTTCTAAAGCAACAACAAGAAGCTACTAAAGCGGCGGCTCAAGGTAGTTTTGAGTTTCCCTTGGTTGAGCCTTCTGACAGATCTGCTCCTAGTACTCCAGCTTCTGCTCCTAGTGCTAGTCACTCACCTACTGGTACTCCGGCTAGTGAGTCTGCTTCAAATACACGTTTCTCCAGTCCTTCTGATTTGGGGAATCATGAAAAGAAGTCTTCTACCAAGCTGGATGATATTCATAAACAACCAGTAGACGGGATTTTCCAAAATGCTTCATATGATGCTGATTTCGTTGGTGATCTCGGTAACATGGCACCAGAAGTGGAGGTTACCTCCAATCCAGTTTTGCAATCACATAAAGACCATCCCACCACTCAAATCATTGGAGATCCTGGTTCTACCGTAAAGACACGCAGAATGCAGCAGAAGGCCTCGTCTGATCATCATGCTCTTGTGGGCTATATTGAGGATCAAAAGCGTAATAATCATACGGACTTTCAACACTGTTTGTTTGCTTGTTTTCTTTCACAGGTGGAACCTAGGTCTGTTTCTCATGCTCTTGAAGATCAAAGTTGGGTGGAGGCTATGCAGGAGGAAATGCAGCAATTCTTGTTTCAGAATGTTTGGGTTCTGGTTGACCTACCGGATGGGAAGACAGCTATCAATACCAAATGGATTCTTAAAAACAAGAAGGATGCACGGGGAATTGTGGTCAGGAATAAAGCTAGGCTTGTCGCACAAGGACACACTCAAATTGAGGGCATTGATTATACTGAAGTCTTTGCGCCTGTTGCAAGGATTGAGGCCATTCGTCTGTTTTTGGCCTTTGCTTCGTATGTTGGCTTTACGGTGTTCCAGATGGATGTCAAGAGTGCATTTCTCTATGGAAAAATTGACGAAGAAGTGTATGTTACTCAACCTAAGGGGTTTGTTGATCCACTTCATCCAAAGAAAGTCTACAAAGTGGTCAAGGCTCTTTATGGGTTACATCAGGCTCCTAGAGCTTGGTATGAGCGTCTCTCCACTTTCTTGTTAAAGAATGGCTATAGAAGAGGTACTATTGACAAAACACTATTTCTTCGGCGGAATTCCAAGGATATTATCCTTGTTCAGGTTTATGTGGACGACATTATCTTTGGTTCTACTAGGAAGGAGTGGTGTGATGAGTTTGAACACTTGATGAAAGGCGAATTTCAGATGAGTGCCATGGGAGAACTGTCATTTTTCCTTGGTCTTCAGGTCAAGCAACAATCGGATGGGATTTTCATCAGTCAAGATAAGTATGTTCATGAGATTCTTCAAAAGTTTGACATGGATCCTCTTCGTCCAGCAGCAACTCCTTATGAAGTTACTAAAATCAAACTTAAGAATGAGCCAGATCCACCCGTAAATGTTCATATGTACAGGTCTATGATTGGCTCTCTCATGTACTTGACTGCATCACGTCCGGATATTATGTTTGCAGTAAGTGCTTGTTCTAGACACCAGGTGACTCCAACGGTTTCGAACTTAAATGCAGTTAAGAAGATTTTCAAGTATATCAAGGCTCAACCTAAATTGGGTCTATGGTATCCTAGAGAATCCCCATTTGTGCTTGAAGCATACAGTGATAGTGATTATGCTGGTGCTAATAATGATAGGAAGTCAACTACTGGTGGTTGTCAATTTTTGGGTCGTCGGCTTATTTCATGGCAATGTAAGAAACAGACAATAGTAGCTACTTCTTCAACCGAAGCTGAATATGTGGCTGCTGCTAGTTGCTGTGGTCAAGTTTTATGGATCCAAAATCAGATGTTGGACTATGGGTTCAATTTTATGAACACCAAAATTTTTATTGACAATCAAAGCACTATTTGTATTGTGAAGAATCCTGTATTTCATCAGCGGACGAAGCATATTGAGATTCGGCATCACTTTATACGCGATGCAAATGAGAAGAAGCTGATACAGGTTCTTAAAGTTCATACGGATGACAATGTTGCTGATCTGTTGACTAAAGCTTTTGATGGTCCTCGGTTTAACCACTTGGTGGTTCATATTGGGATGGTCAATCCTTGAAGTCTAGGATTGAGGGGAGGCAAAGCCTAAGGGGAGGCTTTGTGTACATATTAGGTTAGTTTAACGTATTCGTAGTATTTAACAACATTCTTTCTTGGTTCTGGTGGTGTGTGGTGTTTCTGATGAAGGATTTTTGCTCTCTTCTGATGGATATGGCCTTACATGACTGGCTTCTGGTCCTATTTGGTCAGCTTCTAGTTATGATTGGATGCTTTCTGGTGGTCTCAAATCCTTCCCAGTATAGTAGTGTTTGGATATGGGTGCTGGTACTGGTCTGGCTACTGTTCATTCCTTTTGTCCTTTATTAATCACGTTTTGCTCCTGGTCCGACTATTGTGCACTTTGACTTTTGATGAGCTCAAGAAACTGTATGAGAACATGGTGAGGCGTGCGAGTCAACCTATACCGGAAAAATTTGTTTACCATCCTCGTGGTGTGACAGCTTCGATGCCTGCTACTTCTACTGTTTCTTCATCCTTGCCCATTCCTGGTTCCACTGGTAGTTCTTCTGGTTCTGGTGCTGTTTCTGTTGGTCCTTCTACTACACCCTTGGTTGCGCCTATTGGTTCTACTACTGGTCCTGCTGCTACTATCTTTGTGACAACCACCACCACTCATGCTACCCCCACCACACCTGGACCTTCCACCACTCCTGTTCCAGCAAGCACTTTTGTTGATTCCACCATACCTGCTGCTGCTCCATCTGATGTGCCATCTTCATCACCACCAGTTTCTGCACCACAACCTGCTCCCACTTCTGATGCAGCTCCGAGTGGTTCTTTGGGTGGACATGTTCATGAGTCTACTCCTACTGCTTCTCCTGTTGTTGATGAAGTTCAGGTGAAGGTTGAATCCACTCCTTCGGCTCCCACGCCTCGACGTTCTACTCGCCAGAAACTTACTCGTCGTGTTCGCCGCGGTAAATCAGTTCCTTTTGAGAACCGTGATCCTGAGAACTTAATTGATGCAGCTTTGGATAGCGATTCTGACTTACCATTGGGCAATGGTAGCATTGCGGGTTATGCGGCTGAGCGGTCTCCAACACTTCCTGGTGGTGTCTCCCATCGGATCACTTTAAGTGATGGGACTGTGCGATTGGTCACGGGTTTGAAGGGTGTGTTATCATGGGTTGACCGTATGGATCTTATGACCTTGTTTGGGCTTGTGGATTCTAGTATGCCGTTTAATCCTATGGCGGTGTCTTCCTGGCCTGGTATGCGTCTTTGGGCTGATCTCAAACTGATGTTGGATCCTCCTCCATCCGCTACTCCTTTGGGCGTATGGAAGGATCAAATGCAATGGGAGATTGTTCGCTGGAAGCTTTATGCTGGTTGTGGAGTTCATGTGTTGGAGTTAGGTTCTGGTCTTGTGGTGTTTATGTTGACTGATGTTGTGTATCCTTTGACTATTTCTTCCATGGAAGCAATGCTGGCAAGTCATTTGCAGATTTCTACTGCTCCTACAGGGAATGAGTCGAGTATGGCTACGTCTTTGGTGGAGGGTATTCAAGCACGGCTGCTAGCGGATAAGAGGGCAGCTTCTGGTCTCTAAGGTGATTGGGTTGTAAGTGTTTTTACTTTATTCTTATTTTGATTCTTTTCACCAATGTGTATAGTGTTTGGTGATTCTTATAGTTAAAAAAAAAAAAAAAAAAAAAAAAAAAAAATATATATACATTTTATATAATATCTGCTTATACTTTAACACAGTTTAGCTTTTATACTTGTACATAATATCCCTTGGATGGTTTGACTTGTGGTTCCTGGTTTGAGCTTGTTCTGGTCCTTGGTTTCACTTGGTGTTGGACGTGGTCCACACAACAAATGGTTCTCAACTTACCATGTCTCATCGACAAGAAAAAGTTGATTCACCTTGAGGGTACGGCTCCTGGTGCGATTATCAAATCCGTTGATGGTTGCCAGGTTACCTAAAACTGGATGGTTTTCACTTGCCATAGTATTGGACTGAAAAGTGGCTAATCCAAGGGGGTACGGCTCTTGGTAAAGATCTTATTAAATCCGTTGACAGCTGTAATAGCTTGCTTAAAGCTATAGGGTGTTCAACTCACCGATGCTTTATTGCTAAGAGTTGGCGAGTCCAGAGGGGTACGGCTTCTGGTAAAGACGCATCAAATCCGTTGACGGCTGTGATGGTTTGCCTAAAATCATCAGGGTACCCCCACTCACCATTGATTCACGTTCTAAGAGTTGGGCTGGGTTCTAGTCTCCCAGGGTGATGCTTTTTCCACCAGAATGACTAGCTAGCCCAAGAGCGAGCAGCTACTTGGTAAAGGCTCATCAAATCTGCTCATGTTGCTGTAAAGATTCAACACGATGCTGATTTGTTCCAAGCTTTGGAGAAGCTTTTAGTAGTTCGTGCGGATGTTCTTCTGATTCTTATCTTATTGATGTTGCTGTTTGTTTTGCTGCTACAATCCTCGGGCTTTATTTGCACGTTTTCCAGGAAACTTGAACTCAACAGGTCAAATTCAAGTTTAGGGGAGGATTGTTAGGACCATTGTAATAGTTATATGTTATAGGTAGACTAGGAGGTATGTAGTTCCTCCTGGTCCTAGTCATAGTAGGAGCAAGTCCTGCTCCTGGTCCTAGTCGAAGTCAAACATTGTTATTTACTTAATATTTTGTTAGGATATGCATGAGTTATATTAGGAGAAGATATGCATATCAGTTTTACACGTTTTCTTGTAAGCTGTATTAGGGTTTCCTTGTAGTATAAAAGGAACCTGAGGCAGAAGGGTTAGACATTCATTCACAAAACGTAGTTCTAGTCTTTATTAGAAATCCTTAGAAAGGATCAAGTCTTCATAGTTATTCTGTTTCTCTTGTTTATATTTATATTCTACATTCATATTGTGTATAGAGTCTCTTTGTGATTTGACTTGTGATTACAGAAGTCATTCACCGGTCCTGACAGGCTGCAAGATCTATATCTGTTAGACCCAACACGAAGTTTTCCGTACTCTAGCGTCGCAGTAACCTTTCATGTTTTACTTTGCTTTGGCCTTATTAATTGCATTTAACTCAATTTTATCTTGTGGCAAATCCAAGTTTAACCATGATTCCTTGTCGTTCGTAACAACATCCACTTCCGCTGTACGGAATGTTGGTAACCCGATTTCCGCTAGGATTACCGCTTTCGTCCCGTACGTTAGGGCGAAAGGGGTATCTCCATGCATTGTTTTTATCATAGTGTGGTGTGCCTATATCACATGGGATAGCTCATCCACCCATTTCTTATTCTCCTCCCCTAGACATGCTTTAATTCCGGCACCAACACTTCTGTTCGCTCTTTCCACCAACCCATTGGATTGTGGGTGCTTTATCGATGTGAATTGTTGCTTAATGTTATTCGCTGCGCACCATTCTTTAAATGGGTTATCAGCAAACTGCTTGCCATTGTCAGAGACTATTTCTCCTGGCAAGCCAAACGACATACAGTATTATCCCAGACAAACTTTTTCACTTGCTTGCCCATAATCGTCGCGACTGCTTTAGCCTCAATCCATCTAGTGAAGTAGTCCATAGCGACTATTAGGAACTTTATCCCTCCTGCTGCGAAAGGGAAGGGTCTTATGGTATCGATCCCCCATTTATAGAATGGCCATGGGGACGTGATAGGTGTTAGCTCCTACTAGGGTTGATGTGGTACTAGTCTATGAACTTGACAATCATTATATTTTAGAATAAGCCTTCGTGCATCTGCATGCATAGTAGGCCAATAGTAACCGCTGCGTAACGTCCTTGCCACCACCGATCTAGGTCTCGTGTGCATGCTGTAACACCCTTCGTGGATCTCGCTGATGACGTAGTTCGCTTTCCGTTGTACCACACATCGTAACCATGGTTGCAAGAAGTATCACTTATAAAGGACTCCATTCCTAAATTCAAACTGTTGCGATTGTCTTCGAATTTGTCGAGTTTCTGTTTCGTCCCGCGAGAGTATTTCATTGGTCAAGTAGTCAATGATCAGGTCATCCATGTAGGACCGTCTTCTTCTATGACCGTAGATAGTTCCCCTTCTATTATGAATTTGTCTTTCAAGATTTCCACCAGGACATGTTTAGAAAGGTGTGTGAAGCTGGTGGATGTGATTTTACTGAGGGCATCAGCCTTCTTGTTCTCCCCTCTCGGGACTTGTCGGATGGTGAACTTGATGAAGCCTTCAATTAGTGACCTAGTTTTTCTTAGATACTGGACCATGTTTTCCTCTTTTGCCTCATATTCACCTAGGATATGATTTACCACCAGAAGAGAATCTACATTTGCTTCGAGGTTGCGTGCGCCCATGTGGGCTGCTATTTTTAATCCCGCTGTGAGTGCTTTGTATTCAGCTTCATTATTTGTAGTTGTGAACTTAAAGTGCAAGGCGTATGTTAATTCCATACCTTCAGGGTTAGTCAAGATAAGTCCCGCACCCGATCTGTAACACCCCCAAATTTATACAACTCAATACAGCGGAAGACTCGTTGGTGTTACGGGATATCACATTACTCACATCATAGACAACGCATAAAAATCGCGTCGTTTAATAATAAAGCATTTCCATTCATAAATATCAAAGTTACATCGGTCCCAAGTCATTATATTTCATACAAAGTTTTACAAAGTATTTGAATGGAAAATGTTGTTTAAGTGCGGGCCATGAATTCTTGTTGTCTTCCCGAGAATTACCTTCAAGTACCTGAGATAAAACATGTTAAAGAAAAGGGTCAGCGATAACGCCGAGTGAATTCATAGAGTTTATTAAATTCTATCAATATAATATCAATATAAAAGTATTACTGAAAATCATTTTGTACAAATCGTTTTGATAGGCAATAAAATAACCAAAATCATTTTGTACAAATCCTTATCGAAAATCATAATATAGGCATTTGCCTTAAAAATCATTATACGAGCCAATGTCGTAAAAATATCATACAATACGTCTTATGACGTTGTATAAAGTCAAATAAAAACCGTTATATGAATGTGGTTATGAAAACCAAAACACAAACATAATATCAATAGTATGACCCAGTATTGCTAGTCAGGCAATACATCGTAATTCTGAGCGTCTAGTAGTATTTTGTTAGTTTTGGATTATTATAAGCCGCATGACGTTGTTACCTTACTAAACCAACAACGGGTAGCTAACCCGATTCCAATTTTGCCCATCTAAAGTAGCGTGTCGTCACAAAGTTCACGCTATGGAAATCTTCTCATACATAAATTCGCTTACCAATCAATGTGGCACGACGGGGATCAACCGTCAAGGCGCGAACTGGGGTGATCGTCCCCAAATAGTACTATTAAATGCATAAGCGTCTACCAACTCCCGGTAGTTCACAATTCATGCTAATGGGACTTTTAGTGACATAACCTAACTTTAATAATCCATTTTATTTCATCTATCGGGTCCTTTTATCATTTATCGGGTCATACAATCGGGTCATTCAATCATTCGGGTCCAAAATCAATAAACAAACAATCGGGACAAATGGTGTCCTATTTTATAAAAACTAACATGTTATCTCTCTCGCGGGTTTATAAAACATTTATAAAAACATTTAAAAGAGTGCGAGGCTATGAACTCACATTGATGTGGGAAGGCGGGTTATCGACAATTCGGACGTACGATATGTGCTTCAATCACGGAAACCTAGACAAATAATAATCGGTCTTAGACGTTTGTCCAATGACTTTATAAAAATACCAATTATGTATACATATGATGATTATATATATATGATGATCAAGTGGGTTTACATATTCTCATTTACTCATTTTAGTGTTTACGTCTTGGTAACGTCTTATTAGCTCACTAGTTTTACCGATTTACCTATTTTAAGTCTATTAAGTCTTTTATAAGTTCTTTAACTTGTTTTTACCCATTTTATACATATATTATCAGTATATATACTTTTCATGTTGGGCCCAAATGGGTTAAGCCCAATAAGTTCTTTTTACAAGTTTTTATCTTATTAAGTCCAATTATTAATCCAATATGTTTAGTTAGCTCGTAAATGTCCGTAATTCTTATAGTTCGGGTTTTATCGGTTTTTACTTGTCTTAGTTATCTATACATCAGTATATGACTTTTATAAACTTTACATTAGACGGGTTTGGTCGTCTAAGTTTTATTTGGCGAAAAACGTTAATTTTACGGCGATAGCCGAAAAAGTCGTAAAAATCAAGTTTATAGTTTTTATTACTTATAAATATTATTTTACCACCATTTATATAATTTAACCATTTAATTAACCTTTTATACATTTATATAAATAAGTTTTATAAGTTAGTGGGTTTATATTTTTACATTTTATACATTATAATGTGAGTGCTTATATAATAATAATAAACATTATTTCCAAAAATCTGATTTTTAACTTCATGTTCACCATTTTTACCATATCTAGAGTTCTATAATGACTTAGAAGCTCATTTTGGATGACATGTTCTTCATAATATGTGCTACATATAACTTAGTTATAGCTACTGCCCATTTTGAGTTTAAGTTGCCTTAACAGTCCTTACAAAACTGCTTATTCAGATTATACCACCTAACTTGTTTTGATCATATCTCACTCATTATTTTGATTCCATTGCATGGCCAACTCTCACATGTGTATAACATCATCTACTTACTGTAAATGGATCAAACCATGC
This sequence comes from Glebionis coronaria, assembly GCA_025667525.1. Classification (NCBI taxonomy): domain Eukaryota; kingdom Viridiplantae; phylum Streptophyta; class Magnoliopsida; order Asterales; family Asteraceae; genus Glebionis; species Glebionis coronaria. Next base: position 128,355 of record JANFOE010000102.1, read on the forward strand.
AATTTTATCAGTTCATCTTTTAGTTATCTACTGTTTTTATACAGCCAACTAAATAATCAAGATTTTAGCTTCATTTCTTATAGTTATCATCATTTTTAAACATATTTATCAACACTTGATCCCCACACAACATTTTTATCATCATATATACATCATATACATATACAAAATGAAAGAAAATACATTTGTTCTTTACAAAATAACAAGAGAAAAATGGAGAGGATGATCTTCTTTACCAATCCAAGTGGATTTCTTGTTTTAGGAAGACAAGAACTTGATGAACACAACAAGTATCTCCAAGACCATAAAATATCAAGAACATAGGTTGGAAAATCAGCCCTAAGACATAAGCAAATCACCTCCAAAGATGTTAATATGGCCACCAAATGAGCAAGGCTTCAAGAGAACTCCTTAATAGAGCTAGTAAACATGTGGTTTATGGATAGAAAAGATCAAATGGGGTGTTTGTTGCTTAATGTTGGACGGCAAGGATGAGAGAGTTGAGAGGATTTTGGTGTTGGTTTGCATGTGAGAAGTGATGGAATGAGAAGTAGTAGCTAGTTTTGAGTTAGTGGTAATGGAAGTTAGCTTAACATGTAAGCTAAGGCTTACACATGGAAGGTGTAAGCTAAACTTGATGCCACCTTGTGTTGCGGTGTCAAGTTATGCCGTCCCATATAGCTAGTGGGGTGGGACAATGTGTTTTGTCCCATCTCACTAGTTTACGGGTATTTCTCGATTCTAGTTTTCTCGATTTGCGTGCCCTCGGGTCGTTTTACGAAAAACGTTTTTATAAATTATGAATCACCGTCACAAAACGAATCCAATAAAAATTGTCTCATCAAAAACGGAGTTCAAAAACGTAAATACGTAATCCTAAGGTTTCCGGTTTAGTCGTAAAGGACGTTAAAATAAAATCGTAAGTCCTAATCTCTTCTCGTAAATTTGTGAGTTTATGAACCAACACAAATTTAAAACTCCAAAATAATATTCATGGATAAATTTATTTTTTTGAAATGTCGGACTGTCACCAAGAATGTAAACGTAAGCACGTAACGTTGAATCCTCCGGTTTAGACGTAGTCGATGCTACTTCAAGACGTAAATCCAAATTTCTTCCCAAAAATAGGTGAGTTCATATTGTAATATTAAAATAATGTTTTCAAATAAATATTAAGAATAAAATATCGACCATAAATTGACGGATTGTCACAGCATTTACCCCTAAACAGGATCTTTGTCCTCAAAGATCATCTTACCTTACTACTCGCTTCTTATAGAGTTAAAGCCATGTGGGTATTTCCTCCACATTCTGTCTTTTCTCACAAGTGTAGTCCATTATAATATGCGAGTTTCATCAAACATAACTACGGGAATAAGATCAGGCTTAATGTTGACTTACTTTCTCTATCCATGATGTTCACGGGTTTTTGATGAATGCAACTTTTCGCCGATCTAAGCTTTACTAAGAACAATCAGATTTTCACTTGATAGATATTCCATCAAGTTCGATTTACGAAACATAATTCACGCGGTTCTTGAAGTCCTAGGGTAGATCCAGCTTATATGCCTTTCAATCCCAACTTTTACATCATCTCAATGGTCCCATACAACGGGGACTTATATCCCATGATTTGTCAGATCATGAATTCATTTTTCCAAGGTTAAAAATTGTGGCATAACTTCGCTACCCATTTGGCACTTCAAGATCTACATTTCACATTCACATAACCTCTTGCCCACTATCGGCAGTTAATAATCAAATCCTAATTTCAACAATCATTCCAAATCTCGCGGGTCGGGTATTTTGTAAGGTTAGGTTCGCCATCACAGGAAACCTTAAACCTAAAAGACATGTCCAACTCACAATGGGTGTATGTCGGATGTCTTCATCTCAACTCCTGCTTACAGATGCTCTAAGATTCAGATCCTAACAAGATTCGATCTCGATCCTAATACGATGATTATCAATGATAATCCCTCCAAAGGAAAACGATTATACGGTCTATTATCAAAGGTCGATCATTCAAACATAAAGCAACACTTGTATTACTTTGTATCGTTACTTTACCTCGTCCCTTCGATTTGGGGTGGTACATAGTACTCTCATCAAGATTCGTTCACAATGACTTCTGAGCAATTCTCTAGAAATTCGATGCGAAGCGAGGATCTTGATATAGATGTTCGATACAGGCACACTATGTTTACATAACTCTTTTGCATTTATCATTAACGGGAATGATATTAGCAGATTTGGTCAGTCTGTCGACGATGACTCAAATCGAATCAAATTCAGATGATGACCTTTGCAATAGCTAGACGTTTACTAATGTATGAGGCGATGTCTGCCTTCATAATTGCTTATCAGTACAACTTCTTCAAACAAAGATAATTTTAGTCATAAATGACCTAAATAGAATACTTATACTTACAAATTCCAATATAACTATATCTCACAATCTCCATATTTAGGCAACCACAAGTGGTCTTTTAAAAGCATTTAACGCTATCGGCTTCTCAATTTTAATGGGTCACATTAGCCGTGAAACCCTTCACTATTTATATTATCCTTTTTACAAACATTGTTTATTTTATTATTCTTTTATATTGTTCGGCAATTTATTTTGCACTTTCATTATTAAGGAACATGTCCTAACTGGTTCTTTATCTTTTCTACATAATGCGTCGGTATCTATATTCACCTCTCATGATGGTATAATTATCATGTTCACAATTCACTTAAATATTCTTTCTATATTATGTGTCAGTAATTACGTTCACCTTTCTTCATATTTTCTAAGTTTCAGTTTCGTCTCATCTATCATTTTTATCAGTTTTACTCAATCCGTCGTCTAAAGCGTCGATAATTATTATTATAATTAATTAAATAATTATTAGTTAATTTTTATGAAGCGTAAACGTAAAAGTTTTAAATTTCTTAGTTCGACCAATTATATAAAATATTCAAAAATAAATTTGAATTTAATTAACACGATTTTTGTTGATTTATCGAAAATAATTAATATAATTAATAAGATTCGTAAATGTTCGAAAAACCTTTGTTTATACTTTGGTCAAAGTTTTCTTAGTTGAAAAGCAAAAATTGTCGTTTCAATTTTTAAGTTATGGTTTTAATGGGTTTTCTCAATCTTCTTAAGTTATCCTGAGGTATACACAAACATTTACCCCTAAACAGAAGTTTAGTTAAATAGTTTGTGTATAAGGGAATAATCCCTTTAAAAATCCTTTGTTAAAACATTTGTCAAAACATATTTCCATTTCTTTTTGGTAAAATCCAAAGTCTTAAAAGGGCTCTTAATTTTTGAAGAGTCTATATGCATACATCTTACCATTATTAATCCAACGGTCATTTTATGTAAAGGATTAAGTTTTTAATCCCTAAGCGTTAATGGTTCTAATTTTTGGAAAGTCAATATAGCTTCCATTATCCATTAATCACATGGTTAAATCTTGTAAAGAATTAAGTCGTAAGTCTTATGTTAAATATTTAAGGTACATGTTTTCATTGTTCGGCCAATTCACGGCAATCTATAAATAATTATTAACTCATTCTTATTCTTATAAACAAATGGTCCTTAATGATCACGAGCATGAATTTATCAAATTACAGCCTACACACGTGATTCACCAAATTTATGAATACTACATGTGCATTAGTCAATCCAAACGTCACCACATGAAACTCATAATGTTCATTACAAGTATCGGATGTAGTGATTGGAATACATAATCTTCTTCGCGGACGTGAAGTTGATGATAACCATGCCGTGAATCAAATCTTTAGAACATACGCTAAAACCTTGTAAATGATCGAACAAATCTTCAATTTTGAGTTATGGATATCGTTTTCGATTGTCAATTTACTCAGTTCACAGTAATCGATAAATATAAGGATTGATAACACCATAGCTCTTCAGGATGACAGGCTTGGTATAATAAAATCTTTCTCCGACAACTCTCTCAGTTGTACGGAAATTCCTTTAATTTAGATGGTGCTGATGTACAGTGCACAAGCCACAGGTGCAACACCGAGAATATAATCAAATACCAAATTCTACTTGCCTTAATGGCGAAAGTCTAGGTAATTCATTAACAAATACTTACTAAAGTTTCAAATAACAGAATTATCTTTTTAATACCTTCATTTTTAAGTTCTTTCTAGATTATAATATCTATGACTAATTCATAAGCATTCACGGTATAAATTTCAAGTCTAAATGCAGGATATAGTCATCCATCAAGAATTATTTAGATCACTTTTGATAATCAACATCTTATCATTTAGGGGATTCAATTCGAGTTCCTATCAATTAAGACAATGTCGTCATGTCATAATCAATCAATCCATTCTACTGGCACTATCAACTTTCTAGTTGCATTGCCGTCGATAAGATGTGAACTTCTCAAAAGACTAATAATAATTCATAATCCTTCACAATTTCATGGATATCTGGAGACACAACTACTATTAAAAGGGTAAGGTCAACGCATAATCTATGCGAGAGAATTTCAAATCAGATACAGACGAAAACATTTAACGAATATGAATATATCCCATGTTTTCATAATTTGAGTACGAATTCGAAAGCTCCTCGGATCGTTACCCAGGTCATTCAAATGAAACCAAATCAAAAGAAATGATAGGAATATCGATACATCCAGTCGGGTATCAACACTCGGTAATCAGATACTTTTCCTAAGAATCTCACTACGGGAGAATTGGACAAGAAAGAATTGTCAATTGTCAAATAAGACAATTTCCACAGATGAGTAAATTCAACTCATAAGGATAGATGCTACAGGTACATATGTAGGTGTCGCTAACACTATGTCCCTATTTTTCACTTCTTGCAGATCTCATAAAATTTAATCTTTCAAAACTTCAACGAAAATGTAGTGTTTATTCATTAGTTTTATGTTGACTACTAATCAGTCTTTCATGATCCATTCCAAATTGTATGTAGGCGCGCAACTATATACAATTTCAAGATTAACGATGCAATACTCAGTTCATCAAAACTTTGTCATCATGTTTATAATAAAAACATTTTCATGCTTAATTCTTAAACAAGAATCAAAAATATATTTACAAAGGTTTTCTTTGTTATGGAAATAATTAAGTTTCCAAAGCGTCTCATGAACAACTTCATTTTGATATCAGTCACTTATAAATCTTACTTTGAATAATCCTTATTGTGTTGAAAATTAAATTTTCTCAAAGGATACCGTTTTAACTTTATAAAAACAATGTGTGATCTGCAAAGGAGTGATGAAGAGTTGTTCACCAAGAGCTTAACTACAATATGATAGGAAATGAGCTTTAGCCAAATAATCATGAGGTTCATGATCTCGATGGCACTCAATAAGAATAATCCACAACGTAACTCGAATAGAGATGAGTACTTGCTCAATGGTTGCATCACTAATGCGAACACTAGGATGAAGCAATAAAGATAGATAACATCGATACATGTAGGATTTAACAATCAAAGGTAGTCTTTTCATTAATCACAAACAAGTCAAAATTGTACCGTAACACATTACGTGTCACTATGTCATACAATTCTCAGAACTCATCATACCAACTGATATCTCAGTTAAGTTAGGGATTTTAAAAGATACCACAATGAATACTAATCTACAAGAGTCATTAGGTGTTCCATATGTCCCAGAAGATCCATCGGTCTCAATTCAGAAGAAGATTTCTTCAATTTATTTCTTGGACACTGGGCATCCTCGTCAGTGGACAATAGCCTAGGAACAACCCTTAACACGAACTAACAATCAATTAAAACCTTATAATTCAATCACAGAACTTAACGACTTCCTCTTAACAATCTCATATTCCATACAGGTTAAATTTTACTTTATTCAAGTTTCAACCAACTTATACTCAATTCGATATCCTACCTCATTCTCCAATACTTACAACCTTATTCTTCGGCCTTGTAAAGGCAATACAATCTCAATATGAATCAACACTTAATTTCCAATCCTATTAGCTCTTACAACAACAATTATCAAATGAGTCATTAATATGAAATGACTTGATCATTCAACTAGACTTCTCGGAAAGGTATTAGTGGCATGAGGCTTTTGGGTAATGGTTCCAATAACAGCCTCAAGTGCAACATTCACCCTTTCGATTTCAATTTAAGAATTGGATGACAACGAATCAGATGACATCTTTCCAGGTGATAACGTTTTGTCAAACTCCACTCTATAAGGAAAGATCGTCATGACGTCGATATCAGTTTTAATCTCGCCAATTCTTTTTCAATATCACAATCAACTAATATCTACATTTCTACGAATATCAACCATTTGTTGAGATCATAAATATCCACAACTTGGTTTAGATCTAGGATAGCTAGAATTCCTACGAGAATAGATTCGATTAATTTACTAGGGGATTTAGGGTATACTGTGACAATCTACGTCGTATAAATACCTCGTATAAATATCAAAATAATCATCAAACAATCATGAAATAAAATTACATCATATATATATATATATAATCCAAGTTATATATATATTAAAATAACACTTCTCAGTCTTGGCCTTGTCGGTAACTCGGGAATTCTTCGGCACCGTTATAGTCAAAAGATTTTTAGACATTTTTAGAAAAATGTTTTTAGTTAAAAGATTTTGAAAAGTTTTATTCAAAACCTTGGTTTTTAAAAAATCTTTCGTTCTCTATAACGAGAGCTCTGATGCCAAACTATAACACCCCCAAATTTATACAACTCAATACAGCGGAAGACTCGTTGGTGTTACGGGATAGCACATTACTCACATCATAGACAACGCATAAAAATCGCGTCGTTTAATAATAAAACATTTCCATTCATAAATATCAAAGTTACATCGGTCCCAAGTCATTATATTTCATACAAAGTTTTACAAAGTATTTGAATGGAAAATGTTGTTTAAGTGCAGGCCGTGAATTCTTGTTGTCTTCCCGAGAATTACCTTCAAGTACCTGAGATAAAACATGTTAAAGAAAAGGGTCAGCGATAACGCCGAGTGAATTCATAGAGTTTAATAAATTCTATCAATATAATATCAATATAAAAGTATTACTGAAAATCATTTTGTACAAATCGTTTTGATAGGCAATAAAATAGCCAAAATCATTTTGTACAAATCCTTATCGAAAATCATAATATAGGCATTTGCCTTAAAAATCATTATACGAGCCAATGTCGTAAAAATATCATACAATACGTCTTATGACGTTGTATAATGTCAAATAAAAACCGTTATATGAATGTGGTTATGAAAACCAAAACACAAACATAATATCAATAGTATGACCCAGTATTGCTAGTCAGGCAATACATCGTAATTCTGAGCGTCTAGTAGTATTTTGTTAGTTTTGGATTATTATAAGCCGCATGACATTGTTACCTTACTAAACCAACAACGGGTAGCTAACCCGATTCCAATTTTGCCCATCTAAAGTAGCGTGTCGTCACAAAGTTCACGCTATGGAAATCTTCTCATACATAAATTCGCTTACCAATCAATGTGGCACGACGGGGATCAACCATCAAGGCGCGAACTGGGGTGATCGTCCCCAAATAGTACTATTAAATGCATAAGCGTCTACCAACTCCCGGTAGTTCACAATTCATGCTAACGGGACTTTTAGTGACATAACCTAACTTTAATAATCCATTTTATTTCATCTATCGGGTCCTTTTATCATTTATCGGGTCATACAATCGGGTCATTCAATCATTCGGGTCCAAAATCAATAAACAAACAATCGGGACAAATGGTGTCCTATTTTATAAAAACTAACATGTTATCTCCCTAGCGGGTTTATAAAACATTTATAAAAACATTTAAAAGAGTGCGAGGCTATGAACTCACATTGATGTGGGAAGGCGGGTTATCGACAATTCGGACGTACGGTATGTGCTTCAATCACGGAAACCTAGACAAATAATAATCGGTCTTAGACGTTTGTCCAATGACTTTATAAAAATACCAATTATGTATACATATGATGATTATATATATATGATGATCAAGTGGGTTTACATATTCTCATTTACTCATTTTAGTGTTTATGTCTTGGTAACGTCTTATTAGCTCACTAGTTTTACCGATTTACCTATTTTAAGTCCATTAAGTCTTTTAAAAGTTTTTTAACTTGTTTTTACCCATTTTATACATATATTATCAGTATATATACTTTTCATGTTGGGCCCAAATGGGTTAAGCTCAATAAGTTCTTTTTACAAGTTTTTATCTTATTAAGTCCAATTATTAATCCAATATGTTTAGTTAGCTCGTAAATGTCCGTAATTCTTATAGTTCGGGTTTTATCGGTTTTTACTTGTCTTAGTTATCTATACATCAGTATATGACTTTTATAAACTTTACATTAGACGGGTTTGGTCGTCTAAGTTTTATTTGGCGAAAAACGTTAAGTTTACGGCGATAGCCGAAAAAGTCGTAAAAATCAAGTTTATAGTTTTTATTACTTATAAATATTATTTTACCACCATTTATATAATTTACCCATTTAATTAACCTTTTATACATTTATATAAATAAGTTTTATAAGTTAGTGGGTTTATATTTTTACATTTTATACATTATAATGTGAGTGCTTATATAATAATAATAAACATTATTTCCAAAAATCTGATTTTTAACTTCATGTTCACCATTTTTACCATATCTAGAGTTCTATAATGACTTAGAAGCTCATTTTTGGATGACATGTTCTTCATAATATGTGCTACATATAACTTAGTTATAGCTACTGCCCATTTTGAGTTTAAGTTGCCTTAACAGTCCCTACAAAACTGCTTATTCAGATTATACCACCTAACTTGTTTTGATCATATCTCACTCATTATTTTGATTCCATTGCATGGCCAACTCTCACATGTGTATAACATCATCTACTTACTGTAAATGGATCAAACCATGCAATTTTATCAGTTCATCTTTTAGTTATCTACTGTTTTTATACAGCCAACTAAATAATCAAGATTTTAGCTTCATTTCTTATAGTTATCATCATTTTTAAGCATATTTATCAACACTTGATCCCCACACAACATTTTTATCATCATATATACATCATATACATATACAAAATGAAAGAAAATACATTTGTTCTTTACAAAATAACAAGAGAAAAATGGAGAGGATGATCTTCTTTACCAATCCAAGTGGATTTCTTGTTTTAGGAAGACAAGAACTTGATGAACACAACAAGTATCTCCAAGACCATCAAATATCAAGAACATAGGTTGGAAAATCAGCCCTAGGACATAAGCAAATCACCTCCAAAGATGTTAATATGGCCACCAAATGAGCAAGGCTTCAAGAGAACTCCTTAATAGAGCTAGTAAACATGTGGTTTATGGCTAGAAAAGATCAAATGGGGTGTTTGTTGCTTAATGTTGGACGGCAAGGATGAGAGAGTCGAGAGGATTTTGGTGTTGGTTTGCATGTGAGAAGTGATGGAATGAGAAGTAGTAGCTAGTTTTGAGTTAGTGGTAAAGGAAGTTAGCTTAACATGTAAGCTAAGGCTTACACATGGAAGGTGTAAGCTAAACTTGATGCCACCTTGTGTTGTGGTGTCAAGTTATGCCGTCCCATATAGCTAGTGGGGTGGGACAATGTGTTTTGTCCCATCTCACTAGTTTACGTGTATTTCTCGATTCTAGTTTTCTCGATTTGCGTGCCCTCCGGTCGTTTTACGAAAAACGTTTTTATAAATTATGAATCACCGTCACAAAACGAATCCAATAAAAATTGTCTCATCAAAAACGGAGTTCAAAAACGTAAATACGTAATCCTAAGGTTTCCGGTTTAGTCGTAAAGGACGTTAAAATAAAATCGTAAGTCCTAATCTCTTCTCGTAAATTTGTGAGTTTATGAACCAACACAAATTTAAAACTCCAAAATAATATTCATGGATAAATTTATTTTTTTGAAATGTCGGACTGTCACCAAAGACGGTGTATGTAAACGTAAGCACGTAACGTTGAATCCTCCGGTTTAGACGTAGTCGATGCTACTTCAAGACGTAAATCCAAATTTCTTCCCAAAAATAGGTGAGTTCATATTGTAATATTAAAATAATGTTTTCAAATAAATATTGAGAATAAAATATCGACCATAAATTGACGGATTGTCACACGATCCATCGACGTAGGAAGACCCATCGGTAAACAATACCCATGGATCTTGAGGTTGCTCCTGGTTTTTAGGTGTTGGATCTTCTTCCTCTGATTCTTTATAATCAAGTCGGCTAGGATCTGTCCCTTGACTACGGTACGAGGTCTATACGTGATGTTGTGCTCGCCTAACAAGACACTCCACTTTTGTAGCCTTCATGCCACGTCCGGTGTTGATATAAACTACTTTATCGGCTAATCCGTAATCACGACAATGGGGTGTGCCTGAAAATATCAGCGCAACCTTTTTTGTTGAGTATACTAGTGCCACTACCAGCTTTTTTAACACCCCAAATTCACATTTTGCAGCGGAAATACACAATTGGGTGCTAAACACAAGTATCATCACACAAGGTATATTGAACGGCTCAAAAGAAACGCTTACACATAAAATATAAATAAGATTTCACACAATGTCTAAAACATAATTTTCATCCCATAATGTACTAAAAAGACACTAGAATAAAGCATTTAGTCCCCACGGATCTCGACCATCAAACCGACAAGTTTCAGTACAGTACATAAACATTAAACAAATTGTTCAACAGTAAAAGGGTAGAAATTGTTTTAGACCACAATACTTCAAAAGCCAACCCACAACATCCACAGCAAATCTCTGCCATCAATCACCTTCAATTACCTGAAACACATGCATAAACGAGTCAACAATAATGTTGAGCGAGTCCATAGGTTTAACAAATCACATTTGAACACAAGAAGAAAATCAATAATAATCATTTTATAGAATTGTTGTACATACAATCTATATCAAGGCAACTTATTGTATTTAAGCTCATGACACCGACCCCTTAACCAATTAGTCACCCACGCCAAATGCCAGCATGACTAGATAAAACCATTTCCTCTCTAGGGTATTAGTTGCTAGATATATACCCAAATCTCATTCTCGTAAATTATCCTTCCCAGAGGTTACTCAACATAATGCCCTGGTCTCAGATAGGATGGTCAACCCAATAGTACTATCATTTAAATAAGCGCTTATTCCCAACTCACAACATCAAGTCAGAACATAGTTAACGGTTCATGAATTTAGGGTCTTTAGCAACAAGGTACTCAATACAATTCAAGGCAACATTCGGGTCCAAACAATTAATCAAGACTCGTGTTCATTTATTTTCAAATAGCACGTATACCCCTCGCGGGTATTAAAACATTTAGTAGCTAGCATGAAAAGCGAGGCTACAGATACACCTTAGTATAAGAGACATAGCGACATGATCGTCGATGATAGATGATGCCTTTCAAACACGAGAACCGTAACCTATCAAATAAGGCGCGTTCATTAATAATAAACTCGAGGAATAAACCATACATAAGAATAACAAACTCAAACTCATAAAATCACGACAAACTCGAGAGAAAACAATACAAGTGATACTATTATACTCTTCTACACATTTCCATTATTACTCTATAATTTCTATAAAAATATACCGGCACATACCAAATGTACTAGCTCATTTACCCCATTTAGACACGTCAAAAGTTCATGACACTACACGGAGATCTCCCTTAGTATCTATATAAATTTCTCCCAAAAGTTGGTTAAAAGATTTTACCTTTAAAGTTCCCTGCCCGACTCATCTTTGAACTACAAAAACTAGAAAGTTTTAACTCATCGACTCATACAACCGTTTTAACTTCTATAAATGACTCCATTTGTAAAACTGACACTTAGGTTTGAAATTAGACTCACCATCTAGGGTTTACACTTTTATATCAGTCCTTGACTCATTTCAAAACTCATCTATAGTCCCCGAGTATCGATCCAATTATCGACAACAACTACATGTCGTGCCGATACTCGTCTCCTGGTACAAGAATAATCAAACTTTCATAACTTCTCTCTCGTTGGGAGCTAGAAGCTCTACTTTATATCAAATCGAAGCTAATCGAATACTCTAAAACCCTATGAGAAATAATCAAATCATAAGGTACCCAAAAATACCCTTTTACCTACTGATCTAAATCACCCTTCAAAATTTTTCATGAAACCATGTTTTTAATCAAAATCAACCATTTTTATCATCACCCTAATACCCTAATAACAACATAACTTATTCCTAACACTTGTATCAATCTCTAAATCAAAACCCTAAAATCAAAAACAAGTTTTTAGTAAAAGTAGCATGATCATCACTTGATCATCATCAAATAATACATACATGATCATCTACTTGACCTACCAACCCTAATTCTTATCAGAAACATCAAACTTCATGCATGTTGCTTAAATTAGTACCAAAATAAGCTCCTTCAAGTTCTAAGGATGGGACTTGAATTGTTTTAGCTTAGATCAAACTCAAAATTGAATGAGAATTGACTGAAGGTGGTGTAGGGGATGACGGTTAAGAAAGAAAAAGAAAAGGGGAAAAGATTTTTCTAGTTTAGTGTAACTATGAGAAAGTTAGGTGAAAATTAAGCTTTTATAGCGTGGTGGAGGGACCCCTTTTGCCAATTTGTGATACTTTTGGTCCAAAATAAAGATAGTTAGCTAAAAAGTAGGAAATGACTATTTTCAATTTTGAAAATATTCACGGGGCTCAGGTTTCATAAAAATACTTATCAAAAGTTAAATCGTATCTCAAATATAATAATATCATCTCCCGACTCGATTTAACACATCATTCAAAAGAAAACATCAAAAATGACAAACATGAAACAATCGAAAATAAAACGTAAAATATTGGGCATCCATCGACATCACGCTTGCTGATACTCCTTATACTTATTAAAGATAAAATATAAGTCTCCTAACATCGGTTTAAACTTAAACCTTCAAAAATAAAAATCATTCAAACTCATCAAAAATTTCAAAAATAGTCTTAAAATAAGATTAAGCAATGACCTCGGTTTCAGGTAATCACATCCCCTCCTTCTTAAAGAGAGCGACGTCCTCGGCTCTTACCCTTCTATAAACAAATGATGTTACTTATCCTTAAAGAAGTCCTCAGGCTCCCAGGTAAACTTTGGTCCACGTCTAGAATTCCATCTCACTTTCACAATCATAATCCTACTAAGCTTCAATTTCTTAACTTCCCTATCCATAATCTCTACAGGTTCCTCTATAAAATGCAACTTATCATCAAGTTGAATTTCCTCCAATGGAATCACCAATCCCTTTCTGCTAAACACTTCTTCAGATTAGACACATGAAAAGTGTTATGAATAGCCCTAAGTTCATCCGACAATTCTAACTTATAGGAAACCAATCCAATCCTTTGGATAATCTTAAATGGTACAATATATCTCGGGGTCAACTTTCCTCTCTTTCCAAAACCAATCATTCCTTTCCATGGTGATACCTTCAGCATAACCATGTCTCCTACTTCAAAATCGAAAGGTTTCCTCCTATTATCAGCATAACTCTTTTTTCTACTTCTGGCAGATAACAAATGCTTCTTAATTTGCACAATCTTTTCAGTTGTCACAAATATCATTTCAGGTCCAGTCAGTTGACTCTCTCCTACATCACTCCAACAAACTGGAGATCTACACTTACGTCCATACAAAGCTTCAAATTGTGCGGCTTTAATACTAGCATGATAACTATTATTATACGAAAATTCAACCAACAACAAATGTCTATCCCAACTATTTCTGAAGTCAATCACACACGCTCGAAGCATATCCTCTAATGTTTGAATCATCCTTTCACTTTGTCCATCAGTCTCTAGATGATATGATGTACTCAAACTTAACTCCGTTCCCATCGCTTTCTGTAGAGATTTCCAAAACTCTAAAGTAAACCGACTATCATGATCTGAAATTCTCGACAAAGGCACACTATGTCGATAAACAATCTCATTCACATACATTGTCGTCAATCTTTCCATACTATCCGTCTTCTTCATTGATAAAAAGTGAGCATACTTAGTCAATCTATCTACAATCACCCATATCATGTCACAACCACTAGAAGTCCTTGGGAAACATGTTACAAAATCCATAGTAATCTTCTCCCATTTCCACTCAGGAATTTCAGGTTGCACTAATAATCCTGACGGCTTCTTATGTTCAGCCTTTACTTTCGCACAAGTTAAGCACTTATTAACATACTGGGCTATATCTTCCTTTATATTTGGTCACCAATACTCTTTCTTAAGGTCTTGATACATCTTGTCCGCTATAGGATGTATTGAATACTTCGACTTATGAGATTCATTCATCACTAAATTTCTCTCTCCTAAAGCACCTTCCTCGGACGGACAGAATGGTAACCAAAACCTATTCTCAAAATATCTCATTCCATTCTGCCTTACTACAAACAACGGTTTCAACATTCTACCCAGATTTTCTACCTCAACATTCTCTTTCTTAAAACCGTTAGCTTGGGCTTTCAATATCATTTCTTTCAAATCAACACTTTCCATCATTACTAAAGCTCTAACTCTTAAAGATTTATCTCTTTCCTTTCTACTAAGTGCATCAGCTACCACATTCGCTTTGTTAGGGTGGTAACGAATCTCATAGTCATAGTCACTCAACAATTTTACCCATCTCATCTGTCTCATATTCAATTCATTTTGATCCAAAATATGTTGCAAACTCTTATGATCAGTGAAAACCACACACTTGGTTCCATACAAGTAGTGCCTCCATAGCTTCAAAGCAAAATTCATAGCCGCAAGTTCTAAATCATGAGTACTGTAATTCTCTTCATGCTTCCTCAATTTCCTCGACGCATAAGCTATCACTTTATCCCTTTGCATCAACACAGCTCCAAATCCTTTATGAGACGCGTCACAATACACTACAAAGTCTTCAGATCCTTCTAGCAAAGATAAAATCGGCGTAGAACACAACCTATCCTTCAGCGTATTAAATGCAGCTGCCTCTTCTAATCCCCATTCAAACACTCGATTCTTTTCAGTAAACTTGGTCAATGTTTAGTAATTAGTGAAAACTTCTCGATTAACCTTTTATAATACCCAGCTAGACCAAGAAATTGGCGAACTTCATTCGGCGTCGTTGGTACCGACCAATCCTTGATTGCCTCAATCTTAGCAGGATCTACACGAACATATTCACTTTCAATCGTGTACCCCAGGAATTGCACTGATCTCAACCAAAACTCGCATTTAGAGAAATTCGCATACAACTTCTCTTTCTTTAACAATTCCAAAGTTATTCTTAAATGCTTCTCATGTTCTTCTTCAGTCTTGGAATAAATGAGAATATCATCAATGAATACGATAACAAACTCATCCAAATACGACTTGCATACACGATTTATCAAGTCCATGAATATGGCAGGCGCATTCGTTAATCCAAAAGGCATCACTTGAAATTCAAAATGTCCATATCGAGTACGGAAAGTTGTTATAGGAATATCTTCTTCCCTAACTCTCAGTTGATGATACTCAGACCTCAAATCGATCTTTGAGTATACACTTGACCCTTGCAACTAATCAAACAAATCATCAATCCTCGGCAATAGATACCGATTCTTGACAGTCAATCTGTTAAGTTCCCGATAATCAATACACATTCGAAACGAACCATCTTTCTTCTTAACAAACAACACAGGAGCACCCCACGGCGACGAACTCGGTCTAATAAATCACTTATCCATCAATCCCTTCAATTGATCAGATAATTCCTTCATCTCATACGACACTAATCGATACGTTGCACGAGCAATAGGCGCAACTCCCGGCACTAAGTCAATACGGAATTCAACTTCACGATGCGATGGTAATCCTGATAAATGATCAAGAAAAACTTCAGGATACTCTCTAATCACAGGCACATCCTCCAGTTTCCTATCATTCACACCATCATTACTTATCAGAGCAAGAAATACATTACAACCCTCTTCCATATACCTCATCATCTTTAAACAAGAAACAACTTTCAAACGAGAAGTACACTCATCACCCTTCATAGTTAATATCCCATTCCTTAGCGATATCTGAACTAATCTCTCTTCATAAAAAATTACTACACCATTCGCAACTAACCAATCCATTCCAATAATAACGTCAAAAGATCCTAATTCTATGGGTATCAAATCAATACTAAACACATAATTCCCTAACTTCAAGGAACAACCTTTCAATATAGAACTAGTGTTAACAATCTTACCATCAGCTAACTCCACATTATAAATAGTTGTTAATGTTACTGGCTCTCTATCCTGTAGCTGACTGAATCTAACATCTACGAAACTTCTATCATATCTAGAATCAAATAACAAACTAGCATAACAAGCATCGAGTAAGAACGTATCAGTCACCACATTCGGCCCTTGAGGTTTGTCAGCATCTCCCACGACATACGCTGGAGCAGCAGTCCCAACAGCAACAATAGAAGCATTGCCCCCTTTGTGAGTGCCAACCCTCGGACAGTTTCCCTGCTTATGTCCACGGCCTCCACGGCTTCCACATCCAAAACAATTAACCACCTTGACAACATTGGATCCAGTGGCCACACCCTTGTTCCTATAGTCTGCCGCTTTATGTATGGCCTTCCCATACTTGTTGCAAGCAGGTGGATAATTTCGAACATGATACAGACTGCATCGACCATACTTCGGGTTCACTTTCTTACCTTGGGTTCCAGTAGCAGCACGAACACCATCATTCCTCCTAAAGTTGTATTGCTGATTCCTATTCGGCCCTCGGTTATTATTGTTCCGATAACCACCTCTACTCTGCCCTTGGTTTGAATGTGCAGCTTCTCACTTTCTCTTGTTCCTTTCAGCAATACTATCTTTTCGATCTCGCAGCTTCACATCCATCAAAGCATGAGCCATCTGAACAGCTTCATCAAAAGTCTTAGGTTTTGACGAAGTAGTGTAACACCCCACTTTGATAAGTGGACCGCTACGCGTAATTATGGCGTGTTATCAAAGCATGCAAGGTAATATGTACTAAAACATACATGACCATAGGGAAGATCGGAATCAAACATCGGTTCCCAAACATAAGCCCAAAACATAAATAAAGTAAATAAACTAGGAGGACAAGACAAGTTTCCAAACAAGCATAAGTACATGAAGGCAAAAAGGAGAAGAAGTCCAAGGTAGCTTACATCCTATACACGTCCTCCAAATTCTCGAGTCTGCCCATAGGTACCTTCCGTTTTGGGACATGGAAAGGAAAGTAGCGGCTGATACGCTCAGTGAACGGATATATGAAATAGTATGAATGGCTGAAACATAAATAAGACTAATAGTAGCGGAAATGTATAAGTCCTGGAAAACTTGGAACATGTTTATAAAACTGGTTTTATAGTTTCAAAAGACTTATGTTTTTAAGTAAAATTTGTATTAATTAGCCAATAGCCTATATAGGTCATGAGGTTCCACCATGCATGAACACTTGGAGGGGAGACCTAGTCATGCAATTAGAGGGGTTGCCACTAATTAAATAGTCTGGGTAGGAGGGATCAACGCTTTGTGAAGGATGCAAGGCACACATCGCATTCACCATGAAAATCCTATAAAACATGTAACTAGGATGCACCCATAAGCCCTACATGATGATATAATATCATGGCCAAAACTGAAAAGGGACGCCACGAGCAATCACTTCGCTATGGAGAAGTCAACATTGGTGCCTCTAGTGTTATGGTTATGGTACCTCCATAACTAGGTGACACTGGTCATACATGTATATGGCTTAAGCTCTTAAACTAACATAAGTAATCAAACATATAAAACAATACTGGGAAAACAGTTGGCTGCCAACGAGGAATCCTAATAAGGAAAGAATGTCCATACTGAAGGGATGGGAAATCCGTACCTTGTGTCCAGTGAACGAAGAAGACGAAAGAACGAAAGTCCCACTCCGATCTCACTAATGCTACATAAATAGGGGACATGTATAAGAAATCTGACTAATGAGTATGTAACTGATTATATCATGTCTTAACTTGTTTTATATGTTCTTGTCTTGTTTTACGGATTTAAACGTTATACGGTGTTTATCATGTATTTCTGGTATTCTTGTTAAGTATTAACTCGTATTCTTGTATTACTATACTTGTTGTGTAATAATAAGTAACTTTCTACAAATAGCAGGTTTCCTAAAATAGAATGTTTCCAAAAAAATAGAAAGTTTCCAAAAATATATTAACTTATAAAAATAGATCAGTTTCTAAAAATTAAAAGTTTCCAAAAATAGTAAGTTTCCTGAAATAGAAAGTTTCTATATTTAGAAATAAGTTGGATTAATAAGGTAATAATATAAGCTTGAGTTTGCTGGTTAAATATCATATGTCATGTGGTTATTTGTATAGTTATTAATAATATCATGTTAATTAAATAAACTATAGGTTATACAATTTAATTAATTATAAGCATGATTTAATTAAACAAGTCGAAATGAATACTTAGGTTAATCAAGAATTATTAATGATTAATAATTATAACCTAAGTCATGTTTTATTAATTAATTATAAGTCAGTGTTTAATAATTAAATAATAATAAACAATAGCCTAAATTAAATGATAAAATTACTTAGGATTATACATGTATTATTTATAAAATAAATATAACATAAGTCCATGATTAAATTAAATAAATTATTATAGCATGCTTAATTAATTTAGTTATTCTTGTAACATATAACTTGTAAAAAAAAATTCCCGAGCCCGAACCCATGAAAAAAACCAAAACCCGACACCAACCACCCCCCACAGTCGTGGCTACGGTGACGGCTGGTGGCTGCACTGCCAACGACGGCGGCTGCCTCCACTGCGCGCCGTGGCTACCCACTGACTGAACAGAGTTCCCACCGGCAGTAATCCGGTGGTTCCCCCTGCTGCGTCTCTTGCTCCCCCTGCTCGAAAAAACTAGCCTCCGGCTGAGGCCGGTGGTTCCTGCTGCTCGACCAAAACCGACACCGAGCCCTTAGGGGTCTCGGTTGTGGTCCGAATGGGGCACTGAGAGTCGTATGACTCTCGGTTGGAGGGCTGTCGAACCAAACACAACCAAACCAACCCTTTTTCATGTTCAATGGTTATTCTAACATGTTTAACCATTGTTTTTAAAATCAAAAATCATGTGTTCATAAATAATTAAAAAGGAAATCAAAGATGAAGTTTTTTGATAAAATACCGACTACGTGATTAGGAAGAACTAGACCACGAACCAATAACCAATATCAAAATCAAAACAAGTCCTCCTCGTCCTCTTGATGTGGGGTCCCAAGGGGGCTAGGGTTTCAACCTTTTTTTGTAAAATTCTAGAAAATGTTTTCTTGTGCTTTAATTTTTACAATTTAGTCATAACCAAAATGGGCTTGGGCCCCTTCCTTCCCTTTTTCCACGGATACCACAAGGCCCAAGGCAAAACCCGTGCCTTTTCAAGTTAACGTAATACTCGTGTACATTCGTGTGTTATTATTCGTGTTAATTCGTGTTTAAATGTTCGTGTTACATATAATACTTGTACGTAATAAATATTTATCGTATAATAATAAATATATACATAGTTACATGTTCGTGATTTAACGTTCATGATTTCATTTTCGTGATTATAATTATTATTGTTAATAGTTATCGTGTACAATCATGTACTTAATACTTATCGTGTAATAACACGTATGTAATTTATGTAATTAATAATCGTGACACGTGTTCGTGCTATAAAAGGAAGGTTTTTATCTGTACGTATGTTTACTAAGTGTACTGTTCATGGTAAAAGGATGCGGGTTTTACAACTCTTCCCCCCTAAAAAGAATAATTCGTCCCCGAATTATAGATAAAGTAAATTGAAATAGAAGGACGCGACATGACTGACGAGGGCAAAGAACGTGACGTACCTGAAAAGAACAAAACTATACTAAAAAATGAGTGGATAGAATCCTGATGGACTCCTCCATTTCCAAGTGGCTTCCCTCACGGAATGGTTCCTCCACAAGATCTTGACACAAATGCTAATCTTGGTCTTCATGACCTTAACTTGACAATACGTAAAAGTTCCTGGTTATCATCGTAAGGTAGAGCCTCCTAAATTGATCGAGTGGATGAAAGTTAACATGTGAGGTGAAATGCAACGTTGCGATGCAAAATAACCTGGCATAGTTGACCTTAATAGCATCCTAACAATGATGTGCGGGACATACTGAAACGTAGTATGTGAACAATTGTGAA
Organism: Glebionis coronaria; assembly: GCA_025667525.1. Taxonomy (NCBI): domain Eukaryota; kingdom Viridiplantae; phylum Streptophyta; class Magnoliopsida; order Asterales; family Asteraceae; genus Glebionis; species Glebionis coronaria. The sequence continues at coordinate 148,709 of JANFOE010000102.1, forward strand.
CGTGATACGTGAACAATTGTTAACGTGATACGTGAAGATATGGTGAGTATAATATAAGAAACATATGGTGGACAAGGATACGTGCAACATATCATGAACGTGATATGAGAAACGTGGAATGAACATGACATGTGAAACATATCATGAACGTTAGATAACTGATGAGGTAATGCCAATGATTTAAGGTGATGGAAAGTTTATTAGACTTAAGTCTGGTTTCTCAAGCTTCTGCAAAACATCCCGAACAAAACGTGAAACATAAATCGTAGGTCAGGATACGATCATGAACGTGTCAGTGTCATGAACGTGAGCGCAAAAACGAGTTGTAAAATTAGCACAAGGATGTGAACGTAAATAAGGAGCACAAATGTGAACCTTTTCCTGGCCCGAAAGCTGAGGAATTACCAAGTGATTAGATGAACCTTGGCTAGAACATGTCCGATCAATCTGTTGACTCTGAAATCCTTGTGGATGTAAGGATTCTGTAGACTTGGTCAAACTGTTGACAATAACCCAGATAGCATCATGCTTCTTTTGAGTTTGCGATAATCTGGTAACCAAAGTCCATGGAGATGTTGTCCCATTTCTGATCACAATTTCTGATGGTGGAAAAACATCCCAGTCTATTGGTGTTCTATCTTAGCCTGTTCGTATGACAGGTACTTAGATATGAATGTAACTGTATCTTGCTTCATATAAACTGGATACGTTGAAGTTTGGAAAACTATGTGTCTCTGAATTTAGATTTCTTTTAGCGTAGGATTTTCTGGAACACCTAATGTAGTATAGGGTTCCCACCTTCACGCATATGCTGAGTCATGGTAAAATTAACCGTGAGAATCCATGTGATTTAGCGTGTCATTGTAATCAACCAGAATTTATATTAGAAAATTTCAGGGCGAAATTTCTCCTGTCGTAGAATTTGCAACATAGTGCAAATATGGTCTTCCTTCTCTTTTCTAGACTTAGAGAAAATCAGGTTGTCCTCGATGAAAACATTGATGAACTGTATATGAGTTCATGGAAACTCAATTTATTAAGTCCATAATGCTGCTGGAGCATTTAGACTAATACAAAATCATGAATTTAGCATGAATAAGTCGTGTACGAATAGTAGTCATGGAAATGTCCTGCTCTTTCACTCACCAAGGCTGGCAACATGATCATGAGTCGATCTTCTAAAAAAAGTTTAACACTCTATCGTCGCTCACACACAGTTTCCACACGTGGAGGAGGATAACGGTTATGAAGGGTGATTTGTTTAAATCGACGGTAGTCGACACATAATCTCATGTTACGGTCCCTCTCCTAGAAGGTTACTCTGGAATAAATGTGGTAAGATTATGGAATAATCGGTTTGTTATGAGTAAGGGACTTCAAAAGTCATGTCATTAATAATAGCTGGAATCTTCACAGCCATGGAACAACAAACACGTGCTTGTAAAGCATAATTATTTGTACAGATTTTCCAGATGGAAAATCATGCTGAATGTATTCAGTAGCCTACACATCGTTGTACCTACTCTGATATGAATGGTGACTAATCGTAGCATGGGCTTCTACTCTTAGTCCATAATCAAAATCATATTTAACTCACATCAGTCTGAGGTAAGTGCGTCAGCAGATTGGATCTTTTCATTAGACTAAAGGAAAACCTTCGTATAAATAGGTTATACGGATGACGTCTTTTATGGTCATATGTATATGAAATATGAAGTCAAGAAATGAAAGAATCATGAAATAAGCATGACAGATTTTAATGGATGTGACTTGCCTGTCTCACGTAGGACGAACTCTACGTGTCCAAACGCGAATGATACGCCGATGATGGTACTAAAATTCTTGTAGCCTGATTAATACATGGCACAACAAAAAGGATATACCCCTTGGAGGGTATCCTAAATTTCTTAAGGATGTTCCAGAAATAGACGTGAGTCATGTGTCCTGACTCGTGTCTTGGAAAATACGTATGACATGTGTCTTGACTGGTGTCTTGACATGTGTCTTCAAAAAATATATGTAAGACACGTGTGTTGACTGATGTCTGAATATGTGTCCCGAGGTGTGAAACAAATAAAACTACAAATCTTAGTTTATCATGCCTAGAATTGGCGGATCGGTTGGACTGCTGACCTTTTGTATTTTTGATCACATCCGTGGCCGGAGCTTCTGTTGCAATTGCTAGGATAGTTTCTTTCACAGTATTGGTTACTATTGCCTCGTTGGTAAGTTTCATGACCGTCGTTCTCATGACGGTGATTTATATAACTTATTTAGTTGAGTGGCCGGCTGGTACCGGTTCTCACACATATGACTGAAAAGACAACTGAATGACGTGTGACATGTAACTAAGAATTAGGGATGGTTTGTGATGGAAATCGTCTGGTGGTGAAGCATCTTCTCGTCCGATCCCTTTGATCCAACGCCTTTGTCTTTGTGTTGTCGTATCTCCAGGTTGTGAACAGCATCAGCATCTCGTAGCATTTACAAATAGTTACCAGCATCAACATTTAGTAACATCTCCCGGTTATGAGCGGCATAATCAACTTGTGGAATATCAACAAGTGGAATACGCCTGATATGATTTAAAATTTATTAGCGAATACTCGTGGAGTATTGCAAGTGAAATACACATGAATTAAGGTACCTATAATACACATGGGATGCGGTACATGGAGTACACATGGAATGCACATGAAATGATCGGTATGGGGTCGATCATCTAACATGATTTAAATGGAAAATTATTGGTTAAACGGTTAGAAAACCGAACTAGAATGAGCATCATGATAACTTGGCAATGCGAGAATAAACATCATTCTGGTTTCATAGAGAAACGCTAAAAGTGTGGTTAGACGAACTTCAACGATGATTTGCATGAAAGCATGATTAATGGAAACCAACCATGATCATCATGAAAGCAGGATTACATAAAATCCATCATTGTCTTACATGAAAGCATAATCAACATGATGAAAGCATAATCCTCAAAAGAAACGTAAGACATAATCAGTATGAAGACGAAATAAACATGTAGAAACATGGAACAAACTTAACATGAAGGAGTATAAAACATAATCAGCATGAAAACCAAGTAAACCATGATAGTATGAATACATACTTGACATAAAGAGATATAACTAATGAGGGGACCTGAGAATTTTTTTTGTGACTATTATGAAATGAATGCGAAAATCATTGGTGTGGACGAACATGGGTCGGTTCACAAAATAAAATGTGACATGATTTATTTGATTAGGATATAATACATAATCATGAAAAAAATTTATGCATATAAACATGAAAAAATTTATGCAGGAAAGGAGTGTATGGATGCATGATAATGAAAATGACATGGGTTTGGGTGAACGCCTATGGGTCGGTTCACCTAAACAAAATGATCCGATTAAAAGCACATGTGAGTAAATATAGCCAGTCCTGTACCAACCATTACATAGTCAAAATACTTGCAACAATAATATGTGACACCCCGGGTAGGGTCAAAATATGCGGAAATATCCACGGTGATGTCACTAGGGTGGATCGATAACATATAGTCCATAGAGCATAAGATAAAGAGTTATTTAAATCAGTTTACATGTTTGATAATAAATAAAATAAAATTGTCTAAAACATGATAGAAGGTGATTGTTTATGTTTCCCAAATAGAACCCCTGACGAGTCCTATAATGCAGATTTCTAAGATGCTGGAGACCATGCACACACCACGTACTAACTTCATATTCCTATGCAAAACATACTAAAGGGGGTCAATATAAAGTTGGTGAATTTATAGTTTTTAACAATTAATTAGTTTGGACATACATTAGTCATAGAAGTAATAATGCACAAAGCATTCTTACTAAAATGTAGATAACACTTGTTTATTATTAGAAACTGAAGCTTAACCTCCGTTGTCCTCAACAGATGAGGACGTAGTGTCTTACAAAAAGACACCCATTCTAGTTCCAACATGGTATACGTCTGTTGTCCCGGCCAAGGCACATTGAGCATGACTCACCCAGACGGGGATGGTCAATCCCTAATAGATCTATTTATAACATTCAGGCGATTTACAGCAATTTAACAGTTTCAATAATAATCAATCATAGTCAAGTTTATACAATCCAGTTGTGTCCATTATGTGTTTGCATATTTTCTTTCCCAAAAGGGTAAGTTTTATCAAAAGTTTATATGGGGTTGTAAACTCACCTGGGAGTAGGCAATTGCTGTTTAATACGAATATCCAATTAAAGCTCACGCCAAAGTTATGCCTAATCAATTATTACAGTCTTAATAGATAGTACAAAGAACATATATGTATGCTTATACAGATTTTAGTCAGTTCATTTTGTGCTACGGTATTCATCTAAATAACCATAGTTCAAGTATCATCAATATTCATTTAATTTATCTATACAAGTTTCATTTCTAAGTGAACATAAGATGTCTTACTTAGAATATCAGTCTATGTTTACATCACATTTATTAGCATGTAGTTCATTTAACGTTCATACAACGACTTGTATATAATCTCATAATTAAGTAAACAAAAGATGTATTACTTAAATATCCGTTTACGTTCTATGACTTGTATATTAGTATATATATCATTTTCATACAATGTTTATTTTCCTAAAAACCTAGGAATACATATATATATATATACACACCTTTATACATTTTATTCCCTAAAGCAACGATATAAATATTTCATATAAATACTTATTAAGTTTTTGATATTTCCATAAACTATTTGATATTCATCGAACAATTCATAATTTACAAGTTTAATAATTTATACATTCGGTCCTTAGGGTTTCTTGTTTATTTAAGTTTTACTTAATATATAAAAAAATAAAAAAATATATAAAAAAATGTAATTAGGGTATTGCACAAATGGTCCCTAGGGTTTCAAAATGACAAAGTAACTTTTAAGAATTTCCCAAAATGGTCCCTAGGGTTTAATTTGCCACAGATGGTATTTATTAAACCCTATACTTTTGAATATTTACATTTTCAGTCCTTGTGTTTACTAATTTATCAAAACAAGTTTCATAAATTACGGTTTTAGTCCTTACGTTTCATAATTTGTCTTTTTAATCCAAAAAGGTTTTGTAAGTTATATTTTATTATAAAAACTTTTATTTAACATTCAAAATAGTATTTGGGCTCATTAAATGGGCTAGATATTTAATGGGCTATTTTAGTAGGCATAATATATCTCAAATCCACTAATTTATTTAAATGGGCTTTTAAATCAATTATTGGATTTTAATTCATTTTTAAAGTCCTTTAATTAGTAAAATGGGCCTAAGTGAAATCTTAAGTCCATTATTTCTTGGATTAACTTTGCATGGGCTTAAATAGTCCATTAACACTACTTCACATTTTATGTAAGTTTTAACTTAGGATATTATTATAAGCTTGTCTTTAGTTTATTCATATTTAGTTTTGAATCTAAAATAGAAGAATAAAACTTATAGTTTGTTTTATGTGATGTACCAATTTAGATCTAGGTATGTTACAAGGTTTTATACAAGTCATAAGTTCTAATCATTAGCTTAAAACCCACGGCTATGATTACCATAGCTTATTAAGGTATGTCAAGTCTTGTTTTAAGATTGCATGTACTTGTAAGTGTTTTAATATTAAGATATAGCTATGTACATAATAAGAAAACAAGTCAAAGTTCATGTACACCATATATAGCCTACGGCTAGTCATTTAATCTTGGTATTTCCAAGATATGGTTTTTAGCTAGTTTCAAATTTACCATTTAACCACAAATCTAGGTTTTACATTTAAATACATGTACACTAAAAGACCATCTAAGTACACATATAACATTTTAGTGATTTTTAAGAGTCCATTTAAGATGTAATGATACATATCCCATCATTTACACTTAGCACATAACTCACATATACATTATTCATGTATGCCGTGCCCTTCAAGGTCATGGTTTTCCATGTCTTTTGAGTTACACAAGCTTACTTTATGAGATCCATGATTATTAGTTAACCAAGATTCAAAAAATTGAGATTTGTAACTTATGTTATATTTAAAACTATAAAATGGTTCATATGATTTTTAGTCATGTTACATCATACAGTACAAGCCTTAGGGTTCCTTTATTAAAAAGTTTTAACCATGGCTATGGTGGTCTAAAATATGCCTTGACCTAGAATGGTCATGGATTAACCAAATCTTGTTTTTAACAAGCTATATAAACATGTATTTATAGATGTATGATGATGCATGCAAGTAATATTGAAGAAACATAAGGAGTATACGTTTCTTGCCTACCAAGGAAGATCTATATGAACAAGGAGACTAGAGATCTAGTCAAGATGGTGAAGAAAACCCTAAAGATACTAAGCCGTGGCCTTTATAGATTCGGCTAGGGCTTGTTACAATACTTCCAAAGATGATGATGATGTTACCAAATGATTAGTGATTACTATGGGACAAGGATCTAGTAGATTGGATGAATAACCTTGGATTTTTGGTGGCTTATAACCGAATTGGTGAGAGATGGGAGGGAGAGTGAGATCTAGTTGAGAGGGAATATGAAGAGTGAGAGAGAGAGAGTTTTTGGCTAAAAGGGGGAAAGAGAATGCAAGGCAAGAGTGTGATTACCTTGATAAGAACATTTGTGCCAAGTGTTGACACTTGTGTTTCCAAGGCATGACACTTGTGTTTCCAAGGCATCCCTTCACCTTCCATATAAGGGGGGGGGGGGGGGGGGGGGGGGGCGTGTCATTCGTAGCCAAAAAGAGAAATAGGCTCATGTTGTCGGCTTGTGTTGGGCTAGCACCAAAAAGGTAAAGGATTTTGGGCTAGTCCAAGGTGTGCATGAATGCCTAAGATGTACACATATACATAAATGGCATATATACTTATCACAACATATTTCCATGTTTTGTTAAATGTTGCATTCATTAAATTGTTTCATATATATGAATAGTTCATTATTTGATCTCCCACTCTTATATACTATGTAATCTATCACAAAAACAAATGATTGTAGATGTAAAAGTACATAATGATAAGTTTACACACACATCTTATAAGATTATAACACATGAGTGATTGTTCTTAAGATCTTTAGATAAAACATCATTACATAAAATCATAGTAAAATCATGGATTTTACACCACCACCCCGTTATTTTAGCTTTGTCCTCAAAGCTACTAAAAATGTAGTTATCTTTTAATTGAAAAGATGAGGGTACTTGGTTTTGAAGATATCTCCACGTTCCCAGGTGTACTCGGGGCCTCTCTTCGAGTCCCATCCTACTTTGATTAACGGGATGCGGCTACGTTTCTACTTCTTGGTTATTCTCTCCATGTTTTCCACGGGTGTCTCCGTATATTGGAGTTGGTCATCGATATGGACCCCTTCTAAGGGCATAACCAAAGGTTCCTTGGCGTAGCACTTCTTCAAATTTGATACATGGAAGGTGGGGTGTATCCGACTTAATTGTGGCGACAGTTCCAAACGGTAAGCCACTTCCCCGACCTTGGCTATTACTTTGAAAGGGCCCACATATCATGGATTCAACTTTCCCCTCTTTCCAAATCGTATAACTCCCTTCCATGATGATACTATTAGCATGACGTGATCTCATACTTTGAACTGCACGGGTCTGCGTTTCTGATCCGCGTAGCTCTTTTGTCGATCGCGAGCAGCTTGCAGTCAATGCTTTATAAGGACAATTTCGTCTGTAGTCTCCTAAATCAATTCAGGCCCAGTGAGTTGGAACTCACCTACCTCTGCCTAACATACAGGAGAGTGACATTTCCATCCATAAAGGGCTTCAAATGGGACGACCTTGATACTGGCGTGGTAGCTATTATTGTAGGAGAACTCAACCAAAGGTATATGCTCGAACCAACTATTTCCAAAATCAACTAAACATTCCCTTAGCATGTCCTCTAGAGTTTGGATGGTTCGCTCACTCTGACCATCCGTTTGTGGATGATAGGCGGCGCTCATATCCAGTTGGGTACCCAGGGCTCGTTGGAGAGCCCTCCAGAAGTTGGAGGTGAATCTGCTGTCCCGGTCGCAGATTATTGAGACTTATACTCCATGTTTGGTTACAGTTTCCTTAAGGTAGGTACTTGCCAACTTGGATAGGAGTCGGATTTCTTGATGGGTATGAAATGAGCAGACTTGGTGAGTCGATCGACTATCACCCAAATGGCATCATATCCACGTAATGATTTTGGGAGTTTGGTCACAAAATCCATGGTGATATTTTTCCACTTCCATTTAGGTATCTCAGGCTGTACCAGTAGACCGGATGGCCTCTGGTGTTCTGTTTTGACACGTGCACATGTCAAACATTTCTAGACATAAGTGGCGATGTCAGCCTTCATGTTTGGCCACCAATACAATTTCCTCATATCTTGATACATCTTTTCTGATCCCGGATGTATTGAATATTTGGATTTGTGTGACTCGTGCATGATTATGTCCCTCAAATTCCCATAACGGGGTAACCAACTCCTCCCGTGTAAGCACAATGTTCCATCTGCCCTTGGTTCCAGTTTCTCTTTAGAGAGATCGGTTCGAAGCATTCCTCCTATGTCTTCTTTCCAGAGGTTTTCGGGTTTCTGTGCTTGGGTTTGTGCTTCAAGGATTTCCTTGGGCAGATCCAGATTGATGGTCATGGTTAAGGCTCGAACGCTCATGGGTGGGTCTTTATCTTTACGGCTCAATGCATCAGCAACTACGTTTGCTTTACCTGGATGGTATTTGATTTCACAATCGTAATCGCTTAACAGTTCGATCCAACGGCGCTGCCTCATATTAAGCTCTTTTTTATCTAATATATGTTGCAGACTCTTGTGGTCGGTGTACACTGTACATTTTGTTCCGTAAAGGTAATGCCTCTAAATTTATAAGGCAAAGACTACGGCTCCAAGTTCTAAGTCGTGGGTAGTGTGGTTTTTCTCATGCTTCTTTAATTTCCTAGAAGCGTAGGCAATCACTTTCTTTCTTTGCATCAATACTGCTCCCAATCCCTTATATGATGCGTCACAATATACCTCAAAGTCATCATTTCCCTCGGGCAAGGATAAGAGAGGCGCACTACACAACTTCTGTTTTATTAGTTGGAAAGCTGATTCCTCCTTTTCTCCCCAATTAAATCTTACTCCTTTCTGAGTGAGTTTTGTCATTGGTTTGGCTATCTTGGAGAAGTCTTCGATGAATCGGTGATAGTATCCGGCGAGGCCTAGGAATTGGCGGATCTCCGTTGGTGATTTGGGAGATGCCCAACTCTTAACGGATTTAACCTTTGCAGGATCTACGTGAATAACATCACTATTAATGACATGTCCTAGGAAATGGACACTGGGTATCCAGAACTCACATTTGTAAAATTTCGCATATAGCTGCTCTTCCTTGAGTATCTTCAGTACTTGGGCCAGATGCTCAACATGGTCTTGATTGTTCTTGGAGTAAACAAGTATGTCGTCGATGAAGACTATCACGAATTTATCCAAATAGGGTTTACACACCCGGTTCATGAGATCCATGAATATTGCCATTGCGTTTTTCAACCCAAAAGGCATAACTATAAATTCGAAACGACCATAACGTGTTCTGAAAGCTGTCTTAGGAATATCTTCTTCCTGGACTCTCAGTTGATGGTATCTTGACCTCAGATCAATCTTAGAATACATACTTGATCCCTTGAGTTGATCAAATAAGTCGTCGATACGACGTAATTGATAGCGATTCTTTATCGTTAGTTTACTCAATTCTCGGTAATCGATGCACATACGAAAAGAGCCGTCTTTCTTCTTGACAAACAGAATAGGGGCTCCCCATGGAGAAGAGCTAGGTCTAATGAATCCTTTTTCTGATAGTTCCTAGAGTTGTTTGGCTAGTTCCTTCAATTCTGATGGTGCTAGCCGGTAGGGAGCCTTAGCTACAGGTGCAGCCCCAGGAATCAAATAAATTTGGAATTCTATCTATCGCACAGGGGGCATACCCGGCAGTTCCTCAGGAAATACCTCGGGAAAATCTCGGACAATTGGCACGTCCTCAATTCGTGTCTCCTCGGGTTTGTCTTCTTCCTCGATTTTGGAGATGTGTGCTAGTAACATAGGGCATCCTCTGGTCAAGTACCATTGTGCTTTGGTGAAAGAAATGACACTAAGTCTAGTGTTGATTATATCAGGGTTACCATCCCCTCGTATAATCAAGGTTTCGTTTCCCCAAGGTATACGGACCAATTTTTGATCACATAAGATGACTGCATGGTACTTCGACAACCAATCCATGCCAATGATGAAATCAAAGCTACCAAGACTTACTGGGATCAAATCGATGTTGAACGGGTGGTTGGAGAGGTTTAAAGTACAACCTCGAATGATGGTGTCAACTGTCACAATTTTTCTGTCAGCTAGTTCTACCGTATAGTAGGAGTCTAAGACTGATGGAGTAATTTCCAATACTCTACTAAATTATGTTGATATAAAGCTTCGATATGCCCCGGTGTAAAATAGGACATATGCATATCGTTGGTTTAGTAGAAATGTACCGGTGACGATGTTGGAATTTTGACTGGCTTGGGCATCGCCAACCATGTATGCTTGTGATGGAGTTCCTTTGTTGTCCTCTTTCCAGTTGGCCAACTTGGGATAATCAAGTCTCACATGTCTAGGGGTCCCACGTTCGTAACATACTACAACTTTCTTTAGCCTATGATTACTTTCACTTGCGGGGTTTTGGTTTCCCTTACATTGTTTTCCAGCATCATGATGGTAGTCGCATTCTGAACACTTAGGTTTGGATCCTAAGTAGTTCTTGTTGTGGGTTGTGGGAGTAGTGTCATTAGTTTGCTCAATGGTTTGTCTTTTGGAAGACTACCGGTGCTGGCTACGAGTAGTTCTACCTGACTTCCACTTGTTGTCCGTTTGTCTTTCGGACAGGTTGTGATCTCGCTTGCTGATCAGCTCTGTCACAAATTCCATTGTACCGTCCACGGTAGTGGGTCGTGAAGCTAGCACACTGTCATGAATGTTGTCAGGGAGTCCGCTGACATACTTCTCAATCTTGTCACTCCTTAGAGGGAACATTCTAGTGCACATCAAGCTTAACTCTTGAAATCATTGGTTGTACCAAAGTATATCATTGTTCTCATACTTTAGATCCCACAGCTCGACTTCCAACTTCTTCATTTCTCCTCTGAGACAATACTTCTCAGTCATTCTCTCTTTGAGGTTTGCCCAAGTGAGAGTACAGGCAGTGTCATGTCCAAGGGTGGCGACCACAGAGTTCCACCAAGTAAGGGTGCTCTCAAGCAGAGTGCATGTAGCGAAGTTAACTCTGTTCTCGTCAGCACAACCGCTGATGCGGAAAACTGTCTCTAGTCTTTCAAACCATTGCATCAATTCAACAACTCCTTCTTTTCCTCGGTAGTATGAGGGTTTGCATTTCAAGAAGTCGGGGTAAAAATAACCCCTGTTGAAGTCGTTTCTGTGCATGTTATGGTTCGGTTCATTGCTCACATTAGCTTCTCTGGCTGCCATAGCTGCCGTAATGCCTTCACCAATCATCTCTCTGAGTTGAGCAGCGGTAACATTATGAGTAGCTTCGGGAACTTTGGTGTTAGTGGTGTTGGAAGTGGTTGCATTATTGGGATTTGATCGCATAATCACCATTGGTCTATAATCATACACAAAATGAGATTATTAGTTCAAATGTTTGTACAGTTATTTGTATTATTTGCAAGAGATGATTTCATGCGTAAAATTCATAACAAATTTGGATAACATATCAAGATTTCATAATATAATACTTTGCACAACAGATATAACCTAAGAGAATGATTGCATGCAAATTTCCATAAGGAATTAAACATTCATCGAGCATATCAAATCCGAGACAGAGACTTAGCTAGCCTTGTCCTGGGTAGTGGTACACATTGTCTTAAGTACATCAAATCCAAAAATAAATGCCAGGAAAAGAGAGGTACAGCACCAAGGATACATCACCAAAATCTTGAAAAAGAAATAAAAGTACGAAGTTCTTATATCATGATAGCCGGGATACAACCTGTAAGCTTGTCATGATGTACAAGAAGTCTGGTACATCTATACTAGTTCTGCCTAGATGGTCCACTAGATAAGGCTGGTGCTGATGGTGCTGATGGAGCTGGTGGAGTTGTAGATGCTCTTCGGAAACCCTGCAATGTCTGAATCATCGCTCGGGTCTCCTTGAGCACATGGATGTTGTCAGCAAATGGGTCCCGAGTCTATTGGTGGCTCCTCGGAGACGATTCATATCTGTTGTAATCCCGTCATGTCGGACGGTGGCAAGATCACAAAAAATAGACAACGATTGCTCCTGAGCAGATAGGGCAGTATGGGTCTGTTATTGAGGACCCTCCATGACCTGAATACGGTGGTGAAGACGACGGTTCTCCTCTATGAGCCACTTCAATGCTTTACCAGTCTTGGCCTGGACATCCTTAGTGGCCTGGGCTTCTCTCCTCATGGTGCGGGAGAAAGTGTCAATACGATCATGGATGATGGTGTGGCCTTGTCGACCAACTATCACTAGGCTGCGGAGGTCCAATATCTCCTTCTCCTGGCGTGCAGCCAGTGCGGCAATCTTAGCCTGAACGGAATCGACACGTCTCACTACGGAGCCTTCCCCGGTCTCATAAATGGAGACTAGTACGGACCCAAAGAAATAGCCTGATGATAAGAATGGAGGCACGGAAGATGTTATGCTAGGAAGAACCTGGTCCTCCTCCATAGAGGTCGGGGCCAGTATAGCTGATGCGGAGATAAGAAATGAGTCCTCTGGGAATACAGCTTCGATAGTTGGGTCATCCTCTAAATCCGAGGCTGACAAACATCCATACTGCGTCGATCGTGGAGATGAACGAATAACTGGAGTAGGAGCTGTCATGGGTAGAAGAGTCGAGGATGCGGTAGGCGGAGTCATGATGCTCTGAAATAGTATTATTTTAAGTTTTAAGTGAGTATAGGCTTACAAACAAAGAACAATATTATTTTAGATTACATGCTTTATGAAATATATCCCTTTTTAAACAATTATTATAATGTTTTAAGGTTAAAGATATTAATACTTACATATATATATATATATATATATATATATATATATATATATATATATATATATATATATATATATATATATATATATATATATATATATATATATATATATATATATATATATATATATATATATATATATATATATATATATATATATATATATATATATATATAATTATCATTTAGGCAGTTCATTCAACAATTCGTATGTGCAAGGTTTGGTTTAATATTGCCTATATTCTCGTTTCAGTATTTTACTATGTAGTGTAAAATTTTCAAGTTTAGCACGTCTAACATTTTCCATAGCAATATCTCACTAAACAATATTAATAATCAAGTTTAGTAATCAATATTTATACACTTAGTTCACATAACATAATATGCCCTAAGATCTATATGCATAACTAATACGGTCCCAAAATAAAATCCCAAAAAAGATTTTTATAAGTTATAGTCCAATTTTAAATAAAAGAAAAATCATTTTATTTTTTATTTTATTTAAAAATTTATCTGGTTCTCTATAACTAATGCTCTGATACCATTCTATGTGACACCCCGGGTAGGGTCAAAATATGCGGAAATATCCATGGTGATGTCACTAGGGTGGATCGATAACATATAGTCGATAGAGCATAAGATAAAGAGTTATTTAAATCAGTTTACATGTTTGATAATAAATAAAATTGTTTAAAACTTGATATAAGGTGATTGTTTATGTTTCCCAAATAGAACCCCTGACGAGTCATATAATGCAGATTTCTAAGATGCTGGAGACCATGCACACACCACGTACTAACTTCATATTCCTGTGCATGATGAGACTGCTTTTATACATGGTCTCATCGTCCAAAACGGGCTTAAATTACATAAAATATCATCAAATTTACCAAATACATGCTCGTGTTTGTTACTTGTGTATTTTTAGGTACGGATATTGAGGAAATGGCAAAAGATCACAAGAATCATTCAAAAACGAACACGGGAAACGAAGCCGCACAATGAACCGGGCCCAAGTTTGGAATTTTTCAAAAAGACCCTTGAAGAATTGAAGATTGGCAACTTTAGTCCCTCATATTTGAAGAACTTGTCACAAATGACCCTCCAATAGTTATTTGTACAAGAATGGTCCTCCATGTTTGAAGATTGTACAAGATCAGCCCTTGGAAAATCCAAAATATGCATTTGAAGCCCTTATTTCAAGTTTATAAACCTTTTGTGCCATATTTGACAACTTTCCAAAATTTGATAAGTGCAAATTGGGCGCTGATGGAATTATTTACAAAGTGAAGAAGAGAGAAACGCTTGGGGGCCAAGTCTGCCAAACCACCAAACCTCCTCATCCACTCAGAACCTGCCACCTCATCATACCCACCCAATAACCCATTTACCCGTCCATACCCAATACCCTACCCATCCAAACCCGGTTTTATTAATTTAACCAGTCAAACCACTTAAAACCTTTCCCTCCAAACATTTTTTTTAAATTAAATCACCCCCAAATCAGGATTAAACCTCCCTTATAAACCCTAATCCTACCCAGACACAATTAATCCCAAACCAAAGGGGTTTTCCCTTATTCACTCCAGAACCTTGATTACACTCCACCTCACTTGAGGCGATTTTTGACCAAAAATTCAGTCAAATTCCAAGGGATTTTTAGGCATTTCAGTAACTAGGGTTTTAGTTTCTAGTTTATTCCATTAGCTAGTATAAATATGAGTGGCATGTCACTCATATCACTTGTTCCAGTTTTTGGCTTTCAAAATATTGTAATTCCGTTTTCTTAATATAAAAGTTTGGTGTTTGTCTTTGAACAAGTGTAATTCCTTTTTATGATTATTAAAAGTGAGTGTTTGTTGAGAAAGCTAAGACTGAGTTCCAAAATCATTTTGTGTGTTTAAGTTTTCAAAAAGAATTTTTGAAAAAGGTTTAAGCAAATTTCAGAAACCTAAGTTCCTTTGAAGTGAAAGTGGATAAGGAGGATTTAGATCTTTGGGATTGTGCTTGTTTGAAACTTGTTAAGTTTCAGGATTCATTGGTTTAAGAAGTTTATAAGTTTTTAAGAAAAATCAGAAAAGTTGTATTTTTCTTGTGTTTTCATTTTCTCTTAGCAGGTTTAAGAGATTGTTGCTTGTTAAAGGTCCAGCTCAGTCCCCAGCTTGATTGGAGGTGGTTTTGCAACCACTAGGGACCTGGATGTAGGTCCCTTGAGGTAGTTCCCTTTTTCCATTTTCATTTTCAGTTTTCTGAAAATTTATGTGATTTGTATGATTTTACAAGAAAGTTGCTAAGATCTAGTCTATTTGCTTGATTATGCTTGTTTTTGTATGACATGCATGTTTAGGGTTGTTTATAATCAGTTTGGTTTGGGTTTAAGTAGCTTTGTTTAAAAAAAAATTGATTTCAGTAACATAAAGGGGTGTTTGGATAAGGGTTTAAGTAGGGTTAAAATTCATTGATTGTGCTTAAAACCTGCTTAGATACACTTTATAGGGTAGCATTAGGTTATGTGTTAGTTGTGTATCAGTTTGGTAAAAGTTTGGAACCAATTGCATGCTAAAAGTGGAAAAACACAGCTTAAAATTTGAGTCTGACATTTGTCTACTTGTTTAGTGAATTTGGTGCCATTAAATTTGAAAGCTGTTAGGATATAGGTTTGATTAGGGTTTGTGATTGATTTAATATCATTTGGTTGATTAAGGTTCAAGATTTGAGCATCTAAAAGTCATCTATGTGCATTTAACTTGGTAAAAACAACCACCAGAATCCCTAGTGATATCAGCAACTTGTTTTGCTTGTGTGTGCTTGATTCTTGCCTAGAGTTTGAGTTTTTTGTGTTTTCCTTTGACTCCCTATACTCCAAAGAGTATAGGGGTGCCTTTGTTCCATTAAAATCACCACCAAACATCATAAACCAAGCCCTCTTGGTTTAACTTCACAAGTGAAGAAAGTTCACTTGTGTTCATCAGTCAACAAACCTAACTGGGCACGTTTTTGCTCAAAACTTGCTTAATCTTTGTTTATATTTTATTTGGTTTATGTTTTAGAGCTTTACAAGAGTACTGGTTTGAGTTTAAAAAGTAAAAAAAATAAAAAATCAAAAACCTCACCTTGCCTCGGCTCGAACACGCGACCTCTCTTATGGAGGAGTAACGTGTTAACCAGTGATCTAGATGGGTTTTTATGTTTATGTTCCATTTCAATAGTTATTTAAGGAGGTTTTGTTTTGTGCTTATTTAAATAAGCCGTAGCTTATTTTGGTTATTTCAACTTATTTATTAAGCTTATTTGGTCTAACTTATTTTTCCTAGGACTTTATTAAGGTTTTAGACTTTTCTGTTTTAAAAATTTATTTTTCCCTTTATTTATTTATTTATTAGGATTATTTTAAGATTTATTTTTAGAAAGTAGATTAAAAATAGTAAAAGTTATTTTAAAAATCCAGAAAAATAGTTTTTAGGTTTTAATTAAGTTATTTGAGGTTTACATTCCAAAAAGTTTTCAAAAAGTCTTATTTTTAATTTTATTTGATTTTAGGGTTTTTAAACAACTTTAAAAACTAATATAAAATTAATAAAAAGGTTTTAGGAACTTTAACTTGCATTTTTGTCTTAGTTAGAATATTTAGGATTTTTGATAATTTTTTAGAATTTATTTATAAATTTTAAATTTTTTAGATTATTTTAATATTATTTTATTGGTAAAAATTCAAAGTTTGTTTTTTCTACTTTTTTCATTTTTCCTAGGTTATAGACATTAAATTAGGAACTTTGTAATTTTCCAAATCTTTTTAGGGCTTTTCATTTAATTTTTAGAATTAATTTAAGATTTAATAGATTTTAATAGTTTTTAGGAGTTTAAAAATAGTTTAATTTGGTTTTAAAATTTTTAAAAATAGTTTTTGGCTTAATTAGGTCAATTTTGAGGTTTACAAACTTGAAAATCTTGTTTGGGGCTTTTTAATAATTAATTGTGATTTTTAGGGCTTTAATTAGCATTAAAAAGTCATTATTTAATTAATTAAAAGGTTTTAGCAAGTTTGGATTTTTTGTAAACTCTTAGAATATTATTGTGGATTTTTAGTAATTTTTAGGAATTTTTAGGTTTAAATTTTGATTTTTGTCGTTTTTATGGTTCTACGTCTTAACTTTCTAGTAGTGATTTTTGTTAATTTTTATTTTTACGTCTTCGTCATTTTCTCTTCTCTTTTCTTCTTAATAAAATAATCAATCAAATCAATTCATTACACAACACACGTGCCTCCTCGAGAGAACGATCCCCATTTGGGTCATAACTCGTGATTTTCCTAAATCACTCGTTAACGCTTACCACTATTTTACCTTCCTTTTCCTAAAGGGGTAAAAATACAAACATCATTTTTGGCACCGCTGCCGGGGAGGCTTGTTGTGTTTTGATTGAACCATTGTTGTTTTCTATATAGCCATAAATAGTATTTGTATTAGTAGCACTCTACTAATACGTATTATCGTTTTTTCGGTTTTTGTGTGAATATTATTACTATATTGTATACGTAGAACAATAAATTCACAAGTACTCCAAATACGTGAGCAATCACAACCTTGACTTGGGAGGTCATTACCTAATCATTGTATTCGAATCTCAAACCAAAGAAAAAAGGCAAAAATAGATAAATACTATCGTGAAGCTTAATCTTGATAATACAAACTATAAGGTGGGTATAAGGCGCTTGTATTTCACGACCTAAAGGAAAAAGGCTCTTAAGTGCTTCGCGCCGCCTCGTTTCCTCCGCTTGTTTGTGCGTATTTGATTTTGAGAGTGAATCGAGGGTTTTGCCGCCCAAAGTATTATTACATATCATATATATTTTCTTGGTTTCTATTGATTAAACCCTCTTGAACGATTTGGTGTTTCACCATCGTTCTAAAGTCATCGAAGGCGTTCACTCCACGTGATCGTTTTCATTCCTTGAGGCTTCTTTAATCAAGAGATTTGATTAAGGAGGAGATTTGTGGACCTTTATTCTACTTAATACATTTCACCAATTCCCAAAAAAGTTAATACCATCAAAAACAACAAAAAAAATTGAAAAACACAAAATACCAAAAAGAATCTTCTTTGCTCATCTCCACATTGTACGTGACGTTTATGCTCACTCGTAACAAAGCAAAATGTGCACGTAAACGAAAGAACAAAACTCCCACTCCAACTTATTCTAGTGAGGAGTCTCCTATTGACGAACCCATTGTACGAGAAGCACCTACCATGGCGAATCGAACTATGATGGAGTTACTTCAAGCACCCACCGAGGGTTATGGAGAAGCTATTGTGATTCCCGCAATCCTTGCGGAGAATTTTGAGGTGAAAACGGGTTTGTTGTCGATGATCCAAAACAACAAATTCCGTGGTGATGAGAAGGACAATCCCCACAACCATATCCGCCAATTTAATCGTCTTACCGCCACGTGCAAATTTAAGGATGTCTCGAATGACTCGATTAAGATGATGTTTTTTCCGTATTCCTTAGCGGGGCCCGCTAAAATTTGGTTAGAGAAAGAGCCACCCAATTCTATATTGACGTGGAAGGATCTCGTTTCAAAGTTTGTGAACCAATTTTTTCCGCCCTCTAAGACTACGCATTTGAAAAATGAAATTTCTAAATTTTCACAAGAATCAATTGAAAGTTTTTCTACGGCTTGGAATAGGTTTAAGGAGATGTTACATGAATGTCCTCATCACGGTTTTTCCGACTTACACCAAATCGACACGTTTTACAATGGGCTTAATGATCATGAAAGAGATTATTTAAATGCCGCCGCGGGTGGTAATTTTTTGTGTAAAACGGTTGAAGAAGCTTTGGTCATAATTGAGAATAGGTCTAAGGTTTATAGCCCTCGTCACACACCGAGTGTTGCCAAATTGGGCTCGTCATCATCTTCTCAAAGTATCAATGCATTACATGATGAAGCAAATGAAGAAAACCGATTTTTTGATAGATTTGCTAACCTTATGTCCCATTGGAAGGCTCAAGAAGCGTCCAATTCCGCTTCGGTTAAAGCGGTTTCTATGAGTTGTTTGTCGTGTGGGGGAGCTCATGATCTTTCTGAGTGCATTACCGCGGATGGTAACACTTCGAATGCTTTTGTAGCCACGGGAACTTACAACCAAAACGGTCAAGGTTCCCGCCAAAATCAAGCTCCACCAAATCAAAATGCTAATAATTATCGCAACAACAACCAAGGTGGAAATTACCAAGGAAATCAAAGGAATTATAACAAAGGTAATTACCAAAGTGGAAATGGGCAAATTTCTAATCAAAACCAAAACCGTGATTTTCAAAACAATGCCCAAGGTTTTCAAAACGATCACACCAAAAATCTTCAAGGAGAATTTTTGAATTATGCTAAGGCTAATGATGCTAAGTTTGATAATATGCAACGTGAAATGGTTAGCTTAAGGTCCGAGTTGAAAAACGAGCTAAAAAACGAACTTGCTAATGAACTTAAAACTCATGCTAATAAAATGGAAGGAAATGTCACACGACTCCAACAAAATCAACAAAAAATGGAGCAAGGTCAACATGAGATTAAGCAAGAGTTGTTAAAAGCGGATGCTAGGCAATCTAAGTTTGAAGACCGTATGGCTAAAATGTTTGAAGCTATCATGTGTAAGCCCTCTTCTTCGGGTGGTCTTCCTAGTGATACCATCGTGAACCCGAAAGGAGAGTTGAAGTTTATTACTACTCATAGTGGTAAAACTTTCAAAGAACCCATTTCTCGTCCAAGTACTTCTATGGAGAAGGAAAAAGAGAAAGAACCCGAGGTTGTGGTTGAAAAGGAGCACATTCAAAGCCCACGAAGTACCGCTCAAACCACACCTACGGTTGAACCCACACCAATCATGGAACCCGAGATTCCAAGGCCTTTGCCTACTATGCCCCAACCCACACCACCTTTACCCTACCCTTCAAGACGAGACAAGGAAAAGGCACAAGAACGAAATAATTATCAATTTGAACTTTTTATGAAAATGTTTCGTGACTTGCATTTTAATATAAGTTTTGCCGACGCCTTAGTCATGATGCCTCGATTTGCCGCGAACTTCAAAAGTATGTTGAATAACAAAGAAAATTTGCAAAAATCGTCTAGTTGTTCTTCGGTTTTTCTAAGCCGCATACCTCAAAAAGTCGGTGATCCTGGAAAGTTTTTAATCCCATGTGCCATCCAAGACATGGAAGAATGCTACGCCTTGGCCGATCTTGGTGCTAGTATAAATTTGATGCCTCTTGAGATTTTTAAATCGCTCAATCTTCCAAATCTCACTCCTTCAAGAATGTCAATCGAAATGGCCGATCATTCTACGATTCTAGCTTGTGGAGTTGTCGAGGACGTCTTTGTGAAAGTTGGAAAGTTCTACTATCTTGTAGACTTCATTGTTGTTGATATTCCCATCGATCCTAAAGTTCCGTTAATTTTAGGTCGATCTTTTTTGGATACCTCGAGAGCACTTATCGATGTGCATGCAAGAAAAATCACTCTTCGTTTCAATGAGGAAGAACTCGTTATTAATGCAACCCAAAACTCCACTCTTTCTCATGTGTATTCTATCACATCTTTGTACAATGTCAATCCCATCAAAAGCATTTGCAAAAAGATTTCCAATAGAGTTTTAGTAGTTGTTGAGAAAAATGAAGTTCCGTCCCCTCCGCCGATGGAGGTTAAGAGTGTTAAACCTATGATTCCAATCTCGAGTGAATCTTCAGATGATGAATACGTTGATCCCGATGGGGAGGTTTTCTTTGTTGATAAACGTTTTGAAAACTTGCCACCACCCAAACCAAAAAGATTTCAAAATGTGAGAATTTTTAGTGTGACTAACATTGCTTTAGAAACACCAAATATTTTTGACATAATTAAATCGGGTTTTCACAAGGAGAGTGTAAAAGATGAAAAAGGAAAAGATTTTAACTTGGATTTAAAAGATTTTTCTACAATTCTAACTCCGTCATCACCGCGTGTATTGAGTACTACAAGCTCGTCTTCTCCTTTTGACGATGCTTTGTGTGGATTTAGTGTGGGGGAATCCCCTTATGTTCCCTCCCCTTTCTCCACCGAGGACGAGATATTTGATCCTGGAATTGCTTATATAGGGAAATCTCGGTCTTCCACCGATGCAATAAATGGAAAATCTTTTCATTTGATTGGTGCGAGTCTACCTCGAGTAGCTCAATGTTTGTATGACTTACCCATTGTCCCACCCTTCTATTTCTTCTCTCCTATTTTCTTCTACCCCATTGGGGTTTGTGTTGGAGTGGCGTTGTTTCGTCTTTCATCCGAAAACGAGGACGCTATCTTTGACCCCGGTATACGTTTATCGGGTTTTTAAAGTACTCCACGTACTTTTGGGCCTTGTTTATCATGTAAGCCCCACCAAAAATTGACCACACCATGATTATCCCTAAATGATCACATTTATGGGGATTCGAGTCGAGCTTTTGACTCGGTTAACAAAAACAAGGTGCCTCGTGGGGGAGACCCATGCTAATCCATGTACATATTATTGCTTTCTAATGTAGTTTAATGTGAGGGGATTTGTGCCCTTCCAACCTTTGTTCCGTGGTTGTTTGTGAATTGCGGTTTTTAGATCATGATCTTCACGATTGGAGCCTCTCGTGTTCGTTTTATGGGAGCACTCGATCGTGTGCTTTGGAGACCTTTCCCAATATCCATATGATATATCCTTTTATGTTCTAACCTTAGGTTTTTAGCACACTTTATAAACGGCTATTAATTTATTGGTTACACCCTTTCCATGCTAGATTAGGCATTCGACTACGTCTCTAGTATGGGGGTGTTTGCACCCCTAGACTCGAAATATTGAGGACAATGTTTAACTTTAGTATGGGGGGGTGAATAGATACTTGCCTTGCCAAACCTTCACGCTTTCCAAAGTTTATCTTTTTGTTTATCGTTTTGTTGCAAAATAAGGCTAAAAATGGCCAAATTTTAAAATTTTTCTCATGTTTATAAGTGTTTGAAGACACGAATGTAGGTTTTCCGATGGCGAGAATAAGAGTAATTTTTTACTCGACCGTGCGTATTGAGCACTTAGCTTTGATTCCTTAACTACACATTAGGCTAAGTCTCTTAAATGAGGACGAGAAATGATAGAGTTAATTATAAGTTACTATGCTAAACGTAGAGTACTCGTATTCTTTCAAAAACTCATGTGTTCTCGTTGTTTGCTTATTCTCCCTTCGCTTGTAAATATTTTTTGCTTAATAAATATTGACTTAGCGGTTTAGTTAGGATTGTTGGGTTTCTAGTCTTTTCTAGTAGCTTCCGTGTAATTAAATTGGGAAGACATTAAGGTATCGCCAGCGTCACGGTTTTGAAGTATTGGCACCCCAATAATCGAAAGCTTCACCCAATAATAAGATTTCAAGTGCTCACCTAAATCTAGCAAACAATTTGAATCCCCACAAGGCCTAAAATCTATGCAAAATTGAAAGTGAATCAAGCCTTAATCTTCGAAGCTTTAAAGATCCAAAATTCGCTTTAGCGTGAGGATATACGTCTTTGGCTAATAAAACCACCGATGAGGCGGATAATAAAAGGCAAGGCAAGACCGAAGTCATAATAAAAGCTTCATGGCAAAGTTGAATAAAAGATGGAGGTAAACCAAAGATAATAAGGCCCTTCTGTTAGGGGGCGTATAAAAGTCTTGGTAATAAGTCTCATGTTCAAAACAGTTATAAAACCGTGTTTATCGATTCTTCTTGTCAAATTAATTTTTTAACATCGTTGTCTATTAGGAGGGGTTATTGATTTGATGGTCTTAGTTACACCGTTAGGACTCTATTTTTAGAC
The DNA here is from genome assembly GCA_025667525.1 of Glebionis coronaria. Lineage (NCBI taxonomy): Eukaryota > Viridiplantae > Streptophyta > Magnoliopsida > Asterales > Asteraceae > Glebionis > Glebionis coronaria. Next base: position 171,670 of record JANFOE010000102.1, read on the forward strand.
CTAAATCTCTATTATCGCATAAGTCAATGATGTATCCTCGTGATCATTAAGACATAATAAAATATAAGAGATACAACTTAGGAATAATAGGAGAATAAGTACGTGATTAGGGCATATGAGTAGTGTTAGCATTACTAACCTATAATGACAATGATCTCGTTGCACGCTTGGCATAGAATTAAGGTGAAAATCAAGGACGATGAAATTATTTCTAACGAAGCATTCACGTGTTCTTATTCTATGAACCTAAACGTCCCATTTTGCGATGAAAATCATGCATTATGTCTAAAAACACAAGTAGTAGTAATAGTCGTAGTGTAGCTAGTTTATCATTTCAATAAAGTGAATAAAATTAAATTTTGGAGATGCTTTGATACTTTATTCTAGCATTGCGTGAGGGCACGGCAATGGTTTAGTATGGAGGAGTGATGAGACTGCTTTTATACATGGTCTCATCGTCCAAAACGGGCTTAAATTACATAAAATATCATCAAATTTACCAAATATATGCTCGTGTTTGTTACTTGTGTATTTTTAGGTACGGATATTGAGGAAATGGCAAAAGATCACAAGAATCATTCAAAAACGAACACGGGAAACGAAGCCGCACAATGAACCGGGCCCAAGTTTGGAATTTTGCAAAAAGACCCTTGAAGAATTGAAGATTGGCAACTTTAGTCCCTCATCTTTGAAGAACTTGTCACAAATGACCCTCCAATAGTTATTTGTACAAGAATGGTCCTCCATGTTTGAAGATTGTACAAGATCAGCCCTTGGAAAATCCAAAATATGCATTTGAAGCCCTTATTTCAAGTTTATAAACCTTTTGTGCCATATTTGACAACTTTCCAAAAGTTGATAAGTGCAAATTGGGCGCTGATGGAATTATTTACAAAGTGAAGAAGAGAGAAAAGCTTGGGGGCCAAGTCTACCAAACCACCAAACCTCCTCATCCACTCAGAACCTGCCACCTCATCATACCCACCCAATAACCCATTTACCCGTCCATACCCAATACCCTACCCATCCAAAACCGGTTTTATTAATTTAACCAGTCAAACCCCAATCAAACCACTTAAAACCTTTCCCTCCAAACATTTTTTTTAAATTAAATCACCTCCAAATCAGGATTAAACCTCCCTTATAAACCCTAATTCTACCCAGACACAATTAATCCCAAACCAAAGGGGTTTTCCCTTATTCACTCCAGAACCTTGATTACACTCCACCTCACTTGATCCCACATCACAAAACGCCACAAGACACACCCATGTGTCTTGTGGGACCCTCCCCTGCAACGTCTCTTTCCCCCCCAAACCCTAAACCCGACAAATTAAACGGCTGGATGGAATTCCTTTGACCCCAAGCACTTTTTTAACGTCCAAGATCTACTTAAGTAGCTGGCTTCTTCACATGATTCTCCAAAGATCACATGAGGCGATTTTTGACCAAAAATTCAGTCAAATTCCAAGGGCTTTTTAGGCATTTCAGTAACTGGGGTTTTAGTTTCTAGTTTATTCCATTAGCTAGTATAAATATGAGTGGCATGTCACTCATATCACTTGTTCCAGTTTTTGGCTTTCAAAATATTGTAATTCCGTTTTCTTAATATAAAAGTTTGGTGTTTGTCTTTGAACAAGTGTAATTCCTTTTTATGATTATTAAAAGTGAGTGTTTGTTGAGAAAGCTAAGACTGAGTTCCAAAATCATTTTGTGTGTTTAAGTTTTCAAAAAGAATTTTTGAAAAAGGTTTAAGCAAATTTCAGAAACCTAAGTTCCTTTGAAGTGAAAGTGGATAAGGAGGATTTAGATCTTTGGGATTGTGCTTGTTTGAAACTTGTTAAGTTTCAGGATTCATTGGTTTAAGAAGTTTATAAGTTTTTAAGAAAAATCAGAAAAGTTGTATTTTTCTTGTGTTTTCATTTTCTCTTAGCAGGTTAAGAGATTGTTGCTTGTTAAAGGTCCAGCTCAGGCCCCAGCCTGATTGGAGGTGGTTTTGCAACCACTAGGGACCTGGATGTAGGTCCCTTGAGGTAGTTCCCTTTTTCCATTTTCATTTTCAGTTTTCTGAAAATTTATGTGATTTGTATGATTTTACATGAAAGTTGCTAAGATCTTGTCTATTTGCTTGATTATGCTTGTTTTTGTATGACATGCATGTTTAGGGTTGTTTATAATCAGTTTGGTTTGGGTTTAAGTAGCTTTGTTTAAAAAAAATTTGATTTCAGTAACATAAAGGGGTGTTTGGATAAGGGTTTAAGTAGGGTTAAAATTCATTGATTGTGCTTAAAACCTGCTTAGATACACTTTATAGGGTAGCATTAGGTTATGTGTTAGTTGTGTATCAGTTTGGTAAAAGTTTGGAACCAATTGCATGCTAAAAGTGGAAAAACATAGCTTAATGAGTCTGACATTTGTCTGCTTGTTTAGTGAATTTGGTGCCATTAAATATGAAAAGCTGTTAGGATATAGGTTTGATTAGGGTTTGTGATTGATTTAATATCATTTGGTTGATTAAGGTTCAAGATTTGAGCATCTAAAAGTCATCTATGTGCATTTAACTTGGTAAAAACAACCACCAGACTCCCTAGTGATATCAGCAACTTGTTTTGCTTGTGTGTGCTTGATTCTTGCCTAGAGTTTGAGTTTTTTGTGTTTGCCTTTGACTCCCTATACTCCAAAGAGTATAGGGGTGCCTTTGTTCCATTAAAATCACCACCAAACATCATAAACCAAGCCCTCTTGGTTTAACTTCACAAGTGAAGAAAGTTCACTTGTGTTCATCAGTCAACAAACCTAACTGGGCACGTTTTTGCTCAAAACTTGCTTAATCTTTGTTTATATTTGATTTGGTTTATGTTTTAGAGCTTTACAAGAGTACTGGTTTGAGTTTAAAAAGTAAAAAAAAAAGAAAATAAAAATCAAAAACCTCACCTTGCCTGGGCTCGAACACGCGACCTCTCTTATGGAGGAGTACCGTGTTAACCAGTGATCTAGATGGGTTTTTATGTTTATGTTCCATTTCAATAGTTATTTAAGGAGGTTTTGTTTTGTGCTTATTTAAATAAGCCGTAGCTTATTTTGGTTATTTCAGCTTATTTATTAAGCTTATTTGGTCTAGCTTATTTTTCCTAGGACTTTATTAAGGTTTTAGACTTTTCTGTTTTAAAAATTTATTTTTCCCTTTATTTATTTATTTATTAGGATTATTTTAAGATTTATTTTTAGAAAGTAAATTAAAAATAGTAAAAGTTATTTTAAAAATCCAGAAAAATAGTTTTTAGGTTTTAATTAAGTTATTTGAGGTTTACATTCCAAAAAGTTTTAAAAAGTCTTATTTTTAATTTTATTTGATTTTAGGGTTTTTAAACAACTTTAAAAATTAATATAAAATTAATAAAAAGGTTTTAGGAACTTTAACTTGCATTTTTGTCTTAGTTAGAATATTTAGGATTTTTGATAATTTTTTAGAATTTATTTATAAATTTTTAATTTTTTAGATTATTTTAATTATTATTTTATTGGTAAAAATTCAAAGTTTGTTTTTTCTACTTTTTTCATTTTTCCTAGGTTATAGACATTAAATTAGGAACTTTGTAATTTTCCAAATCTTTTTAGGGCTTTTCATTTAATTTTTAGAATTAATTTAAGATTTAATAGATTTTAATAGTTTTTAGGAGTTTAAAAATAGTTTAATTTGGTTTTAAAATTTTTAAAAATAGTTTTTGGCTTAATTAGGTCAATTTTGAGGTTTACAAACTTGAAAATCTTGTTTGGGTCTTTTTAATAATTAATTGGGATTTTTAGGGCTTTAATTAACATTAAAAAGTAATTATTTAATTAATTAAAAGGTTTTAGCAAGTTTGGATTTTTTGTAAACTCTTAGAATATTATTGTGGATTTTTAGTAATTTATAGGAATTTTTAGGTTTAAATTTTGATTTTTGTCGTTTTTACGGTTCTACGTCTTAACTTTCTAGTAGTGATTTTTGTAAATTTTAATTTTTACGTCTTCGTCATTTTCTCTTATATTTTCTTCTTAATAAAATCATCAATCAAATCAATTCATTACACAACACACGTGCCTCCTCGAGAGAACGATCCCCATTTGGGTCATAACTCGTGATTTTCCTAAATCACTCGTTAACGCTTACCACTATTTTACCTTCCTTTTCCTAAAGGGGTAAAAATACAAACATCAGTGCAAAACATACTAAAATGGGTAAACATAAAGTTGTTGAATTTATAGTTTTTAACAATTAATTAGTTTGGACATACATTAGTCATAGAAGTAATAATGCACAAAGCATTCTTACTAAAATGTAGATAACATTTGTTTATTATTAGAAACTGAAGCTTAACCTCTGTAGTCCTCAACAGATGAGGACGTAGTGTCTTACAAAAAGACACCCATTCTAGTTCCAACATGGTATACGTTTGTTGTCCCGGCCAAGGCACAGTGAGCATGACTCACCCAGACGGGGATGGTCAATCCCTAATAGATCTATTTATAACATTCGGGCGATTTATAGCAATTTAACAGTATCAATAATAATCAATCATAGTCAAGTTTATACAATCCAGTTGTGTCCATTATGTGTTTGCATATTTTCTTTCCCAAAAGGGAAAGTTTTATCAAAAGTTTATATGGGGCTGTAAACTCACCTGGGAGTATGCAATTGCTGTTTAATACAAATATCCAATTAAAGCTCACGCCAAAGTTATGCCTAATCAGATACTACAGTCTTAAAAGATAGTACAAAGAACATATATATATGCTTATACATATTTTATTCAGTTCATTTTGTGCTACGGTATTCATCTAAATAACCATAGTTCAATTATCATCAATATTCATTTAATTTATCTATACAAGTTTCATTTCTAAGTCAACATAAGATGTCTTACTTAGAATATCAGTCTATGTTTACAGCACATTTATTAGCATGTAGTTCATTTAACGTTCATACAACGACTTGTATATAATCTCATAATTAAGTAAACAAAATATGTATTCCTTAAATATCCATTTATGTTCTATGACATATATATTAGTATATATCTCATTTTCATACAATGTTTATTTTCCTAAAACCTAGGAATCATATATATATATATATATATATATATATATATATATATATATATATATATATATATATATATATATATATATATATATATATATATATATATATATATATATATATATATATATATATATATATATATATATATATATATATATATATATATATATATATATATATATATATATATATATATATATATATATATATATATATATATATATATATATATATATATATATATATATATATACGCCTTTATACATTTTATTCCCTAAAGCAATGATATAAATATTTCATATAAATACTTATTAAGTTTTTGATATTTCCATAAACTATTTGATATTCATAGAATAATTTATAATTTACAAGTTTAATAATTTATACATTTGGTCCTTAGGGTTTCGTGTTTATTTAAGTTTTACTAAATATAAAAAAAATGTAATTAGGGTTAGGGCTAGTTTATGTTTCGGATTATTGCACAAATTGTCCCTAGGGTTTCAAAATGACAAAGTAACTTTTAGAAATTTCCCAAAAGGGTCCCTATGGTTTAATTTGCCACAGATGGTATTTATTAAACCCTAAACTTTTGAATATTTACATTTTCAGTCCTTGTGTTTACTAATTTATCAAAACAAGTTTCATAAATTACGGTTTTAGTCCTTACGTTTCATAATATGTCTTTTTAATACAAAAAGTTTTTATAAGTTATATTTTATTAAAAAAACTTTTATTTAACACTCAAAATAGTATTTGGGCTCATTAAATGGGCTAGATATTTAATGGGCTATTTTAGTGGGCCTAAATATATCTCAAATCCACTAATTTATTTAAATGGTCTTTTAATCAATTATTAGATTTTAATACATTTTTAAAGTCCTTTAATTAGTAAAATGGGCCTAAGTGAAATCTTAAGTCCATTAAATCTTGGATTACCATTGCATGGGCTTAAATAGTCCATTAACAATACTTCACATTTTATGTAAGTTTTAACTTAGGATATTCTTATAAGCTTGTCTTTAGTTTATTCATATTTAGTTTTGAATCTAAAATAGAAGAATAAAACTTATAGTTTGTTTTATGTGATGTACCAACTTAGATCTAGGTATGTTACAAGGTTTTATACAAGTCATAAGTTCTAATCAGAGCTTAAAACCCACGGCTATGATTACCATAGCTTATTAAGGTATGCCATGTCTTGTTTTAGGATTGCATGTACTTGTAAGTGCTTTAATATTAAGATCTAGCTATGTACATAATAAGAAAACAAGTCAAAGTTCATGTACACCATATATAGCCTACGGCTAGTCATTTAATCTTGGTATTTCCAAGATATGGTTTTTAGCTAGTTTCATATTTACCATTTAACCACAAATCTAGGTTTTACATTTACATGCATGTACACTAAAAGACCATCTAAGTACACATATAATATTTTAGTGATTTTTAAGAGTCCATTTGACATGTAATGATACATATCCCATCATTAAGACTAAGCACATAACTCACATATACATTATTCATGTGTGCCGTGACCTTCAAGGTCATGGTTTTCCATGTCTTTTGAGTTACACGATCTTACTTTATGATATCCATGATTATTAGTTAACCAAGATTCCAAAAAGTGAGATTTGAAACTTATGTTATATTCAAAACTATAAAATGGTTCATATGATTTTTAGTCATGTTGCAACATAGAGTACAAGCCTTAGGGTTCCTTTATTAAAAAAATTTAACCATTGCTATGGTGGTCTAAAATATTCCGTGACCTAGAATGGTCATGGCTTAACCAAATCTTGATTTTTAACAAGCTATATAAACATGTGTTTATAGATGTATGATGATGCATGCAAGTAAAAATGAAGAAACATAAGGAGTATACCTTTCTTGCCTAAACGTTACCAAGGAAGATCTATATGAACAAGGAGACTAGAGATCTAGTCAATATAGTGAAGAAAACCCTAAAGATAACTAAGCCGTGGCCTTTATAGATTCGGGTAGGGCTTGTTACAATACTTCCAAAGATGATGATGATGTTACCAAATGATTGGTGATTACTATGGGAAAAGGATCTAGTAGATTGGATGAACAACCTTGGATTTTTGGTGGCTTATAGCCGAACATATTTGAGAGAGAAAGGGGAGAGAGAGTGAGATCTAGTTGAGAGGGAATGTGAAGAGTGAGAGAGAGAGAGTTTTCGGCTAAAAGGGTAAAGAGAATGCAAGGCAAGAGTGTGATTACCTTGGTAAGAACATTTGTGCCAAGTGTTGACACTTGTGTTTCCAAGGCATGACACTTGTGTTTCCAAGGCATCACTTCACCTTCCATATAAGGGGGGGGGGGGTGTCATTCTTAGCCAAAAAGAGAAATGGGCTCATGTTGTGGGCTTGTGTTGGGCTAGCACCAAAAAGGTAAAGGATTTTGGGCTAGTCCAAGGTGTGCATGAATGCCTAAGATGTACACATATACATAAATGGCATATATACTTATCATAACATATTTCCATCTTTTGTTAAATGTTGTATTCATGGATTTGTTTCATATATATGAATGGTTCATTATTTGATCTCTCACTCTTATATACTATGTAATCTATCACAAAAACAAATGATTGTATATGTAAAAGTACATAATGATAAGTTCACACACACATCTTATTGGATTATAACACATGAGTGATTGTTCTTAAGATCTTTAGATAAAACATCATTACATAAAATCATGGTTAAATCATGTATTTTACATAATACATGGAATAACTGAGTGAAAATCAGCTGTCAAAACTTAACAGAAAAAGTTTTATGTGACCAGTTATGAACTACTGGGGTTTAGTCCACATTAGCCACAGTTCACGAGGAACATCATGCATGAAACAATGACACGTAACTAAGTATGGATGACAGTTGTTCATCCATATTAGTAAAACAATACCGATGAAAACATCATGGTTAAAACAACATGGTGCTGAAAACATCTATACGTGGAAAAACAAGCGTTGAATTAGGAAGCATTTGGTGACTACTCACTAGTCACAGGTCGAGTTTTAGAGTCTACAGGTCGAAGCCTTGGCTCTGATACCGTAATTGTAACAACCTACTTTGATAAGTGGACCGCTACGCGTAATTATAGCGTGTCATCAACACATGCAAGGTAATATGTACTAAAACATACATGGCCATAGGGAAGACCGGAATCAAACATCGGCTACCAAACCTAAGCCCAAAACTTAAATAAAGTAAATTGTTGGAAATACGTTTTTCGTATTTAGAAAGTCTCGGTCACTCCAACAATATAGTTATACGCTCGTAGTATAAGTTTAATTAAAGTTTACAATAGCCCGACCCATGAGCATGTTCATGGGCCGGAGGCCCAAGTCCACTAAGGGACTTCGGTATATAAACCCCTTTCCACCATGGAAAGGGGTGTTGGTTGTTTCATTTTGATAAGTAATAAACATAGTCTTTCTTTCACTTCTCTCTCTACTTTCTCTCACTAGAAAACAACAACCCTCTTAAAATATCAAGATTATCATACTTCTACAATTGGTATCAAGAGCTATGGGATGAAATAAAGGTTGGTTTTGTGTTGTTCATACTTACTTTTGTGTGTTCATGTGTTTTTGATTGATCTTTACCCAAGTATCAAAATTTTTTCGTGTTTTTATCATTACAAGTGATCCATATATCTTCTAAATACTTTTGGTAGTGTTTTGGGTGCTTTGGGTTGGTTCAAATTACGGATTTCTTGTCAAAAATTTCACCTTTTTACTTTAAAATCTCGAAACAGTACCATTATTCCGATAGGTTTCATCAGAAAAGGGTTTCAGGATTCCGATAGTTATTCCGACATGTTGCATCGGAAAAGGGTTTAAGGATTCCGACCGTTTTTCAGACATCATTCTGACAGGGCTGAATGTATTCCGATAGGTTTGATCTTTGGTATTCCGATAGAGGTTTCCGATCACATTCCGATAGTGTTTTCAGACATCATTCTGACGGGTCTTTTCTGATAATATTACGATTGAATACATTCCGACAGCTTTGAACTTAGGTATTCCGACAGAGGTTTCCGATCACATTCTGACTGGTGTTTTCCGACATCATTCCGACAGGACTGTTCCGATCACATTCTGACTTTTTATATTCCGACAGGTTTGAATCTTTGGTATTCCGACGGATTAACTTTGAGTCTTAAGACGATTTTGAGATTTCATATTGAGATTGAAGTAATTTGGGTATTGAGATAGTATTTGCACAACTTAGAGGATTTTTCAATCTTTTAATCTTCACAAAAACACACAACATAAAGATCACAACATCTTTGTTTCAACAACATTAAAACACATAACCTTATTTCATTGCTCGATCATTTTGATAATCTTTATTCAAGGGATCATAAAATGAATTCAAATTCATATATGCCAACAATGACATCGCTTACCGATATTTCAATTATCTCGGGTACTGATACCCGCCCACCGTTGCTCATCAAAGACTTATTCGACGCATGGCAAGGTCGCATGAGAACTTACATTATGGGTAAACCCCATGGGAGACTTATGGTTCAATCCATTGAGAAAGGTCCACTCGATTGGGGAGAAGTTACTGTCGACAATGTGACGCGGCCAAGATTGTATCATGAGTTAACGGATGCTAACAAACTCATTACTGATGCGGATGAAAGAGTTGTTCAGACCATACTTTAAGCTCTTCAACCCGATATTTATCAAATGGTAAGCGAACACACAGTGGCAAAAGATCTTTGGGATCGTTTAACTGTCTTGTTACAAGGGACTTCGCTAACTAAGCAAGAACGAGAGTGTCAATTGTATGACTTGTTTGATATGTTATCCTACATTCCAGGGGAAACACTTCATGACTAATACTGGCGTTTCACCACTTTGATGAATGATATGAAAGTGTATAATCTAAGGATTGCTCAGTTTCAACTAAACACCAAGTTCTTGAATGTGTTACCCCCAGAGTGGAGCCAATATGTCACCAATGTTAAAATGATTCGAGATTTGCACAAGACAAATTTAGATCAACTCTATGCTTTCTTGCAACAACACGAGAAGCATGTGATCCAAAAACGCATCTCTTAGGGATCTTACAAAGAACCATTGGCATTAATGGCAAATCATCCAACTTTTTCATATGACAACTCTCCGTTTGCTTTGGGACACCAATCTTCCTATCAACCGTTGTATCAAACCCCAAGCTTTCCACAGTACTCGATCTTGCCACAACCACATACATCTTATCAGCAACATTACAAGACACCAGCAACATCATCACAAGGAGATTCACATCATTTACCTTATGCTTCACAAACATATTCACCTTATCAACCTCCATCAAACCCTGCCATCACCTTTCCACAACATGGGGCTCCTCAACCCCATTACTCACAACATGTTACTGCTCATTCAAATCAGTTTATAGCTCAACCTGGACCAACGTTCTATTGTGATGATGAGATTCCTGTCCCTGAGTTTAGACAAGGGGATAATCCTACTGATATACTTGCTCAAATGTCTACTTACCTCACACAAAAATTGAACAAACGAGGTTACAGAGGACCAACTCCAACAAACAATTAGTTGAGGAACTCTTCTAACTCTTGGCAACAAGCTACAATTCAAGATGGCAGATGACGGTGCAACGACTTCACGGGAGACCAAGTTCATCTAATGCTTGTGCACGTCTATCTAACAATGCAGCTACAAAGGGTAATAACACTGGCAAAATGAAGATGATTATATGTTATAACTGCAAAGGGGAAGGGCACATGGCTCGAGAGTGTATGCAACCCAATAAGAAAATGGATAGCACATGGTTTCAGGAGAAGATCTACTTGGTGAATGATCAAGCCCAAGGACATGAGCTCGATGAATAAGAGTTAGCATTTCTCGCAGATCCGAGAGTTGCGGACACTGACGATCTCATAGCAGCCATCACAAACAACGCCATATATCAATGTAATGATCTCGATGCATATGAATCTGAATGTGATGATCTCAATACCGCCAAGGCAGCTCTCATGGCAAATCTTTCACTTTATGGAGCTGACATAATTTCTGAGGTACCAAATACTACAATGCTACTAGTATTGTACCTTATCAAGTTTTAGCATGTGTCTGAGTATCCGGAACAGCCTCCGGTGGTTAGTAGCTCAAACGAGGAGACAAAAAATGATAGCAATATCAATGCTAGTCCCCAGACTGTGAGTGAAAGACAACCGGGATCTATTTTGTCTACAAATTCGTCTGCTCAACATGGTTTGGTCTCTGTGTCGGCATCTATGTTTAGCCAAATGAATAATGCGATCAACCACACCCTTGGGATTAATCGGACATTATCTGACGAGCTTGCTTTGTATAAGGAAAAGGTTAAAACCTTGGAATTAACTCCAGTGACCACTACCTTAACCAATCCTAAATTTGATAGGTTTAGGAAAGTTCAAATGGATAACCTGCTAGAATCTGAAAGTTTAAGAGCAAATCTTTCAAAAGATCTTAAAGAAAAATAGTCTGTCGTTAATAATTTTCAACAACTTCAAACGGATTTCGAAATTCTTGAGTCTAAAAGGGTTGAAACGGATTTTCAACAACATAGTTTTATTTTGTACAATTTACGTGTCTTTACTTGTTTATGTGCTAATTGGTGTGTATAGATTGTGGTTTGGATATCGTTTCGGGTACGGGGTACCTTGTGAGTGAAACGATGTGTGATGATTTCATGTTCATGAGCTCACAATGTAGTGACTATGAAATGAGATGGTGTTGTTTAGTGGGTTTACGTATACGTATATGTATTATAGAAAATTGTATTTTTATGGATTAAGGTTTTGCATTTAGGGGTCTCAGAAGAGATATTTAGTCACGGGAATAATTTACGGGAAGGTTTTAAGTCATTTAGGACTTAGTTATATAGTTTATTTTATAGTCACGGGAATAATAAAATGATCGTGCAAACTATGAATCGTTTGTTAGTTGCTTGTAGTGGACAGAAAATTTATTATGATGTGAAGTAAAAACCTTTGGATTTTGAAGTAGGTAGAAAAGTTATGCCGAAAATATCACCATAGAAAGGTGGTATACATTTTGGAAAACGAGGGAAGTTAAGTCCCCGTTATGTTGGGCCACTCGAGATAATATCGAGAGCAGGTCCGGTGACATAAAAACTTATATTACCTCAAGAGTTACAAGGAATTCACAATACTTTTTTTTCATATGTCGAACCTAAAGAAATTTCTTTCCGATAAAGATCTTATTATCCCTCTTGATGAAGTATGAATCGACGGTAAGTTGCATTTCATCAAAGAACTTATTGATATTATCGATAAGGAAGTTAGGCGAGTGAAGCATAGTCGTATTCCTATTGTCAAATATGATGGAACTCAAGACGAGGACCAAAATGCATTATCTCTTGGATTTCAACAGGCGATCGAGGAAGAACGCAATTTGATCTTCGGGACAAAGATCCCAATTAGGTGGGGATGATGTGACAATCCGTCAATTTCATGTCGTTATTTTAATCTCGATTATTACATATTTTGTATTTACTTTACTGAGAAATTTAAATTATCGGCTAACCGGGAAGGTTAGGCTAGAAACTTAGCGTAAAAATGTCGTTTAAATTATAACCGGCAAGGATTACGTTAGGTACTGATATTTATATTCTCGTTATGACATAGAAATATTTTCTATCATTTTCGTTAATTTTTATTTAATTTTATTTTTATTATTTTATTTTAAAAGTATTTTTCATAATTTACGTTAAGCCTTTACGTGTTATTCTTTCATTCGACGCATTAACGTATTTTATGTCATTTAATTATCAAAATAAAAATGTCCTCTGAATGTCGATGTTTTTATTTTATATTGAGCGTTTATTTTTCGTGTTTTAGACGTAACTTTTAAATCGCGTAACTTTTAAAATATCGGGTTTTGATAATACCGCTTTTAATAAATTGTGAGACAAAATATATTAGTTTGTCATTCCACTAGCTGTATTGTTTACACTTAACGCATGGCCTTATCAAATGTCCATATGTTTGAACTTTTAATAGTTTATATTAAATGAAATTATACTACATAATTAGATATGAAACTACTTATTTGATAAGGAAGGAAACCAACAACAATTAAAAAAAAATGAGGCATGTGTAACTTGCTGTTAAACGTGTCCAAATGCTACGCCAACTATGTACCATCATTCTTTTCATATATACTTGAAAATTGAAATGTTCCAAAAGTATACTCGGTACATTTTAATAATAAAAAAAAAGATGCAAAGGGGTGATCAAATATGCATTTCAAAAAGTTTGAGATTATATTTATAATTCGTCGTTGGCTATTATCGATTGATATCGTTATTGCTAAGGTGAGTTCATATCCTCGCTTTTATATATTTATTTATTTTATAAAACCCGCGAGGGGATAACATGCTTGTTTTACTAAAAATAAAAGAGTACAACTATTAGTTGTGGTAAACCAATTGAATGATGCAACTAGTAGTTGTGGAAGCTCTATTCACTTGAAAAGTATTTATTGAAAATAAAGGGTACAACAAGAGTTGCTGTAAACCCATGAATGGGTGCAACCAGAAGTTGTGGTAAACCCTATTTATTTTAAAATAGAACACAAGGGACCCGATTGTATGCTTAGATGAAAGTTATTACATAAGTTAGCTTTAGCCTTAAAGACCCATGGAATCGTGAATTGTTAATCGAAAGAACGCTAATACTATGGATAGATCTATCGGGGTGACGCCCAGTCCGATGCGATTAGCTATCGCAATGTGTAGTGAAGCACATGTGTATTGGAGCACATCGGATGCATTAGTATAAGAGAAATATACGCACTTGGCTAGGTGTGTTGGGCTGAAATAATATATGTTAACGTTCAATGTCATGAGGCTTATGTAATAACACCGATAATTATGTCCGTACAACATAATTGTCTTTCGATAAATTTTTAACCATGGAAGGTTATTCAGAATACATGTGTTCTATTTACATATTTTAAACTCTATGGATTCACTCAACAATTTTTGTTGATTTTATAGCATGTTTAATCTCAGGTCCATAAAGAAGGTACTCAAGGAAGGTGGTTTCATGAAGCTTGCTAAATTTTGGTGACTCTGGCCTGCTTTTATAAAATATATCCATTCAAAACAACTTTTATCTTTTGATGTGTACTGTAAATATTTTAAAATTATCTGGGATCGTGTATGGATTATTATATTTTGAACGAATGGATGGATGTTTTTATCAAAAACGACTCGTTTTGAGCCGTTTTCTAATTTTGTGATTGTATCATGTAAGTAACACTCAAGGACCCTTCCGCTCATGTGACCCGATTTGAGAGTGTTACAGATTGGTATCAAGAGCTCAAGTTATAGAGAACGAAAAGATTTTTCAAAAACAAATTTTTGAAATCTTTTGACTATAACAATTGCAAGCGAAAACTCCGAGTTGCCAATGGACAGGAATGAGAGTATTTATATATGTATTGGATAATATATATATGCTGGAATAATTAATGATTAATCGTACTTGTGGATTACAATTCATATTGTCATTTATTTAATTATAAATGTTAAATGATTATATACGCGATATTTATACGACGTAGATTGTCACGAAGCAACACTGGTCATTTTAACGCTAACGCCAAAGATATTCTCGAAGTGAATCCCGTTATTCCCGAGTTTATCTAAAGTTGTGGATGTCCATGATCTCAACGAAATGGTTAATATTCTCGATGATATTTATTTGGTTACAAGGATTTTGATTCCTTGGTCCTTATTCTTGATTCATCAATCCATTTATTTCGTTTAATCTCCATTTTTATTAATCATAGACATTCTACTGTTTTAGAAAGAAGTTTTTTCAAGATTGTACTTGTTGCTTGTGAGAAATTCATGTTGATTGGTACGTTATTCACATGTCTAATAGGATTCCATACCATATCACTGATCATTTTCGCTATATAGAATTTCATTTGATTCGATCTTGATCTTCTGCGTTGAGCTATCGATGCTTAAATAAGGTAATTTATAATCGTCTTGTTGAAATGAATTGGCCATTCATTTGAACAAGAAAATTATAAATTGTTGAACCACTAATTTCTAAATCTTATTTGGATGGATTTGATCAATCCATGGAAATAATGGTTTATAAATGTGTGGTCTTAAGCGTATAGCATTCGTGCAATTAAACTCTTATTGACTCGTAATTCGTTTGTTTGACACATTATTTGATTTTGTTCCTCTAATTCTATTATCATGTGATGATTTATATTGGGGTTGTTCCAAAGCTGCCAATTGAGTAGAATACCAAGCGTTTCAGAAAGATTCTGAAGAAATCTTCTTCTAGTTGGACCGAAGAGCCTTCTGAGCCACATGAATCACCTAGTAACTCTTAGTGAATTAGCTTATCATTTATAGTATCTTTTTTTAAATCACTAATTAAACTATAAAATCAGTTAGTAGAGCCATTCTTCTTGAGTTGTCTGGCATTAGATGATGATAATCTGTAATGCATGACAATACAACTTGTACTCGTCGTGAGTAATCAAATGACTATATTTTGACTCCTAATTTTACATTGTTCAATATTATCTTTCCTTGTTTGTTTTTTTTCTAATCATTTGTTCCTTTTAAACCCTTTGATCCTTTAATTTATTCCTTTTCTTGTAATGCAATCACTGAATGAATACTCATTATGATTCGCGTTGTACTGAAATCATGCCGCAAAAAAAAATAATAATAATAAATAACGGGGCACGACACGCATGCGCCAAGTTATTTGTGAACAACTTGCTGCATCATTAATTGAATTCATGACCAACATGAATGATGGAGCTGGCGGCTATAGTGGGTCGCTAGTTTGGGTGGAGCAAGTGGTTCTGTGGTGCATATGTTTCTGGTGGAGCCTGTGAAAAAAATAGATATAGGATTCCGTTAAATAACTAGACCTTAGTTATCGCTCGAGATAAAAATAATTCCTAGCTAAATATCGTTTCGTGCATTAAAGCTCGTAAGTATTTCGAAAGAGGTTGTGAATTATTCCTAGCTCAAATATCAGAGAAGGAATCGAAGGAGAATCGATTCGAAGATGTCCCAGTCATTCGTGACTATCTTGATGTCTTTCTAGAAAATTTATCAAGGCTTCCGCCTCCAAGGCAAATAGAATTCCAAATCGATCTAATTCCTGGTGCTGCACCCGTGGCACGTGAGCCATCTCGTTTAACACCATCTGAACTAAAGGAATTATTTGTGCATTTCCAAGAGCTATCTAATAAAGATTTTATTCGACCGAGCTCGTCGTCATGGAGAGCTCTGGTATTATTCGTAAAAAGAAATATGGATCGTTTCATCGAGAACCAAATAAATAACCTGTATCCTTTACCGAGGATTGATGACATATTTGATCTGCTGTAAGTTTCTACTCTCATATTGATCTACGGTTTGGTTATCATCAACTCCGCATCCGCGAGGAAGATATTCTAATTACTACGTTTAGAAATCATTATGGACAATTATGAGTTCTAAGTAATGTCGTATGAATTGATCAATGCACCGGCTGTATACATGGATTTCATGAATCGTGCGTGCAAGTCATATCTTGATAAATTTGTCATCATGTTCATATATAATGTTCTAATTTATTGTAAAAATAAAGAAGAGCATGGTGAACATTTGGAGACTATCTTGAATTTGCTAAGGATTAAAAAGTTGTATGCCAAATTTTTGAAATATGATTTTTGGCTTGAATGCATGAAATTTCTTAGCTATGTGATTGATTGCAGTGGAGTTCTCGTCGATTCCAAAAAAAAAAAAGAAAAAAAAACCTGGTTAGGTTTGATTCAGTTTGGGTCATTATCGTCCGATTAACTAAATCTGCTCATTTCATTCCAATAATAAAATGATCGTGCAAACTATGAATCGTTTGTTAGTTGCTTGTAGTGGACAGAAAATTTATTATGATGTGAAGTAAAAACCTTTGGATTTTGAAGTAGGTAGAAAAGTTATGCCGAAAATATCACCATAGAAAGGTGGTATACATTTTGGAAAACGAGGGAAGTTAAGTCCCTGTTATGTTGGGCCACTCGAGATAATATCGAGAGCAGGTCCGGTGACATGAAAACTTATATTACCTCAAGAGTTACAAGGAATTCACAATACTTTTTTTTTCATATGTCGAACCTAAAGAAATTTCTTTCCGATAAAGATCTTATTATCCCTCTTGATGAAGTATGAATCGACGGTAAGTTGCATTTCATCAAAGAACTTATTGATATTATCGATAAGGAAGTTAGGCGAGTGAAGCATAGTCGTTTTTCTATTGTCAAATATGATGGAACTCAAGACAAGGACCAAAATGCATTATCTCTTGGATTTCAACAGGCGATCGAGGAAGAACGCAATTTGATCTTCGGGACAAAGATCCCAATTTGGTGGGGATGATGTGACAATCCGTCAATTTCATGTCGTTATTTTAATCTCGATTATTACATATTTTGTATTTACTTTACTGAGAAATTTAAATTATCGGCTAACCGGGAAGGTTAGGCTAGAAACTTAGCGTAAAAATGCCGTTTAAATTATAACCGGCAAGGATTACGTTAGGTACTGATATTTATATTCTCGTTATGACATAGAAATATTTTCTATCATTGTCGTTAATTTTTATTTAATTTTATTTTTATTATTTTATTTTAAAAGTATTTTTCATAATTTACGTTAAGCCTTTACGTGTTATTCTTTCATTCGACGCATTAAAATATTTTATATCATTTAATTATCAAAATAAAAATGTCCTCTGAATGTAGATGTTTTTATTTTATATTGAGAGTTTATTTTTCGTGTTTTAGACGTAACTTTTAAATCGCGTAACTTTTAAAATATCGGGTTTTGATAATACCCGCTTTTAATAAATTGTGAGACAAAATATATTAATTTGTCATTCCACTAGCTGTATTGTTTACACTTAACGCATGGCCTTATCAAATGTCCATATGTTTGAACTTTTAATAGTTTATATTAAATGAAATTATACTACATAATTAGATATGAAACTACTTATTTGATAAGGAAGGAAACCAACAACAATTAAAAAAAAATGAGGCACGTGTAACTTGCTGTTAAACGTGTCCAAATGCTACGCCAACTATGTACCATCATTCTTTTCATATATACTTGAAAATTGAAATGTTCCAAAAGTATACTCGGTACATTTTAATAATAAAAAAAAGATGCAAAGGGGTGATCAAATATGCATTTCAAAAAGTTTGAGATTATATTTATAATTCGTCGTTGGCTATTATCGATTGATATCGTTATTGCTAAGGTGAGTTCATATCCTCGCTTTTATATATTTATTTATTTTATAAAACCCGCGAGGGGATAACATGCTTGTTTTACTAAAAATAAAAGAGTACAACTATTAGTTGTGGTAAACCAATTGAATGATGCAACTAGTAGTTGTGGAAGCTCTATTCACTTGAAAAGTATTTATTGAAAATAAACGGTACAACAAGAGTTGCTGTAAACCCATGAATGGGTGCAACCAGAAGTTGTGGTAAACCCTAATTATTTTAAAATAGAACACAAGGGACCCGATTGTATGCTTAGATGAAAGTTATTACATAAGTTAGCTTTAGCCTTAAAAGACCCATGGAATCTTGAATTGTTAATCGAAAGAACGCTAATACTATGGATAGATCTATCGGGGTGACGCCCAGTCCGATGCGATTAGCTATCGCAATGTGTAGTGAAGCACATGTGTATTGGAGCACATCAGATGCATTAGTATAAGAGAAATATACGCACTTGGCTAGGTGTGTTGGGCTGAAATAATATATGTTAACGTTCAATGTCATGAGGCTTATGTAATAACACCGATAATTATGTTCGTACAACATAATTGTCTTTCGATGAATTTTTAACCATGGAAGGTTATTCAGAATACTTGTGTTCTATTTACTTATTTTAAACTCTATGGATTCACTCAACAATTTTTGTTGATTTTATAGCATGTTTAATCTCAGGTCCATAAAGAAGGTACTCAAGGAAGGTGGTTTCATGAAGCTTGCTAAAATTTGGTGACTCTGGCCCGCTTTTATAAAATATATCCATTCAAAACAACTTTTATCTTTTGATGTGTACTGTAAATATTTTAAAATTATCTAGGATCGTGTATGGATTATTATCTTTTGAACGAATGGATGGATGTTTTTATCAAAAACGACTCGTTTTGAGCCGTTTTCTAATTGTGTGATTGTATCATGTAAGTAACACTCAAGGACCCTTCCGCTCATGTGACCCGATTTGAGAGTGTTACAGGTGAGTTTCATAGTACCATGTCTTTTTATGATTTCATTTCCAGATGGTATGGGAAGAGATACTATATAGTTTTGTAAAGAATGCTGTGAATGTTTTTATGGTTTGTGATGGACTTGTGTTTACACTATGTGATTAACTGCTATGTGATTCTTGATTGTGTTTATGATTTGGATCGGGAGACACGTACCGTCTCAGTTATTGTGGTTTGACTTGGTACCAATGGGATGTTGACAAGGCGGGGCCTTGGGATTGGTTCATAGGTGTATGGGCGCCTATGGGACCATGTTTATTGGTAAGGCTTGGAGCCTTAGAATTGTGGTTATTGGTAAGGCTTGGAGCCTTGAATTTGTGGTGATTGGTTAATCTTGAGCGCTAGTTGTTAATACATAATTGTAGCACATTGTCCATATGTTCTTTTGTTAATGGTAGTTATTCACAGCTTTTAACTGATTTGGCGTTGGAGTCTAAACCTGTGACAACCGTGGTTTTGGGTTTGTCACTTGGTCTTACTTTTAGGTTATTTTATGTGTGCTTACTTGAATTGTGTGTTTACGTGTTTATTTTATGTGAACGAGGTTGGTGTGGTTATCGTTTATGAGTATAGAGTACTTATAAGTAAATCGAGGAACGGTTATTTCATGTTCATGAGCTCACAAGTGGTGACTATGAAATGAAAATGGTGATATTGTGGTGTTTACGTATACGTATAAGTATTATAGTAATAGTATTTTTTTTAGGATTTATGGTTTAGCGTTTAGAGGTCTCGGGTGAGGTAATTATCCAAAAGAATATTTTTCGGGATGGTTTTAAGTCATTTAGGACTTAGTTATAAAGTTTATTTAAGAATTTGAGATTTTTTTTAAAAGTGTATATTTTACGTCTTTTACGGTAAAACGCGTAAATTTGACTAGTTTTACGGTTTTGAGGTTTTGGGAGTTTTAGGAGCTGAAATAAATTAAGGTAAATTAAGGTAATATTAATAAGATATTAATTAACAATAAAAAGAAAAAAAATAAAGAAAAAAACGAAATTAGGGGTGTTTGGGTCGGTTTAGAAGTGAAAAAAAAGGAAAAAAAGGTAAATATTTAAGGAAAGTGGGCTTTGGGTTGGACTAGGATTCACCCATACCCTATATAATGTATATACTAAACAAAATTCATTATTTTTCTCCTGGAGATGAAGGAAATTCGTGAGTCTTATAAAAAAAATTAGGGTTCTTCATAAAATTTGGGGGTTTTCATAAATCCAAGGTAAATCTTCAAATCCCTTTTTAATTAAATTGTTTTTATGTTTTCTTTAATAATCTTATGCTGGATTTAGGTTAGGGTTTAATATAAAAACAGTAAATTAATGTTGTAATAATCATAATATAATGATTACATGGGTTAGGGCTTGTAATTAGAGGAATTAGGGTTAATCAATGTGGTTGATTTTGTTAAACCCGTTTTTAAAAACTGGACAGATTTTTGAGTCAATTGTTTTGATCATATTGGGAGTTCTACAAACTCTTATTTTGCGATCCACATATCCCTGAAAAGGTATTTGAAGTGGCTTTCCAATGCAAGAAACTAGAACTAAATTGGAGGTCGGGAAGCGGGTCAAAAACAGGTTACAACAGTCGGAGGTCAAAACAGTTTTGAATTCAGCCTGTTTTCTTTTTAAGTTTTGGGTTGTTTGGGGTACTTAGGGTTGCATTGGGATCTTCTCACGAACATGAGAGATGGTTTATATATTGTAATAAGGATCTGCACTTGGGCTAAGATTTTGGTTTAGGTTAAGACCCCTTAATGGTAACAAACTTTTAGTACGTTTAAAATCAAGAAATCTGGAATGATAAAAGTAGATATATGTATATCGGGGCCTTAACAGTATCTTTAAGGTTAGGGCAAGTGGGAGGTGTTAGCCAACATATTTAAGGGTATGAATATTCCTTTTACAGAAACCATGGGTATGTTTAAGTGGACATTTGACTTAAAGTTTTGAGACCTAAAAACTGGGACTGTTTTGTGTAAAATATGAACGGGATAGTTATTAAACTTAACCAAGTTAAGGACTTGTTAAGGAAGGGTAATGGGGTGTTTAGAGTTATAAATGGGGTATTTATATGAGAGGAGGTTAGATGTCCATCATAGGTTGATGAACCATTTTAGAGGTTGGTTCATGTATTGATTTATGTGTTTTTGGATTATTAGCTTGGGGCTAGAGCAAGGACTTTGGAGAAGCAATCAGGTGAGTTCATAGTCCCATTTTACTACGTTTTTAAATGTTTTTTCCAGTATGGGATGGAGATGACACTTGAAATGTTCTTTAACATGATTTAGTACTATGTTATAAAATTTGTGGACATAAATGTGTTATTGTGTGACTTGCGTGCTTATGTGTTCTCATATGTGCTTTGGTACGTGTTCTGCTATGTGAATCTTGTTTGGGTTGTGATTGGCTTTGGTACATAGATGTATGGGCGTCTATGGGACCAGTTGTGATGTGTGTGGAGCGTGGGGCACGATCCGTCCTGAGTACTTGTGCATCGTCTCTTTGGAGGCAAGATATCTCGACGGGGATATAGTTCATCTTCCACAGGTGGTGTGGGAAAGATCCGGATAGTGTGGTGTGTTCTTGTGCGTGTGACGGGATACTTCTTGATTGTTATAATGTGCTTTGTGAATTGTAGATGTGGTTGGTACTTGGCTTGAGTTTTGTTGTGGATGCATGTAGCATGATTATCACATTATGGTCCATTACTATAAATTGTTTTTCTTCAACTTATTTACAGCGGATGTCAAGGTTTCTTATGATGTTCTAGATAACTTAAACCTATGTTCTCACCAACTTTATGTTGACAGATTTTAGTGTCATTTTCAGGTGAGGTAGTTGTGCAAGATGATGTTAGAAGTGGCTAGAGAATAGAGGCTGCTAGGATTGCATTCGGAGGAATCCCCTTTCCTCTTAGATTTTATTTTGTGTTTTGATTAAGTGAACGTTGTGGTACCTATATGTTTGATGTTTGTTTATTTGTATGTATTTGGTAAGAGGTAGGCCTGTTACCTACTTACCTAGACGCATGCATTGTTGAGATATTGTCACGACATTTGTGTCGCCATCTATGATATTTCAATTTCATTTAGTTCTCTCTATAGACACGCTGTTGTTGTGATGATATCCATACGTCGCGCCCCATATTCCGCCATGGTGGGGTGTGACAGAATGGTATCAGAGCCAATGGTTATAGAGAATTAGGTTGCCTAGTCGTGTAGCCTAGTCTATAGCTTAAGGGTCCCTGCATATAGGCGTCATAGGAGTATGTGTGCATTTTATAGTAATTGATGTGTTAGAATATTATTTTCGTAGTATTTGTTAGGTTATGAACTACTATGGTTCATACTTAACTACATGTTATTTTCTTTACGAGTTTTGATTAGTGCGGGTGGAACCATGGTCGTATACGCTAGTCATTGTTGGATTTCGCTTAATTATGTTTTCATGTTCTTTATACATTTTGAATTTTGTCTACGCTGGTTCAGCTGGACTACGAGTTTATGTGTTTCGTGCATTGGCTATGTTATTTTAATACATGGGGTTTTGGATCTTATCTTGTGTGGTTATGTGCTTGTGAGTTGTTGGATTATGTGTTATGTGTAGTATTAATTTCTTATAAGTGTCATCATAGGAGGGAGTACATTGGTGAAAGGGAACATGTATAATTATGGAGGCCTACATAATTATATATGTGCCACAACACCACTGGACTTTCAAGTATGATTGCATGAAAGAGAGTTAATACATGCTTGTATAGTATATGTTGGATGGATTTGAGTGTATGTACGCTTATGCCTATGTATGTAAAATTATTTTCTACTTACCGGTTGTATTCGTGGGATGGTTGCTAGCTCGTTTCTCTTTGAGATATTCAACTTCTGTAGTAGCGCATTTCTCGGGTTCTCATTTCACGTGTTTGTTTGTACGGTACTTTTGGCGTGAAGGATTTTGAGATGGTGGAGATTTCTTTTTGGGGTAACGATGTCTTTTGTTTCGAGTTATACATGGTAAAAAAAAAGAACTTGCAAATTGGAAAAAAATGTTGTTGGTAGTCGATGAAATAAGGAAGTGTCGGAAACATGTTTCAAATAAGGTGGAATATAAATTTTTTAACATATAAGCATGACCTTTTTATTCTAAAATATTCTGGTTTTGATCACCTAAAGTTATTGTTCTTTAGTTAGAATTCTTGTTCTTATTAACTTAAATATGTTAAATCATGTATTAATCATATGATGGGTGAGAGTTTAAATTTTCTAGAATTAAAATAAATTAGACCTTGAATTTTGTAATTAATAACGGGGTTTTTTTAGGGTTTAAAAATCGTTTTTTTTGGTATAAATCGGAGTAGGCAGAAACTGTCGCTAAACTGTCAAAATATGTCGCTAACTGTCAGAAACTGTCGCTAATGCCTAGGCAGATTTTGAGAGAAATCGTTTTGGTCATAACTTATTCGTTTTTAAAGGTTTTTGGGTGATTCAAAAGCCTAAAATTATGTACTCGGAACATACTTTTCAAATTATGTACTCGGAACATACTTTTCAAATATTCAGAAAGTTTCGTATTTGGAAGTCAGTAGCTTGGTCGAATTAATTGTACAAGTGTTGAGTTCAAGGTTAATTTTCGGACAACATGGTTTAAACTCGTGTTTTGGGTATATTTCGGTAATGAACACTTGGAGGGTTAACATAGAAATGAGTTGGGAAGGAATTTGAGAGTTCTTTAGACCTTATTATACGTGGTTATATTTTGATGAGTTTTGATTTATGGTTTTGATAAGTTTCCTCGCGGACGGTTAAGGCTCATGTGTTGTTGGTTGAGATTATTTTCGTGTAAACTGAGATCACGTTTGAACGTGAAGGTTTTATCAAGGATATGTATCCTCGTTTGTTTGCTGAGAATAAGTTTGAGTTTGGGAGTAAATCTCGGGACGAGATTTCTATTAGGAGGGAGTGATGTGACAACCGTGGTTTTGGGTTTGTCACTTGGTCTTACTTTTAGGTTATTTTATGTGTGCTTACTTGAATTGTGTGTTTACGTGTTTATTTTGTGTGAACGAGGTTGGTGTGGTTATCGTTTATGAGTATAGAGTACTTATAAGTAAATCGAGGAACGGTTATTTCATGTTCATGAGCTCACAAGTGGTGACTATGAAATGAAAATGGTGATATTGTGGTGTTTACGTATACGTATAAGTATTATAGTAATAGTATTTTTTTTAGGATTTACGGTTTAGCGTTTAGAGGTCTCGGGTGAGGTAATTATCCAAAAGAATATTTTTCGGGATGGTTTTAAGTCATTTAGGACTTAGTTATAAAGTTTATTTAAGAATTTGAGATTTTTTTTAAAAGTGTATATTTTACGTCTTTTACGGTAAAACGCGTAAATTTGACTAGTTTTACGGTTTTGAGGTTTTGGGAGTTTTAGGAGCTGAAATAAATTAAGGTAAATTAAGGTAATATTAATAAGATATTAATTAACAATAAAAAGAAAAAAAATAAAGAAAAAAACGAAATTAGGGGTGTTTGGGTCGGTTTAGAAGAGAAAAAAAAGGAAAAAAAGGTAAATATTTAAGGAAAGTGGGCTTTGGGTTGGACTAGGATTCACCCATACCCTATATAATGTATATACTAAACAAAATTCATTATTTTTCTCCTGGAGATGAAGGAAATTCGTGAGTCTTATAAAAAAAATTAGGGTTCTTCATAAAATTTGGGGGTTTTCATAAATCCAAGGTAAATCTTCAAATCCCTTTTTAATTAAATTGTTTTTATGTTTTCTTTAATAATCTTATGATGGATTTAGGTTAGGGTTTAATATAAAAACAGTAAATTAATGTTGTAATAATCATAATATAATGATTACATGGGTTAGGGCTTGTAATTAGAGGAATTAGGGTTAATCAATGTGGTTGATTTTGTTAAACCCGTTTTTAAAAACTGGACAGATTTTTGAGTCAATTGTTTTGATCATATTGGGAGTTCTACAAACTCTTATTTTGCGATCCACATATCCCTGAAAAGGTATTTGAAGTGGCTTTCCAATGCAAGAAACTAGAACTAAATTGGAGGTAGGGAAGCGGGTCAAAAACAGGTTACAACAGTCGGAGGTCAAAACAGTTTTGAATTCAGCCTGTTTTCTTTTTAAGTTTTGGGTTGTTTGGGGTACTTAGGGTTGCATTGGGATCTTCTCATGAACATGAGAGATGGTTTATATATTGTAATAAGGATCTGCACTTGGGCTAAGACTGTGGTTTAGGTTAAGACCCCTTAATGGTAACAAACTTTTAGTACGTTTAAAATCAGGAAATCTGGAATGACAAAAGTAGATATATGTATATCGGGGCCTTAACAGTAGCTTTAAGGTTAGGGCAAGTGGGAGGTGTTAGCCAACATATGTAAGGGTATGAATATTCCTTTTACAGAAACCATGGGTATGTTTAAGTGGACATTTGACTTAAAGTTTTGAGACCTAAAAACTGGGACTGTTTTGTGTAAAATATGAACGGGATAGTTATTAAACTTAACCAAGTTAAGGACTTGTTAAGGAAGGGTAATGGGGTGTTTAGAGTTATAAATGGGGTATTTATATGAGAGGAGGTTAGATGTCCATCATAGGTTGATGAACCATTTTAGAGGTTGGTTCATGTATTGATTTATGTGTTTTTGGATTATTAGCTTGGGGCTAGAGCAAGGACTTTGGAGAAGCAATCAGGTGAGTTCATAGTCCTATTTTACTACGTTTTTAAATGTTTTTTCCAGTATGGGATGGAGATGACACTTGAAATGTTCTTTAACATGATTTAGTACTATGTTATAAAATTTGTGGACATAAATGTGTTATTGTGTGACTTGCGTGCTTATGTGTTCTCATATGTGCTTTGGTACGTGTTCTGCTATGTGAATCTTGTTTGGGTTGTGATTGGCTTTGGTACATAGATGTATGGGCGTCTATGGGACCAGTTGTGATGTGTGTGGAGCGTGGGGCACGATCCGTCCTGAGTACTTGTGCATCGTCTCATTGGAGGCTAGATATCTCGACGGGGATATAGTTCATCTTCCACAGATGGTGTGGGAAAGATCCGGATAGTGTGGTGTGTTCTTGTGCGTGTGACGGGATACTTCTTGATTGTTATAATGTGCTTTGTGAATTGTAGATGTGGTTGGTACTTGGCTTGAGTTTTGTTGTGGATGCATGTAGCATGATTATCACATTATGGTCCATTACTATAAATTGTTTTTCTTCAACTTATTTACAGCGGATGTCAAGGTTTCTTATGATGTTCTAGATAACTTAAACCTATGTTCTCACCAACTTTATGTTGACAGATTTTAGTGTCATTTTCAGGTGAGGTAGTTGTGCAAGATGATGTTAGAAGTGGCTAGAGTATAGAGGCTGCTAGGATTGCATTCGGAGCAATCCCCTTTCCTCTTAGATTTTATTTTGTGTTTTGATTAAGTGAACGTTGTGGTACCTATATGTTTGATGTTTGTTTATTTGTATGTATTTGGTAAGAGGTAGGCCTGTTACCTACTTACCTAGACGCCTGCATTGTTGAGATATTGTCACGACATTTGTGTCGCCATCTATGATATTTCAATTTCATTTAGTTCTCTCTATAGACACGCTGTTGTTGTGATGATATCCATACGTCGCGCCCCATATTCCGCCATGGTGGGGTGTGACAAAAACTATGACTCTCACCAACTTTATGTTGACGTGTTTTAGTTTCTCTTTCAGGTGAGAATGTGGTTAAGCGTGAGAATAGGAGTGGCTAGCTGGAAGGCTTAGGATTGCATTTGGAGGAACCCCCTTTCCTCTTAGTCTTTATTTGTGTTTAAATAAGTGATACTTTGTAGACACCTATATGTTTCTTATTTGTTAATTGTATATCTTTGGTAAGAGGTAGACCTGTTACCTACTTACCTAGACGCCTGCATTGTTTGAGATATATTCATGACATTGTGTCACCATTTATGATATTTCCATTTTATTTAGTTATCTCTATAGACACGTTATTGTTGTGATGATATCCATACATCGCGCCCCATATTCCGCCATGGTGGGGTGTGACAGAATGGTATTAGAGACAATGGTTATAGAGAATTAGTTTGCCTAGCCTAGTTTATAGCTTAAGGATCCCTTCCTATAGGCGTCATAGGATTACGTGTGGTCATGATTATATTTTCCTAAATTTTATTTTTTGTGAATTTTGACTAGTATGCGTTGAACTGTAGTTGCCCATACTTAGTCACCTGTTAATTTCTGTTTTGCTTTTGATATGTAAATTACTTTCACCATAGTAAGTTATTTGGTGTACCTAATGTATAGTATTTTCTTTTGATGTTTAAGTCATGTTCCCTAAGAATCATGGGGTGATTCGAGTCACTAGGAGTAGGTGGATAGGAAGGATTTTTAGTTGTTTCCACTCCTATGAGCGACAAGACATATAACTGATTATGATGTTGTGTTGGAGTTTATCTATGTTGTTTTATCTATACTATGGATTTATGTATTCCAAGAGTTTGACTATGTTATTTTAATAGATAGAGTTTTCGACCTAATTGTTTATGTGGTTATGAGCTTATGTGAGTAGATGGATTTATGTGTTATATGTTGTATTGATTCTTATAAGTGTCATCATAGGAGGGAGTGCATTGAGGAAAGGGTAATTGTATAAGTATGGTGGCCAACATAGTCATACAAGTACCACAACTTCAATGGGTTCCTAAGTATGATTGCATGAAAGAGGGTTAGTACATGCTTGTATATGATGAGATGTGGATTTTGGGAATATGTATAATATGTGGGTTTATGTAACGGTTGCCTACGTATGGAAATTTTTTAGTGTGTTATATGTTTTGGGTTATAGTCATGTTGTGTGATTATGAGGTCACACGATATGGACTCGTTTTAGCGATGGGTTTTATGCCTTGTTGTAAGATGGTGATTACTCGTATGGAAAAAACGAGTGTATGACTCGATTGATTGATCTAACATGTATGGTAACGAGTATGTTTTGGGTGATTTAACAGGTATATATATGCGGATGTATATATACTAGTATGTGTTAAGTTATGATATATGGTCGTTCAGTAGTTATTATAACTTGGACGTACCTTGTGCTTGCTCGTGTTTTATGGTGCTGGAGTTTGATGGAGTTCCAACGACGTTTTGAGTCTTTTGATGCGTGTCTACATTCGGGTATGTATTTTAATTAATGAGAACTACTAAATTTTCTTGCAAATAAGTCTGGCTAATTATAGGAAAACGACTTTGAAAATAATTTGTAAGTGTATGGTATGATATCGTGACTTACATATGTTTTTTTTTATGTTTGTGGTAGTAAGTTATAAAAAAATTTGTCTTGAAAATAATTGGATTAGTTTTCTATGTAACATGTGATAATACATTTTAAAGGGGTAAAGAAATTTTACAAAAATTTTCTTAAGTGGAGTTGAAATTTTAGAAGTATTTAACTAGACGGAAAGAGTAAAAAGGGAGATTTTATTATAGTAATGATAATAATAACACCACACCTTGTAAACGTGTAGTAGTTTAGTTATAACCAGCCTAAATGGATTTTATAAGATAATAATAATAATATAGAATAAAATGAAAAAAACGTTGTATTTTATAAACATGTATTGGTTTTATTATAACAAGTGAAATAAGTTTAATATGGGTAAACAAGATAATGGTTAGAATAAGATTGTAGTATACTAACTAGTTGATATCCTTGATAAAATAATGAAAATAAAAGATGAGTTTATTGTTCAAAACGAGTATGATTGATTTTAATAATATTGAAGTTTCGTTCTTATGAGGAGTAACTAAATGGGGCGAAAGTTTAAAATTTTATGAGGTATCGAAATTTGGTAATACTAACCGTGACAAGTCTAATTTTTCGTTGTTGGCACACTCCATTGAATCTTTTGGATTACCTTGTTTCATTTTCAGTTGTTTTGGCTAGGGTTCATTATGGGTGATCTTTCAGTTTACCCTATATTTATTATGAGACGCGATCGTTTGGAATTCTTTTGGTACACGTCATGGTTGATTTAGTTATGCGGTTGTGGAAACGTTAGGATGAGAGGATAGAGTTGGGTAGTATTACTTATGGTTAGATATTAGAATGCAGAGATGTGTTTTGGTTTAAAGGTTGTGTTGAAGGAATGATTAAGATTTGTGGAGTTTTGAAACTTAGATTGGTTAAGGGAATAAGGGAGAAAGTAAAGTTAGTTGACTGGTCGAGGGAACGAGATGTCATGCTATGAGAAGTTGGTTGAAGTACCATTAGGAGATTGATGAAAGTACCAGCGGATGTGAGGGTAGAGTAGAAATTTTCTACTAATGGAAAGATTGTGAAAATAACACGTAAGGGAATTGGTATAGTTATGGAAGCGATGTAGTAGTAGACAAGTGAAGGAGAACGTGGATGTGAAAGAATGATTGGTAGGAGGCCGATTCATGGTGATTACAACTAGTAAGGAAGAGTGATCCATTGAGGGGTTGAAGTACCTTTAGAAATATTGTGGTAGATGAGTTGAAGTTAGAGGCTACTGGGTAGTGTGATGTTCCTAGGTAACATCATAGAGACGAGAAGGAGTGCGTGAAGAGATACATCGTGAATCAAGGAGCTGAAAGGACTACGTGCCGGCTGCTAGAAGGAAGCAAGAGATTTTGAAGGAGTCACAGAAGTTGCAAGGACTGGAAAGGTGACAAGCACTATGATGGGAGATTAAGAACTCGTGGAGGTAACAAGGGGAGTCTAGTGACTACGCGGATAGATTTTTTGTGGCAATCAATATCGAGGGATGAGTAGTGAAGTTGGGCTGAGTAAGTTCATGGAGAATTTGTGACATTCCGTCAATTTATGGTTGATATTTTATTCTCAAGTGTTATTTAAAAACATTATTTTAATGTTATATTATAAACTCACTTATTTATGGGAAGAAATTTGGGTTTACATCTTGAAGTTGCATCGACAACGTCTAAACCGGAGGATTCTACGTTACGTGCTTACGTTTACATACACCGTTTTGGTGACAGTCCAACATTTCAGAAAATAAATTTATCCGTGAATATTATTTTGGGATTTTAAATTTGTGTTGGTTCATAAACTCACTAATTTACGAGAAGAGATTAGGACTTACGTGAATAATTTAACGTCCTATACGACTAAACCGGAAACCTTAGGATTACGTATTTACATTTTTGAACTCCGTTTTTGATGAGACAATTTTTATTAGATTCGTTTTGTGTCGTTGATTCATAATTTATAAAAACGTTTTTTCGTAAAACGACCCGAGGGCACGCAAATCGAGGAAACTAGAATTGAAGAATACCCGTAAATTAGTGGGATGAGACAAAATAAGTTTTGTCCCACCCCACTATATGGGACGGCCAAGAAGGCTCCAACACACACCATGAGGTGTCAAAATCTCATAAACAAGCTAACACTTGTTAACTTGAAGCTTACAAAGTAAGCTACACCAACACCAAAACCACTTTCATCTTAAACCATCTACTCATTTGCAACATGCAAAACCACACACTTCTCTCTCATCCTCCACCTTTGCCGTCCAAGAACCACCATCAAACACCCCATTTTGATCAATTTTAACCACAAACTTTGTATTATCTATACATATGATGAAGAACCTTTGAAGATATGAAGATTGGAGGTAATCTTAACATATGAAAAGAAGTTGTCATGAGGATAAAGGGATGAATTCATGGAGGTGTTCATCTATCCAAAGGACCCAAGAAGTTTCCTTGCTAAAGTTGAAGATTTGATAACAAGAACCAAGTCTTGTTCATCAAAAACCTCATCTTTTCATCACTAATGGTGGTATAAAGATTGTTCTTCCTATCCTATTGTTATTTTGATTATGTAATGTTGTATTTTCTTTATTTATGTATATGTATATGATGATGAATGATGATAAAAATATTATGTGGGGATTTGGTGTTGATAAACATGGGTAAAAGATGGAAAACCACATGTAAAAATGGTTAAAATCTTGCTTAATATGATGGTTGTATAAAGACAGTAAGTAACCAAGTTATAAACTGATAAAATTGCATGGTGGAATCAATTTACAGTAAGTATTAGATGTCATACACATGTGAGAGTTGTCCATGCAATGGAATCATCAAAATGAGTGAGATATGATCAAAACAAAATTAGTATACCAATCTGAATAGTCTGTTTTGTAGGAACTGTTAAGGATACTTAGACATGGATTGAGCAGTAGCTATAACTAACTTATTTGTTTCACATAATATGAAGTTTATGTCATCCAAAAATGAGCTTCTATCTCCTTATATAACTCAAGATATGATAAAAATTGTGAAAGTGAAACTAAAAATCAAATTTTGTGAAATTAAAGTTTAATAGTAATATATAAGCACTCAAATAATATAGTATAAAATGTGAAATTAAAACCCACTAACTTATATATTTAATTTATATAAATATATATAAGGATAAATAAATGGACATTTTATAAAAATGGTAGTTTGGCAAGTTTTATAAGTTATAAAAACTATAAACACGATTTTTACGTCTTTTCGGCTAATACCGTAAAATTAACGTTTTTCGTCAATAAAAACTTAGACGATCGGACCCGTCTAATGTAAACTTTTTAAAAGTCATATACTGATATATAAGTACTTAATACAAGTAGAAACCGATAAAACCCGAACTATATAACATACGGACATTAACGGGTTAAGTTAGCCTTATTGGACTATTAATCCAACTAATTTGGCTAAACACTTATAAATTTACTTATTGGGCTTAACCCACTTTGGCCCAACATGTAAAGTATAATACTGATAATAAAGGTGTAAAATGGACTAATATAAGGTATTGGGCTTATAATAGGCTTATTGGGCCTAAAACATGTAAATAAGTAAAAGTAGTAAACTAGTATAAAAGTTATCAACTCATAACACTAAAATGAGTAAATGAGAATGTATAAACCCACTTGATCATCATCATATGTATAAAATCATCATATGTATACATAGTTGTTATTTTTATAAAGTCATTGGACAAGATTCTAAGACGAGTATTATTTGTCTAGGTTTCCGTGATTGAAGCACGTACCGTACATCTGAATCGTCGATAACCGCCTTCCCACATCAACGTGAGTTCATAGCCTCGCACTATTTTAAATGTTTTTATGAAATGTTTTATAAACCCGCGAGGGAGATAACATGTTAGTTTTTATGAAATAGGACACTAGTTGTCCCAATTGTTTGTTTGTTGATTTGGACCCGAATGATTGTATGAACCGATGAATGATTATATGACCCGATGTATGAAATAAAATGTATTATTAAAGTTAGGTTATGTCACTAAAAGTCCCATTAGCATGAATTGTGAACTATCGGGATTTGGTAGACGCTTATGCATATAATAGTACTATTTGGGGACGATCACCCCAGCTGGCGCCTTGACGTTTGATCCCCGTCGTGCCACATTGATTGATAAGCGAATTTATGTATGAGAATATTTCAATAGCGTGATTTTTGTGAGGACACGCTAACTTAGATGGGAAAATTGAGTTTCGGGGTAGCTACCCATTGTTTGTGGTAGTAAGGTAACAATGTCATGTGGCTTATAATAATCCAAATAACGAAATACTACTATACGCACTGAACTACGATATATTGCCTGACTAGCAATACGGGGTCTTATTATTGATGTTATGTTCGTGTTTTGGTTTTACATAACCATATTTATAACTGTTTTTATTTAACTTTATATAACGTTATAAAATGTATTGTATGATGTTTTTAACGACAATGGTTCGTATAATGGTTTTGAAGGCGAAAGCCTATATTGTGATTTTGACAAGGATTTGTATAAAATGTTTTTGGCCTATTTTATGGTCTACTATAAAGATTTGTACAAAAATGATTTTCGGTAATAATTATATACCGATGATATATTGATGGTTTTATTAAACTCTATGAATTCACTCAGCGTTATCGCTGACCTTTTTCTTTTAACATGTCTTATCTCAGGTACTTGAAGGTAATTCTCGGGAAGACAACAAGAATTCATGGCCCGCACTTAAATAATAATTTCCATTCAAATGCTTTGTAAAACTTGTATGAAATACAATGACTTGGGACCTATGTAAATCTGATATTTATGAATGGAAATGCTTTATTATTAAACGACGCGGTTTTTATGCGTTGTCTATGATGTGAGTAATGTGTTATCCCGTAACACCAACGAGTCTTCCGCTGTATTGAATTGTGTAAATTTGGGGGTGTTACAGTTTGGTACCAGAGCTCTCGTTATAGAGAACAAAAGATTTTTAAAACCAAAGTTTTGAATAAAACATTTCAAAATATTTTAACTATAAACATTTTTCTAAAAATGTCTAAAAATATTTTGACTATAACGGTGCCGAAGAATTCCCGAGTTACCGACAAGGCCAGACTGAGAAGTGTTATTTTAATATATATATAACTTGGATTATATATATATATATGTTGTAATTTGATTACATGATTGTTTGATGATTATTTTTATATTTATACGAGGTATTTATACGACGTAGATTGTCACAAGAAACCCTAACTTCCCTAGCAAATTAATCGAAGCTATTCCTGTAGGAAATCTAGCTATTCCAGATCTAAACCAAGTTGTGGACATTTATGATCCCAACAAAATGGTTGATAATTGTAGAAATGTAGATATTAGTTGATTGGGATATTGAAAAAGAATTGCCAAGATTAAATTTGATATCGATGTCATGACGATCTTTCCTTATAGAGTGGAATTTGACAAAACGTTACCACCTAAAAAGATGTCATCTGATTCGTTGTCACCCAATTCTTAAATTTAAAAATCGGAAGGGTGAATGTTGTACTTGAGGCTGTCATTGGAACCATTACCCAAAAGCCTCATGTCACAAGTACCTTTTCGAGAAATCTAATTGAATGTGCGAGTCATTTCATACTAGTGACTCATTTGATAATTATTGTTGTAAGAGCTATAGGATTGGAAATTAAGTGTTGTTCATATTGAGTTTTTATTTCCCTTTTAAGGTCTAAGATTAAGGTTGAAGTATTAAAGAATGAGGTAGGATATCGAAGTGAGTATAAGTTGTTAAGAGGAAGCCATTAAGTTTTGTGATTGAATTATAAGGTTTTAAATGATTGGTGATTCGTGTTAAGTGTTGTTCCTAGGCCATTATCCAATGATGAGGATGCCTAGTGTCCAATAAATAAATTGAAGAAATCTTCTTCTGAATTGGGACCGAAGGATCTTTCAGGACATGTGGAACACCTAATGACTCTCGTAGATTAGTATTCATTATAGTATCTTTTAAAAATCCCTAACTTAACTGAGACATCAGTTGGTAGGATGAGTTCTTGGAATTATATGACATAGTGACACGTAATGTGTTACGATACAATTTTGACTTGTTTATGATTAATGAAAAGACTACATTTGATTGCTAAATTCTACATGTATCGATGTTATCTATCTTTTATTGCTTCATCCTAATGTTCGCATTAGTGATGCAACCATTGAACAAGTACTCATCTCGATTCAAGTTACGTTGTGGATTATTCTTTTTGAGTGCCATCGAGGTCACGAAACTCATGATTAATTGGCTAAGCTCATTTCCTATTATATTGTAGTTAGTTCTTGGTGAATAACTTTTCATCACTCTTTTGCAGATCACTCATTGTTTTTATAAAGTTAAAACAGTATCCTTTGAGAACATTTAATTTTCATCACTAAAAGGATTATTCAAAGTGAGATTTATAAGTGATTGTTATCGAAATGAAGTTGTTTATAAAACACCTTGGAAAACTTAATTGTTTTCATAACAAAGAAAATCTTTGTAAATTTATTTTTGATTCTTGTTTAAGAATTAAGCATAAAAATGTTTTTACTATAAACATGATGATAAAATTTTGACGAACTGAGTATTGCATCGTTAATCTTGAAATTGTATATAGTTGCACGCCTACATACAATTTGGAAGGGACCATGCAAGGCTGATTAGTAGTCACCATAAAATTGTTAATAAACATTACATTTTCCGTGAAATTGTGAAGGATTGAAATTTTGTGAGATTTGTAAGAAGTGCGAAAATAGGGACATAGTGTTAGGGACACCTACATATGTGCCCGTACTATTTATTCTTCTGAACCGAATTTAATCACCTGTGGGAATTGTCTTAACTGACAATTGACAACTCTTTCTTTTCCAATTCTCCCGTGGTGAGATTCTTTGGAAAAGTATATGATTACCGAGTGTTGATACCCGACTGGATGTATCAACGATCCTATCATTTCTTTTGATTAGATTTCATTTAAATGACATGGGTAACAATCCGAGGAGCTTTCGAATGCGTACTCAAATTATGAAAACATGGGATAAATTCATATTCGTTAAATGTTTTCGTCTTTATCTGATTTGAAATTCTCTCGTGTTAGTTATGCGTTGACCTTACTCTTTTGATAATAGTTATGTCTCCAGATATCCTTGAAGTGTGAAGGATTATGAGTTATTATTAGTCTTTTGAGAAGTTCTCATCTTATCGACGACAATAAAACTGAAAAATTAATAATGCCAGTAGAATGGATTGATTAATTATGACATGACGACATTGTCTTAATTGGTGGGAACTCGAGTAGAATTCCCTTAAAAGATAAGATGTTGATTATCAAAAGTGACCTAAATAATTCTTGATAGATGACCATATCCTGCATTTAGACTTGAAATTATACCATGAATGGTTGTGAACTAGTCATAGACCTTGTAATCTAGAAATAACTTAAAGTAAATTTATTAAAAGATGTTCATGCTATCTGAAACTTTCGCAAGTATTTGCTGGTAAATTACCTAGACGCTTTCCATTAAGGCAAGTTGAAATTGGAATTAATTATATTCCCGGTGCTGCACCTGTGGCGTTTGCACTGTACATCAGCACCACCTGAATTAAAGGAACTACCGTACAACTAAGATAGTTGTCGGAGAAAGCTTTTATTCTACCGAGCTCGTCATTATGAATAGCTATGGTATTATCATTCCTTATATTTGTTGAATTACCGTGAACTAAGTAAATTGATGATCGAAATCTATATCCACTACCCAAGATGATAGATTTGTTCGATCATTTACAACGTTCTAGCGTATATTCAAGATTTGATCCTCGGCATGGTTATCATCAACTTCGCGTCCGCGAAAAAGATCATCTATTCCAATCACTACATCTGATAGGTGTGTAAACACCCATCCTTTTTACCACTTAATTACAATAATAACCGGACCAAATCGTGTATTTTATGTCATAAATGTCGGAATTATGCATGGTTTGTATTTTTGTTGTGATTTAGGATGAAAAGGTGAAAAGTGGAGAAAACACGGGCATTCACGGGCTTTTATCGAAGAAAAAGACGGAAGTTTACTAAAAGCCGAAGAACTCAAGTCTAATTTATTGAAGAATTGAAAGACGAGTTTAAAGAAATCCCGAGACAAAGTCATTAAAGTCCAAGATTTAAGAAGATTAAAAGGCTTAAGGACTTGATGGTGCAATTAAGAAAAGATGAAAGAGGGGAGGAAGCTTCCTAACAACTCCCTAATCATCCCCTATAAATATTTTAGGATTTCATTTCATTAGTTTTGTTGGATAGCTTGACAAACTATTTCTTCCACTTTTAATTACATTGTCATTTAATTTCATGTCCATTTAAATACCTTGTCTTGCACCTTAAATACATTTAATTTCAAGTAAGTTTTCTTTTAATTTTTGTCAATCTTTACTTATTTGTTTGATCTCCTATCATCCTTTCTTTAATCTTTATGTTTATTTGTTCATGTTCATGTTCTTGATTTTTATTGATTTGATTAAGTGGGTTTTGATTATTTTGATCATTATTGTTAGTTTTGTTGTTTTGGTTTGTATGATTATCATTACTTGATCATTTGTTATTATTTTACTTAATCTTGTGGTGATTTTTGTTAGTTTTCATCTAGATCCGTATTATTTTTGTCTTGCGTGTTCTTCACTGTTCTTCTGTTTCCCAGGAAAAGTTCCGGATCAAGGCCAAAAGTTATTCCGAGTGAAAGTGTTTGCTGATGAAGTTCCGGATCAAAGTCGTTCATCCGGAATATTTAACATTCCGGATCAGTAGTGTTTTATTCGGAATAATTTATTTATTCCGGATCAAGTCTCTCACCCGGAATAATATTCCGGATCAACCACACTTTCTGAATCAAGGATTATATTCCGGATCAGCAAGTTCATCCGGAATAATTTATTATTCCAGATCAAAGTGCTTTATTCGGAATATTATAACATTCCGGATCAAGGTTTAGCCAAGGTGTTTCATCCGGAATATCCAATATTCCGGATCAAGGTAGTTATTCCGGATCAAGCAGAACATTCTGGATCAAGACCATTATTCCGAATCATGACTTTATTCCGGATAAGTGACATATTCCGGATAAAGGATTTATTCCGGATCAAGGGTTTTGGTGAATATTACGAGTGAAGAAGAACATTCCGAACGAAGGTGACATTCCGGATGAGTGTTTATTCCGAACGAAGGATTATTCCGGATTGGCTGTTTTCAGGTTATTTTTAGTTTCAGTTTTTAACTTTCTGATTTTACTTTTCAAGCTTTACTTTTCCCGCCTTTTTACTTAGTTGC
Source organism: Glebionis coronaria (assembly GCA_025667525.1). NCBI lineage: Eukaryota > Viridiplantae > Streptophyta > Magnoliopsida > Asterales > Asteraceae > Glebionis > Glebionis coronaria. The sequence continues at coordinate 209,848 of JANFOE010000102.1, forward strand.
ACTTTAAGTTTATTTGCCTTAGATTTAATTTAGCCTTGCCTTAGTTTTAAGTTTTAGTTGCGTTTTAAATTTGCCTTAGATAGATTTAAGTTTGCGTCATTTACTTTTAGTGCCTTTTAATTTTCGTCACGCTTTTAAATACTTGCATTTTATTTTAAATTAGAGTTAGATTTACTTTAAAGTCATTTTACTTTAAAGTTTTGCACTTTTAATTACTACAACGACACAACTATTTGTTTCACCAAAGAATGACTGAGTCGCATAGTTAACCAGGATCAATTCGATTAGACAGGAACAACGATATTTTTAACTAGGTAAAATCTTAGTTATCAAATGGCACTGCTGCCGGCTCTATTCGTAAAGATTAACGGTTTTCTGTGAGAGACGCGTTGCTTTTTGGGATCCGTTCATTCTTGAGCATTATTTTCTTCCTTAAAAATTTCCAAAAAACCCATAAAAATTAAAAATTGTTAAAAATCCATAAAAATTAAAAATCTCAAAAATCCAAAAAGATTTTATTTTTATTGTGTATATATATTGTCTTTGCGTTTGGTATTGTTTTCTTTTCCCTTTGTAGGTGTATGTGTACTAGATCTTCTAATTATCAAGAGCCTGAGACTCGAGAAGATTTAAGTATGGAAGGTGTCCACAACAACAATAATCCACCGCACCTCAATAATAACAACAACAACGTTCATCCACAGCCCAATCTTCGGACAATGGATGAGCTTTGTCAACCTACCATGTTTGGACGAGGAGGACCGATTGCGCTGATGCAAATCACGGCTCCGGAGTTTTCGTTGAAGCACCACATGATTCAGCACGTACAAACAAATCCTTTTCGAGGAATGCCTGATGATGATGCTAATAAACACATCGACAAGTTCATTACAATCACTCAAAGCATGAAGTTCACCGGTGCCACAATGGATGTTCTTCGCCTACAACTCTTCCAACATACTTTATCACACCACTCCGAGAAATGGTTTGATCGTCTCCCGAAGAATTCTATTCATACTTGGGATGACATGACTCAACGCTTTTTGTCGGCTATTTTCCACCATCTATGGTCACGAGCCTTCGTAATCAAATCAGCGGTTTCATACAAGAACCCGATGAATCTCTCTTTGATGCTTGGGAAAGATATAATGTCTTGATTGATCGTTGTCCAAACCACAACATGCTTCCCGTCACATTGATTGATACTTTCTACAACGGTTTGACTTTTCGAGATCGTGATACGATTAATGCAGCCGCCGGTGGCACATTCATGAAAGGGAGACCCGAGGAGTGTAGAGAGCTTATTGAGAACATGACTACTCATCACAAAAACTGGGGTTCCTCCTCTTCTTCAAGGAACAACCCGAGAGTCAATGTTTCTTCTACTTCAGCAAGCCCCGACATGACCGAATTCACCCGCATGATGACTGAAATGAACAAAAATATCTTGCTTCTCGCTACAAACCAACAACAAGTTAAAGCGGTTGCCAATTCTTGTGAGACATGCGGTGGTCCTCACCCATACACTGATTGTCCTTCTACACAAGGAAATCCGGAAAATGTGTATGCAGCTTATGGTAATTATTCACCTGAAAATTACCAAGCTCGACCTCAAGGGGATCGAAATTTGCTGAGTTACCGATCAAACAACTACCTTTCACCCGGTTTTTCTCCTCAAAACCAAAACCAAAACAACAATTACAATAGAAGCAACCAAATCCCACCAAGAGCTTCTAATCCTTATCACCCACCCTCTCAACAAGCCCCACCCATTAACCCCGATGTTGAAGCTTTGATGAGAACCCAAGGTGAGCAAATCAAGACTCTACAAAGCCAAATTATCAATCTGAAAGGAGATATCACCAAGCAAGGGAATGACATCAGATCCGAGCTTCGAGATAATATCCAATCCTCCTTCAGCAATCAAACCAATGATTTGAAGAATATGCTTGCTAGTTTCTTGCCCACAACTCAATCTTCTACTTCGAGTTCTCTACCTTCAAACACCATCACCAATCCGCGAGCGAATGTGAGTGCTATTACTACCCGTAGTGGAGTTACCATAGTAGGACCACCTATCCCGCCCCCATCATCTACACCTCATCCACCACCATTTATCCCTACTCCTCCTACACCTAGTATTAGTGCACCATTACCGTCTCCGCCTCGTCATGACGATGTCCCCAAGAAGAACCCTTCAACATATCAACCTTTACCTACCACACCTGCACCTTCACCACCCAAACCCAATATCCCATATCCTTCTCGTTTAGGCAAGACCAAAATGCACACAAAGGATGACATTCAAGAATCGAATTATTTGAAGATGATCTCTCAAATGACTTTCAACGTTAGCCTTGTTGAAGCACTTGTCCACATGCCCAAATTTGTCAAAGCATTCAAGGAATTGCTTAACAAGAAGGAGAAGCTAATTGAGCTCGCCAACACACGCTTAAATGAAAACTGCTCTGCAGTTATTCTTAAATAACTTCCGGAAAAGCTTGGATATCCCGGTCGTTTTGTGTTGCCTTGCCTCTTTAACAAAACCGAAGAATTTACCGCCCTAGCTGATCTCGGGGCCAGTATAAATCTCATGCCATTAAGTGTTTGGAAAACACAATCATTACCCGACCTTACTCCAACAAAGATGACTCTTGAACTTGCAAATCGCACTCTCGCTTACCCCGTTGGTATTGCCGAAGACGTGTTCATTAAAGTTGGTACATTTACTTTCCCGGTCGACTTTGTCGTTGTTGATTATGAAATGGACCCTCGTATTCCTTAATACTTGGTCGACCATTCTTGAGAACCGGAAGAGCTCTAGTTGATGTTGCCGAAGGTGAGTTAATCTTAAGAGTCGGGGATGATGCACAAGTTTTCAAAATGGGGAAGCTTACAAGCAAATCCTATGGACGAGAATCTTCGAATATGATTAATGTGCTCGATGATTTTGTCATCTACAACAATCCTCTATTCGAGTCTCTCATTGATAATCCACTTTTTGCAGATGATGTTGATGATTCTCTCTCCAATTTGGAACCTTCACCTATTTATGATTCTCCACCGATCTTTGATGCTTATGATGATGATTCTAGCTCAGATTCAGATGATTATGATTTTACTTCCGAGTATCCCGACCTGGCCATTTATGATGATTTTGATGAGGCCGATACTCTATCGAGTGATTCTTCTCATGATGAAGATCCTCCGCCATCACTTGATCCTACTTTGGATGATTACTCATTTGAGGAAGACTTTTCAAATTTTCTTAATACTTACTTCCCTCATGAGAGTGATGCACCTCCTTTGGACTTTGATAATTATGGTCTTGATCCTACTTTGGATTTGAAGAAAATTCTTTCAAAGGAGAAGAAACCGGTCGACACCACCATCCGCAACACGTATAAGTTAACACCTCTTTGTCCACCTTCTGAGGATGAGGTTGTGCATTTTCTTCGCGGATCTTCTTCAAATTCTGCTGAGCCTGAGTGATATTTTTCCCCTAAAGGAAAAGGTGTTCGACCCCGGTATCGATATTCTTGAGCCATCTCAGTATCCATCTGATGAAATACAAGGAAAGATATTTGGCACTACTGAAGATATGCTTGCACCACTTCACCCTTGCTTCTACCGTGCTCCATCTTTGCTTAAGGGAACCTTGCCTACTTTTCTTTGGCTTGCCTTGTTCGCCTTAAGCTTGTGCTATTTGATAGACGAAAACTATGTCTTTGATCCCGGTGGATATGTTTCATGCTTCTTCCTATGGTAATCAAGGTCGAGTAAGGCTCACGACTCGGTGAACAAAAATCAAGCGCTTCTTGGGAGGCAACCCATGCATCTATCTTTTAGCTTTCTTTATCCTAAGTGTAGGGGAGACCCGTTGGTGTTGCTATTTCCTCTCTTCTTATAATCAGGGATTCTAGCGCTCAATGATCCACTCTTGATGATTCTTGACGACCCGTGATTCCGTTGTTCCCTTCTTCCCGGTTCTATCCTAAACTCTTTTCGTTTCACTATTTTATATTTTCCAATATTAAAATAGGAATCTCGTTAGTTGTCTTTTCCTTAGTGAGATTTAAACAAAGTGCACAGTGTCCTAAGTGTAGGGGAGTTTACTCCCACATGCTTAAACATTGAGGACAATGTTTATATTAAGTGTAGGGGGACTTCTATCGAAGTTAAGTGGCTCTTTTCCTTGTATTTGTCCTCATTTTAACCGAAAAATCATTTTTTCGACATTTTTCAAAAATTTTGATCTATTTTGGCCTGTTAGTTTTACCCTTTGTATAGTTATTTTCTTTCTTTGCTAGAATAAATTTTTAATAAGTGGTTTTAATTTTCAAACGTTGTGAATCTTTTGACTCAACCCGAGTTTAGTTATCTAAGTTTACTCTAGCTAGTATCCTTAACATGTTTAAGTCAAGTTTTCCTAGGCTTTTATATAGGGAGCTATAAAACGCGAAAGTCTTAACTCTTACGGGTTAAGAACAAGAACTTTTCGCAAGTTCCTATAATTGATCCTAGAGAGTCGTTTATCAAGGGAACATTAAAACGCGATTTCTAAACTTGAAAGAGTCTAATAATTTGCAAGATCCTATAGGCGACTCGAAAACCCAAAACTTTGATTTAATAGGCTAAGCATCCACGAGTCTCATTCCTTGAGATTTTAAACTGTGGAGAACGAGAGATGATATAGTCAATTATAAATTTGGTATTCTTTCGTGAATTTATGTGAGTTAATTATAAGCCTATTCTCCCATCACTTGCTAATAAATTTATCTGCAATAAATAAGGTTGTATGATTTGAAAAGTTACTTAGCTTCTAGCCCAAGATCGTTTAAAAGTTGCTCGGTATGGATTAGAGTTCATAGCCAAGGCATAACTTATTGAAGCGGGATGTGAATATTAGCGAGTCCGAAAAGGCCCTAACAAGGCATGAGGGCTACATTTTGTTGCAAAAGATCCAAAAGTGATGTGAAGAATCATTTATCAAAGATCAATATAAAGGATCGAGACACACGACGAAAAGCAAAAACTCCCCAAAAGTCATGGAAAAGTCTATCCGAAAAGGCCCTAACAAGGTATGAGGATAAATAAAGCCAAGTCCAAAAAGGAGGCGGATCGTTGTATATCAAAGTCCAAAATAATGATTGGAGAAAAATGAAGAAGTCGTGGTCCATATATGAAGAATCTCTCAAAATTTCAAGTGAAGAAATTCCTATTATGAAGAGAAGGCCATTATTTCATGAACGTCTCTCAAGATTTGAAGTATGTAGTCGCTGCCAAATATCGGTCCAAGAAAGGTCTCAAATCGCGAAGCGAGTTATGCCAAGATATGAACATTATGAGGTCCCGAGAAGCAGTTTTAAAAGATTTTGTCCTTTAGCTAACTATTGATTAAATCGTCCCACTTTATATTCAGCCTAATAAACTATCGAAATAAGTCAACAATGCATCCTCGTGATCATTCAAGACAATAATAAAATATAAGAGATACACCTAGGAATAAGGGAGTCTAAGTGAATAATTGGCCCAGATGAGTTCGTGTTAGTTTGCTAACTTATAATAACAATGATCTCGTTTTTAAGCTTGGTTGGGAGAAAGTGAAAACTTGAGAATGATGATCATTCATGACATTTCCAAAACTCGAAGGTATGTTTTTGATTTCTTTATGTTTATAATTTTCTATCTCTTTAATAAAGGCCAACGTGGATTGATTATGATGAAAAATGTAAACGTGCTTTGTAACTAATGCATTGCATGAGGACATTGCAATGGTCAAGTGTAGGGGATTTGATAGGTGTCTAAACACACATCCTTTTTACCACTTAATTACAATAATAACCGGACCAAATCGTGTATTTTATGTCGTGAATGTAGGAATTATGCGTGGTTTGTGTTTTTGTTGTGATTTAGGACGAAAAGGTGAAAAGTGGAGAAAACACGGGCATTCACGGGCTTTTATCGAAGAAAAAGACGGAAGTTTACAAAAAGCCGAAGAAATCAAGTCTAATTTATTGAAGAATTGAAAGACGAGTTTAAAGAAATCCCGAGACAAAGTCATTAAAGTCCAAGATTTAAGAAGATTAAAAGGCTTAAGTTCTTGATGGTGCAATTAAGAAAAGATGAAAGAGGGGAGGAAGCTTCTTAAGCACTCCCTAATCCTCCCCTATAAATAGTTTAGGATTTCATTTCATTAGTTTTGTTGGATAGCTTGACAAACTATTTCTTCCACTTTTAATTACCTTGTCATTTAATTTCATTTGTTTATTTCAAGTAAGTTTTCTTTTAATTATTGTCAATCTTTACTTATTTGTTTGATCTCATATCTTCCTTTCTTTAATCTTTATGTTTATTTTTTCATGTTCATGTTCTTGATTTTTATTGATTTGATTAAGTGGGTTTTGATTATTTTGATCATTATTGTTAGTTTTGTTGTTCTGGTTTGTTTGATTATCATTAGTTGATCATTTGTTATTAGTTTACTTAATCTTGTAGTTGATTTTTATTAGTTTTCATCTAGATCTGTATTATTTTTGTCTTGCGTGTTCTTCGCTGTTCTTCTGTTTCCCAGGAAAAGTTCCGGATCAAGGCCAAAAGTTATTTCGAGTGAAAGTGTTTGCTGATAAAGTTCCGGATCAAAGTCGTTCATCCGGAATATTTAACATTCCGGATCAGTAGTGTTTTATTCGGAATAATTTATTTATTCCGGATCAAGTCTCTCATCCGGAATAATATTCCGGATCAACCACACTTTCCGAATCAAGGATTATATTCCGGATCAACAAGTTCATCCGGAATAATTTATTATTCTGGATCAAAGTGCTTTATTCGGAATATTATAACATTCCGGATCAAGGTTTAGCCAAGTTGGTTCATCCGGAATATCCAATATTCCGGATCAAGGAAGTTATTCTGGATCAAGCAAAACATTCCGGATCAAGACCATTATTCCGAATCAAGACTTTATTCCGGATAAGTGACATATTCCGGATAAAGGATTTATTCCGGATCAAGGGTTTTGGTGAATATTCCGAGTGAAGAGGAACATTCTGAACGAATGTGACATTCCGGATGAGTGTTTATTCCGAACGAATGATTATTCCGGATGGGCTGTTTTCAGGTTATTTTTAGTTTCAGTTTTTAACTTTCTGATTTTACTTTTCAGGCTTTACTTTTCCCGCCTTTTTACTTAGTTGCACTTTAAGTTTATTTGCTATAGATTTAATTTAGCCTTGCCTTAGTTTTAAGTTTTAGTTACGTTTTAAGTTTGCCTTAGATAGATTTAAGTTTGCGTCATTTACTTTTAGTGCCTTTTAATTCTCGTCTCGCTTTTAAATTCTTGTCATTTATTTTTAGATTTAAATTAACGTCATTTACATTTAAGTCTTTGCACTTTTAATATACTACAATGACACAACTATTTGTTCCACCAAAGAACGACTGAGTCGCATAGTTAATCCATTTTTCAATTCGAAAAGACTGGAACAACGATATTTTTAACTAGGTAAAATCTTAGTTATCAACATCCAGAACTTGTAATGAACATTATGAGTTTCACGTGATGTCGTTTGGATTGAACAATGCACATGTAGCATCCATAAATTTGGTGAATCACGTGTGTAGGTTGTAATTTGATAAATTCATGCTTGTGATCATTAATGACCATATGTTTGTTTATAAGAATAAGAATGAGTTAATAACTATTTATAGATCGCCCTGAATTGGCCGAACAATGAAAACTTGTACCTTGAATAAATAACATATGATTTAACACTAAATCCTTTACATTATTTGACCGTGTGATTAATAAGATAATGAAATCTATATTGAACTCTTCAAAAATTAGAGCCATTTAAGATTTTAGGTTTTACCAAAAAGAAAGTGCAAATATGTTTTGACAAATGTTTTATCAAAAGAACTTTTAAGGAATTATTCGCTTATAACCAAATCATTTAACTAAACTCCTGTTTAGGGGTAAATGTATGTACATACCTCAAGCCAACCTAAGAGGCATTGAGGAAACCATATAAACCATAACTAGAAATTTGAAACGACAAATTTTGCTTTTCAACTAAGAAAATTTTGACCAAAATATAAACAAAGATTTTTTGAACATTTATGAATCTTATTAATTATTTTTGATAAATCAACAAAAATCGGGTTAATTAAATTCAAATTTATTCTTTTGAACATTTTCCTATAATTGGACGAACTGAGAAAATTTAAAACTTTTTACGTTTACGTTTCATAAAATTAAATATTAATTATTTAATTACTAGTAATACTTATCGACGCTTTAAACGTCGGATTGAGCAAAACTGATAAAAATGACAGTTGAGACGAAACTAAAACTTAAAAAATATGAAGAAAGAATTTCTAAGTGAATATTTGGTCATGATAATTATTTCGTCAGGGAAGGTGAATGCAGATACTGACACATTATATTGAAAGGATAAAGAATCAATTAGGATGTGTTTCTTAATAATGACTGTGCAAAATAAATTGCCGAACAATTTAAAAATAACTGACGCTTGTAAAAAGGATAATATATATAATAAAAAGGGGTTCGCGGCTAATATGATCCATTAGAATTGAGAAGCCGATGGCGTTAAATGTTTTAAAGGCCGTTTGTGGTTTCCTAGATATGGAGATTTAGAGATTTAGTCATGTTGAAATCTCATAAGATTAAGTATTCTATTCATGCTATTTCTGATTTAGTGTATTTTATTCTGAAGAAGTCATACTAATGGCAAATTATGAAGGCAGACATTCCCTCATACATTAGTAAATGTCTAACTACTACAAAGGTCATCATCTGAATTTGATTCGATTTGGGTCATCGTCGACAGACTGACCAAATCTGCTAATATCATTCCTGTTAATGATAGATTCTCGATGAAGAAATTGACTCTTTTGTATTTAAAGGAGTTATGTAAGCATGGTGTGCCTGTATCGATCATCTCTATCAATATCCTCGCTTCGCATCAAATTTCTAGATATTTGCTCAAAAGTCATTGGGAACGAACCTTGATGAGTGTACTGTTTACCACCCCAATCGAAGGGACGAGGTAAAGTAACGATACAAAACACTAGAAGTGTTTTTTTTTGCTTGAATGATTGACCTTTTGTAATGAACTGTATAATCGTTTTCCTTTGGAGAAATTATCATTGATAATTATCGTATAAGGATTGAGATCGAATCTTGTTAGGTTCTAAATATAAGAGCATTTGTAAGCAGGAGTTGGGATGAAGACACCCGACATACACCCATTTTGAGTTGGACATGTCTTTTAGGTTTAAGGTTTCCTATGATGGCGAACGTAACCTTACAAAATACCCGACCCACGAGACCTGAAATGATTGTTGAAATTAGGATTTGATTAATGACTGCCAGTAGTGGGCGAGAGGTTTTGTGAATATGAAATGTAGATTTTTGAAGTGCCGGATGGGTAGCGAAGTTATGACAAAATTTTCACCATGGAAATATGAATGGATGATCTGAAGGATCATGGAAATAAGTTCCCATTGAATGGGACCATTGAGATGATGTAAAAGTTGGTTTGAAAGGCATATAAGATGGGTCTACCCTAGGACTTCAAGGGCTGCGTAAATTATGATTCGTATATCTAACTTGATGAAATGTCTATCAAGTGAAAATATGATTACTTCTTGATGAAGTTTAGATCGGCGAAAAGTTGCATTCATCAAAAACCCGTGAACATCATGGATAGAGAAAGTAAGTCAACATTAAACCTGATCTTATTCCCGTAGTTATGTTTGATAAAACTCGCGTATTGTAATGAATTACACTTGTGAGAAAAGACCAAATGTGGAGGAAATACCCACATGGCTCTAACTCTATAAGAAGCGAGTAGTAAGATAAATTGATCTTTGAGGACAAAGATCCTGTTTAGGGGTAAATGTTGTGACAATCCGTCAATTTATGGTTGATATTTTATTCTCAAGTGTTATTTAAAAACATTATTTTAATGTTATATTATGAACTCACTTATTTATGGGAAGAAATTTGGGTTTACATCTTGAAGTAGCATCGACTACGTCTAAACCGGAGGATTCTACGTTACGTGCTTACGTTTACATACACCGTTTTGGTGACAGTCCGACATTTCAGAAAATAAATTTATCCGTGAATATTATTTTGGGATTTTAAATTTGTGTTGGTTCTTAAACTCACTAATTTACGAGAAGAGATTAGGACTTACGTGAATAATTTAACGTCCTTTACGACTAAACTGGAAACCTTAGGATTACGTATTTACATTTTTGAACTCCGTTTTTGATGAGACATTTTTTATTAGATTCGTTTTGTGTCGTTGATTCATAATTTATAAAAATGTTTTTTTGTAAAACGACCCGAGGGCACGCAAATCGAGGAAACTAGAATCAAAGAATACCCGTAAATTAGTGGGATGAGACAAAACAAGTTTTGTCCCACCCCACTGTATGGGACGACCAAGAAGGCTCCAACACACACCATGAGGTGTCAAAACCTCATAAACAAGCTAACACTTGTTAACTTGAAGCTTACAAAGTAAGCTACACCAACACCAAAACCACTTTCATCTTAAACCATCTACTTATTTACAACATGAAAAACCACACACTTCTCTCTCACCCTCTACCCTTTCCGTCCAAGAACCACCATCAAACACCCCATTTTGATCAATTTTAACCACAAACTTTGTATTATCTATACATATGATGAAGAACCTTTGAAGATATGAAGATTGGAGGTAATCTTAACCTATGAAAAGAAGTTTTCATGAGGTTAAAGGGCTGAATTCATGGAGGTGTTCATCTATCCAAAGGACCCAAGAAGTTTCCTTGCTAAGGTTGAAGATTTGATAACAAGAACCAAGTCTTGTTCATCAAAAACCTCATCTTTTCATCACTAATGATGGTATAAAGATTGTTCTTCCTATCCTCTTGTTTTTTGATTATGTAATCTTGTATTTTCTTTATTTATGTATATGTATGTGATGATGAATGATGATAAAAATATTATGTGGGGATTTGGTGTTGATAAACATGGGTAAAAGATGAAAAACCAAAATGGTTAAAATCTTGCTTAATATGATCGCTGTATAAAAACAGTAAGTAACCAAGTTATAAACTGATAAAAATGCATGGTGGAATAAATTTACAGTAAGTATTAGATGTCATACACTGTGAAAGTTGGTCATGCAATGGAATCATCAAAATGAGTGAGATATGATCAAAACAAAATTAGTATACCAATCTGAATAGTCTGTTTTGTAGGAACTGTTAATGATACTTAGACATGGATTGAGCAGTAGCTATAACTAACTTATTTGTATCACATAATATGAAGTTTATGTCATCAAAAAATGAGCTTCTATCTTCTTATAGAACTCAAGATATGATAAAAATGGTGAAAGTGAAACTAAAAATCAGATTTTGTGAAATTAAAGTTTAATAGTATTATATAAGCACTCAAATAATATAGTATAAAATGTGAAATTAAAACCCACTAACTTGTATATTTAATTTATATAAATATGTATAAGGATAAATAAATGGAAATTTTATAAAAATTGTAGTTTGGAAAGTTTTATAAGTTATAAAAACTATAAACATGATTTTTACGTCTTTTCGGCTAATACCGTAAAATTAACGTTTTTCGTCAATTAAAACTTAGACGATCAGACCCGTCTAATGTAAACTTTTTAAAAGTCGTATACTGATATATAAGTACTTAATACAAGTAAAAACCGATAAAACCCGAACTATATAACATACGAACAATAACGGTTTAAGTTAGCCTTATTGGACTATTAATCCAACTAATTTGGCTAAACACTTATAAATTTACTTATTGGGCTTAACCCACTTGGGCCCAACATTTAAATTATAATACTGATAATAAAGGTGTAAAATGGACTAATATAAGGTATTGGGCTTATAATAGGCTTATTGGGCCTAAAACATGTAAATAAGTAAAACTAGTAAACTAGTATAAAAGTTATCAACACATAACACTAAAATGAGTAAATGAGAATGTATAAACCCACTTGATCATCATCATATGTATACATAATTGTTATTTTTATAAAGTCATTGGACAAGACTCTAAGACGAGTATTATTTGTCTAGGATTCCGTGATTGAAGCACGTACCGTACATCCGAATCGCTGATAACCGCCTTCCCACATCAACGTGAGTTCATAGCCTCGCACTCTCTTAAATGTTTTTATGAAATGTTTTATAAACCCGCGAGGGAGATAACATGTTAGTTTTTATGAAATAGGACACTAGTTGTCCCAATTGTTTGTTTGTTGATTTGGACCCGAATGATTGTATGACCCGATGAATGATTATATGACCCGATGTATGAAATAAAATGGATTATTAAACTTAGGTTAGGTCACTGAAAGTCCCATTAGCATGAATTATGAACTACCGGGATTTGGTAGACGCTTATGCATATAATAGTACTATTTGGAGACGATCACCCCAGTTCTCGCCTTGACGGTTGATCCCCGTCCTGCCACATTGATTGGTAAGCGAATTTATGTATGAGAAGATTTCCATAGCGTGATTTTTGTGACGACACGCTAACTTAGATGGGCAAATTAAGTTTCGGGTTAGCTACCTGTTGTTTGTTGTAGTAAGGTAACAATGTCATGCGGCTTATAATAATCCAAATAACAAAATACTGCTATACGCACTGAACTACGATATATTGCCTGACTAGCAATACGGGGTCTTATTATTGATGTTATGTTCGTGTTTTGGTTTTACATAACCATATTTATATAACGGTTTTTATTTAACTTTATATAACGTTATAAAACGTATTGTATCATGTTTTTAACGACAATGGTTCGTATAATGGTTTTGAAGGCGAAAGCCTATATTGTGATTTTGACAAGGATTTGTATAAAATGTTTTTGGCCTATTTTATTGTCTACTATAAAGATTTGTACAAAAATGATTTTCGGTAATAATTATATACCGATGATATATTGATGGTTTTATTAAACTCTTTGAATTCACTCGGCGTTATCGCTGACCTTTTTCTTTTAACATGTCTTATCTCAGGTACTTGAAGGTAATTCTCAGGAAGACAACAAGAATTCATGGTCCGCACTTAAATAATAATTTCCATTCAAATGCTTAGTAAAACTTGTATGAAATACAATGACTTGGGACCTATGTAAATCTGATATTTATGAATGGAAATGCTTTATTATTAAACGACGCGGTTTTTAAGCGTTGTCTATGATGTGAGTAATGTGTTATCCCGTAACACCAACGAGTCTTCCGCTGTATTGAATCGTGTAAATTTAGGAGTGTTACAAAAGTGATTAGAGAGTCGGTTTTGTGAAGGTGTTATGAAAGATCTTTGGAGAGACAGTTATGCATTATCCAATGCACTAGCTATTTCCATAGATTTGATGAATGAAGTATGGAATTTCTATTGGACAAGATAGTGTAGGAATTAGGGAGAGCCATGGAAGGAGAGAACCAAGTACCTAGAAGATGATGATTGAAAGTACCTCATGTTGGGTGCAAGATTAAAATAGAAGTATGAGATTCGAATAAGAATTTAAAATATGGTTTGGCTTAGACAAATAGAAACTAATATGGGTAAAATATGAGAGTGTGATCCGCATGGGATCACATAAAACTCTATTCTGTCCCTATTAGGAGGGAGTCGGAGAACTGATCGTGAGGAAAAACAAGTGAAGCTACTTGGAAAAATTTTGAGGTATAGATGACTTGAAAGACGGGAAGCATAACATCATGATGTATGTCATGAGCTGAGGAAGAAGAAGGAAGTGTGGATAGATGCGAATCATGAATGAAATAGGTCGAGATAGGAACCGAAGGTAAAACTTTCGTATAGCCTAATGAGTAGACTAAGGAACTAAGCATGCTAATATTGTTCTTGTGTTTAAAGGAAATGGTACTGACCTATAATGTTTGATTGGAAGGCTTAGTATCGATCATCAAATGGTTGAGGAGTTATAGATGTGATGTGTCATGAGAGACGAAGGGCTTGGTCTAACTGAGGCAAGATGAGGAGCGCTATGACCTTGAAGGTAAGACATTGTGTAGGTATAAAGGAATTGTTGAGTATCAAGGAAAAAAAAATCCTTCATTGAGAAAAGTGAGAAAAGAAGTGTATAGGTGCTACTAATGAGCCATCCAAATTTAATGGAAGTAGTTGTAGCATGGGTTTGGATGGCAGTTGATAGACTAACTGAGATAACCGTCCTTTTGGTGATGTGTATAGATCATAAGTTGATTTGGATTGGAAGATCCTTTTTGTGATGAACTAATGGATATGTGAAAGATCGTCATAGGTCAGTTTCTAAAGGAAATTTGAATTTTTAAGTAGTTTGGGGTACGGACTAAAGGGAGTTTTTGAACAAGATTGGATATGAGTATATCCAGCTAATTGGAAAAGGATGAGCAAGTGATAGATTGATACTAGTATAGGAGTCGTGTTGAGAGCTTGGGTGACTGATTTAGAGGGATGTAGGAAACTCGTTCGCGATGTCTGAGTTTTCATATAATGATAGTTATCATACTAGAAGTCGATGAATTCCATTTGAGGCACTATATGGAAGGATAGCGTGAGTTGTTCTTATGGTGGACTAAAATTCGTGAAAGAGACTACTAATGTGAAAATGGTGTTTGTGGAAAGGATGGGAGTAACAAGAGATGATATGTTGAAAAAGAGGAAATCACTAGAGTTTAGTGACAATTTATGTAGGAAGTTTCACCTATAATAATGGGTGGCATGTTTTGGTAAAAGGGAAAGTTGATGTCAAGTTTTGTAGGTCCATTTATGATCTATTGAAAGATTGGACCAGTAATTTAAGAGAATAGAATTACCTGGGTGAATTGAGTGGTATACATGATATATTTCATGTATTAAGATTGGTAAATGTTGTTTGAGAATGCATATTTTCATGTACAGTTATTCGGGATTTGTGTTAATAAGAGTCTTTATTTTATCAAAGAGTCATTTGTGAGATTTATTGGTTGTGATATCAAGAGTTTGGGAATAAATTTAAATATTGTTGGTTAGTATATGTGGTAATTCGAGACTTGAACTAATGTACACGTGGAAATGAGAGGAGTTCATTTAGAACAAGTATCCTCATATGATTTGTTGTCTGTGTGTTTGATCCTAAGGAGTAAATCTTGGGACGATATTTCTATTATGAGGGAGTGATGTGACAACCGCGGTTCTGAGGTTCGTCACTTGGTTTTATTTTGTGCAAGTTACGTGTCTTTACGTGTTTATGTGCTAATTGGTGTGTATAGAGTGTGGTTTGGATATCGTTTCGGGTACGGGGTACCTTGTGAGTGAAACGATGTGTGATGATTTCATGTTCATGAGCTCAGAATGTAGTGACTATGGAATGAGATGGTGTTGTTTGGTGGTTTTACGTATACGTATATGTATTATAAAAAATCGTATTTTACGGTTTAAGGTTTTGCATTTAGGGGTCTCGGAAGAGGTATTTAGTCACGGGAATAATTTACGGGATGGATTTAAGTCATTTAGGACTTAGTTATATAGTTTATTTTATATTCTAAGAGTTTTTATAAAACTGTATATTTTTACGTCTTTTACGGTATACGCGTAAATTTGACTAGTTTTGCGGTTTTGAGGTTTCGGAGGTTTTAGGAGCTTAAATAAATTAAGGGAATTTAAGGTAATAATAATTAATAGTTAATTTATAGTAGGTGGAGTATAAAAGTCGGCCAAATAGGGGTTTTGGGCTTTGGGTTGGGCGGCTAAAAGAAAGAAAGAAGGAAAAGCCCAAAAACAGGCCCAATAGACTTTTAATGGGATTAGGGGGCCTTAAGGACTTAACCAAACCCAATCCATAACCAAAATAATCATATTTTTAATCTCCATAGCAGATCCTAGCCGAAATTCAACAATGCTGGCCAATTAGGGTTTCAAAAATAAAGATCTTCCATTGATTTCTAAGGTAAAACCTTCAAAACCCTTGTTCTATTAATGATTTTAATCAATCTAATCATGCAATTAATTTTATGATGGATTAGGGTTTGTGAGTTTAGGGTTCATATGAATTGATTTCTTTGGTTATTATGAAGATTATTGATGGTAATTAGGGTTTAATCATGTTTAAGTTCGTTTTTAAAAACTGGACAGAATTTTTGGTCCATTGTTTTGATCATATCTGGAGTTCTACAAACTTCTAATTTTCGAATCTTATGTACTTGGAAAGGTAATTGAATTAGCTTTCAAATTCAAGTAATGAGATCTAAATTCGAGGTAGGGAAGTGGGTCAAAAACAAGTTACATCAGTTGGGTGTCAAAACAGTTTTTGGATCAGCTTGTTTTCATTTTATGTTTTGAATTGTTTGGGGTACTTAGGTTTATAACTGGAGCTTAAAATGAACATGAGGCTTAGATCATATATTAAATAAAAGATGTGGTGAAGGGCTAAGCAAATGGGATAGGGTAAGACCCTCTGATCATAACAAACATTTCATATGTTCAAAATCGGTAGAATCTGAATAGGCGAAAATATAAGTTGTATATCGGGGACTTAAGATTAGCCTTGATGTTGGGTCAAGAGCTGAGATTTTAGCTAACACATATAAGTTTATGGGGTCTTCATTACAAGTAATGTGGTTTAGGTTTGGTGGGCGTTTGGATCATAATACGGAGTGTAAAAAACGGGACTGTTTTGGGTTAAATGTTAACGGGACGAGTTATGAACTAAATTAAGTTAAGGGCTTTATATAGGGGTGTAATGAGGTGATTATGGAATATAAATGGGGTTAAGTTGTAGGATAAGGTTATATATCCATCATAGATTGATGAGCCATTTTGGTATGTGTTTTGTGTCTTGATTGTATACGTTTGTGTGTTTAGATTTGTGCTAGAGCGCGGGTACTTGGAGAAGTTTGTTCAGGTGAGTTTCATAGTCCCATGTCTTTTTATGATTTCATTTCTAGATGGGATGGAAGAGATACTGTATGGTTTTGTAAAGAATGTTGTGAATGTTTTTATGGTTTGTGATGGACTTATGTGTACACTTATGTGATTAACTGCTATGTGATTCTTGATTGTGTTTATGATTTGCATCGGGGGACACGTACCGTCTCAGTTATTGTGGTTTGACTTGGTACCAAGGGGATGTTGATAAGGCGGGGCCTTGGGATTGGTTCATAGGTGTATGGGCGCCTATGGGACCATGGTTATTGGTAAGGCTTGGAGCCTTAGAATTGTGGTTATTGGTAAGGCTTGGAGCCTTGGATTTGTGGTGATTGGTTAATCTTGAGTGCTAGTTGTTAATACATAATTATAGCATAGTCCATATGTTCTTTTCTTAATGGTTGTTATTTACAGCTTATAACTGATTTGGCGTTGGAGTCTAAACCCATGACTCACACCAACTTTATGTTGACGTGTTTTAGTATCTCTTTCAGGTGAGAATGTGGTTAAGCGTGAGAATAGGAGTGGCTAGCTGGAAGGCTTAGGATTGCATTTGGAGGAACCCCCTTTCCTCTTATTCTTTATTTATGTTTGAATAAGTGATACTTTGTAGACACCTATATGTTTGTTATTTGTTAATTTTAAGTCTTTGGTAAGAGGTAGACCTGTTACCTACTTACCTAGACGCCTGCATTGTTTGAGATATTTTCATGACATTGTGTCACCATTTATGATATTTCCATTTCATTTAGTTATCTCTATAGACATGCTATTGTTGTGATGATATCCATACGTCAAGCCCCATATTCCGCCATGGTGGGTGTCACACTAGTACACTTGTTTCATGCATCGTTAAAGGAATTCACTTTATCACGTCTAATAGACCTACCACCTAACCCGGGGTATGCAAAGCAAGCATTTAACCACAACCCATAACTTTACGATGCTACCAAGTTAGTATTGGTATTAGATCCGATTGTGTTTCCAAATGAATGCGAGAATTCATCACTACATGTAGAGAATCGGTCAAAAATGATTTTTACATATCCTAAGTATGATTATGCTTAGCTTAATGCAGAAAATGCTAAAATAGA
Source organism: Glebionis coronaria (assembly GCA_025667525.1). Classification (NCBI taxonomy): domain Eukaryota; kingdom Viridiplantae; phylum Streptophyta; class Magnoliopsida; order Asterales; family Asteraceae; genus Glebionis; species Glebionis coronaria. Next base: position 227,920 of record JANFOE010000102.1, read on the forward strand.
TCTGAGGATTCGCTTTAATATGCAAAGGGAATTTATCCATACACCAATTTACAGGCCTACTAAAGAAAGTCTTAGTATACTCCTATACTTGTCAACTTGGATGAACCTAAGGAAATTCCAAAGGATCTTCCACCAGTAAGTACGATATTGCTAAACTTGAAACAAATTTGGCGATATCTTACCAACTTTGACAAGGTCATCACGGAATGTACGACTTCAACAGCTCAAACCGCTGGAGAATGGGCTTTCGAATACATGAAAACGGTGTTTGAGAAATAGAACGTTCCGTTTGTAAACAATGTTAAAGACGGTCTTCTAGATGTTGGGGAAGATTTTAACTTTGAATTGGGTGAAGTTCGAAAAGTTTTTGATGAAATGGATGATGATTATGAACAACATCTACTTGAGAAAGTGTGACAATCCGTCAATTTATGGTTGATATTTTATTCTCAATATTATTTAAAAACAATTTACAATATGAACTCACATATTTCTGGGAAGAAATTTGGATTTACGTCTTGAAGTAGCATCGACTACGTCTAAACCGGAGGATTCAACGTTACGTGCTTACGTTTACATACACCGTCTTTGGTGGCAGTCCGACATTTCAGAAAATAAATTTATCCGTGAATATTATTTTGGAGTTTTAAATTTGTGTTGGTTCATAAACTCACAAATTTACGAGAAGAGATTAGGACTTACGATTTTATTTTAACGTCCTTTACGACTAAACCGGAAACCTTAGGATTACGTATTTACGTTTTCGAACTCCGTTTTTGATGAAACAATTTTTATTAGATTCGTTTTGTGCCGTTGATTCATAATTTATAAAAACGTTTTTCGTAAAACGACCCGAGGGCACGTAAATCGAGGAAACTAGAATCGAGGAGTACCCGTAAATAAATGGGATGAGACAAGAGGGACACTTGTCCCACCCCACTCCCAAAACCGGCCAACTTAAGCAAATACACCCTTAGGTGTCCAAGTTTTCCTAAGTTAAGCTACACATGTAAGCTTAGCTTCCATGTGAAGCTAACTTCCTTCCACTACACACAAAACCATCAAACCTCACACATACCATTTCTCACAACATGCAAACCACACCAAACTCTCTCTCTCTAGCTTGAAGGTGCCGTCCCATATCTCTCCCAAAAACACCCTTTGATCTTGATTCAACCATGAAACCATATGTTATACTTGCATATGTTGAAGCCCTTTCAAAACCCTATTGATTGGTGGCACTTATAACATCCAAGGAGGAGTATTCATGATGTCTTAGGGCTGATTTTTCCACAAGGAGTCCATGGAGAATGGTGGTCATGAAGGTGGTCTTGGTGCATCATAAGTTTCTCCATCCAAAACCATGCCAAACTCATAACCTTCATCAAGTTGGTGGTATAAAGATTGTCCTCCTAAACTTCTTGTTATTTTGATTATGTACACATGTATTTTATTTCCTATTGTATATATTTATGATGATTATATGATGATAAAAATGTTATGTGGGGATTTGTTGTTGATAATCATGGATAAAAAGGTGAAAAACTATAAGAAACAAGGTTAAAATCTTGATTAATTTACATGGCTGTATAAAACAGTAAATAAGTAAGTCATGAACTGATAAAATGATGAAGTAGGATGGATTTACAGTAAGCTATGGGTCTTGTACACATGTGAGAGTTGGCCATGCAATGGAATCAAAATAATGAGTGAGATATGATCAAAACAAGTTTAGGGTATAAATCTGAAGTTACTGTTTTGGACGATTTTTAGAAAATATTTAGAAGATGATTCAACAGTAGCTATAGGCGAGTTAATTGTAGAACATATCATGTAGTTTATGTGATAAAAATATGAGCTTCTATCTCCATATAGAACTCAAGATATGGCAGTTTTGGTGAAGATGAAGTTAAAAATCAGATTTTTGGAAATTAAAGAATAATACTATTATATAAACACTCACATTTTAATATATAAAATGTAAAATAAAAACCCACTAACTTATAAAACTTATTTATATAAATATATAAAAGGTCTAATAAGTGTATAAATGATAAAAATGGAAACTTGTTAAGTTTTATAAGTTATAAAACTATAAACATGATTTTTACGACTTTTTCGGCTATTGCCGTAAAATTAACGTTTTTGTTAAATAAAACTTAGATGGTTGAACCCGTCTAATGTAAACTTTATAAAACTTATATACTGATATATAAACATGTATAACAAGTAAAAACCGATAAAACCCGAACTATAAGACATACGGACGTTAACGGACTAAATTAACGTTATTAGACTAACAATACAACAAAAATGGACTAAAACACTTATAAACTTATTATTGGGCTTAACCCATTTGGGCCCAACTTGGAAAGTATACATACTGATAATATAGGTACAAAATGGATTAAAATAAGTTAAATAACTTATAATAAGCTTATTGGGCTTAAGACACGTAAACGGGTAAAACTAGTAAACTAGTATAAAAGTTATCGACATATAACACTAAAAGGAGTAAACGAGAATATGTAATCCCACTTGATCATCATATATATATAATCATCATATGTATACATAGATGTTATTTTTATAAAGTCATTGGACAAACGTCTAAGACCGAGTATTATTTGTCTAGGTTTCCGTGATTGAAGCACGTACCGTACGTCCGAATTGCCGATAACCCGCCTTCCCACATCAACGTGAGTTCATAGCCTCGCACTCTTTTAAATGTTTTATAAATGCTTTATAAACCCGCGAGGGAGATAACATGTTAGTTTTTATAAAAGTTTGGACACCATTTGTCCCGATTGTTTGTTTATTGATTTTGGACCCGAATGATTGAATGACCCGATTGTATGACCCGATAAATGATTAATGGACCCGATAGATGAAATAAAATGGATTATTAAAGTTAGGTTATGTCACTAAAAGTCCCATTAGCATGAATTGTGAACTACCGGGAGTTGGTAGACGCTTATGCATTTAATATTACTATTTGGGGACGATCACCCCAGTTCGCGCCTTGACGGTTGATCCCCGTCGTGCCACATTGATTGGTAAGCGAATTAATGTATGAGAAGATTTCAATAGCGTGACCTTTGTGACGACACGCTACTTTAGATGGGCAAAATTGGTATCGGGTTAGCTACCCGTTTTGGTTTTAGTAAGGTAACAATGTCATGCGGCTTATAATAATCCAATCACCAAAATATTACTGGACGCTCCGAATTACGATGTATTGCCTGACTAGCAGTATTGGGTCATACTATTGATATTATGTTGGTATTTTGGTTTTCATAACCATATTCATATAACGGTTTTTATTTGATTTTATACAACGTCATAAGACGTATCGTATGATGTTTTTACGACATTAGTTCGTATATTGATTTTTAAGGCAAATGCCTATATTATGATTTTCGATGAGGATTTGTATAAAATGACTTTGGCTATTTATGGCCTAATAAAATGATTTGTACAAAATGATTTTCAGTAATACTTTTATACTGATATTATATTGATGGAATTTATTAAACTCTATGAATTCACTCGGCGTTATCGCTGACCTTTTCTTTTAACATGTTTTATCTCAGGTACTTGAAGGTAATTCTCGGGAAGACGACAAGAATTCATGGCCCGCACTTAAACAATATTTTCCCATTCAACACTTGTAAAACTTTTGTATGGAATGTAATGACTTGGGACCGATGTAACTTTGTTGTTTATGAATGGAAATGATTTAATATTAAACGACGCGATTTTTATGCGTTGTCTATGATGTGAGTAATGTGCTATCCCGTAACACCAACTAGTCTTCCGCTGTACTATGTTGTATAAATTTGGGGGTGTTACAGTTTGGTACCAGAGCTCTCGTTATAGAGAACGAAAGATTTTTAAAACGAAGGTTTTGAATAAAACTTTTCAAAATCTTTTAACCATAAACATTTTTCTAAAAATGTCTAAAAATCTTTTGACTATAACGGTGCCGAAGAATTCCCAAGTTACCGACAAGGCCAAGACTGAGAAGTGTTATTTCAATATATATATAACTTGGATTATATATATATGATGTAATTTTTATTACATGATTGTTTGATGATTATTTTGATTTTTATACGAGGTATTTATACGACGTCGATTGTCACAAGTAACCCTAAATCCCCTAGTAATTAATCGAAGCTATTCTCGTAGGAATTCTAGCTATCCTAGATCTAAACCAAGTTGTGGATATTTATGATCCCAACAAATGGTTAATATTCGTAGAAATGTAGATATTAGTTGATTGAGAAATTGAAGAAGAATTGGCGATTTTAAAACTGATATCGATGTCATGACGATCTTTTCTTATAAAGTGGAGTTTGACAAAACGTTACCACCTAGAAAGATGACATCCGATTCGTTGTCATCCAATTCTTAAATTGAAATCGAAAGGGTGAATGTTGCACTTGAGGCTGTCATTGGAACCAGTACCCAAAAGCCTCATGCCACTAATACCTTTCCGAGAAGTCTAGTTGAATGATCAAGTCATTTCATATTAATGACTCATTTGATAATTGTTGTTGTAAGAGCTATAGGATTGGAATTAAGTGTTGATCATATTAAGATTTTATTGCCTTTACAAGGCCGAAGAATAAGATTGAAAGTATTGGAATATGAGGTAGGATATTGAATTGAGTATAAAATTGGTTAAGACTTGAATAAAGTAAAATTTAACCCGTATGGAATATGAGATTGTTAAGAGGAAATTATATGTCATGTGATTGAATTATAAGGTTTTAAATGATTGTTAGTTTGCGTTAAGGGTTGTTCCTAGGCCATTGTCCACTAATGACGATGCCCAGTATCCAAGAAACAAATTGAAGAAATCTTCTTCTAAATTGAGACCGATGGATCTTCTGGGGCATGTGGAACACCTAATGACCCTTGTAGATTAGTATTCATTGTGGTATCTTTTAAAAATCCCCAATTAACTGAGATATCAGTTGGTAGGATGAGTTTTGTAAATTGTATGACATAGTGACACATAATGTGTTACGGTACAATTTGACTTGTTTGTGATTAATGAAAAGACTACCTTTGATTGCCAAATTCTACATGTATCGATGTTATCTATCTCTTGTTGCTTCATCCTAATGTTCGCATTAGCGATGCAACCATTGAACAAGTACTCATCTCGATTTGAGTTACGTTGTGAATCATTCTTCGTGAGTGCCATCGAGGTCATGAACCTCATGATTAACTGGCTAAGCTCATTACCTATCATATCGTAGTTAATTCTTGGTGAACAATCTTTTATCACTCTTCTGCAGATCACACATTGATTTTATAAAGTTAAAACGGTATCCTTTGAGAAAATTTAATTTTCATCACTATAAGGATTATTCAAAATGAGAGTTATAAGTGATAGTTATCAAAATGAGGTTGTCTATAAAGTACCTTGGAAAACTTAATTGTTTTCATAACAAGAAAAATCTTTGTAAACTTATTTTGATTCTTATTTAAGAATTAAGCATGAAAATGTTTTTATTATAAACATGATGATAAAATTTTGACGAACTGAGTATTGCATCGTTAATCTTGAAATTGTATATAGTTGCGCGCCTACATACAATTTGGAATGGACCATGCAAGGCTGATTAGTAGTCACCATAAAACTAATGAATAAACACTAAATTTTCTTTAAAGATTGTGAAAGATTAAAATTTTATGAGATCTGCAAGAAGTGAAGATAGGGACATAGTGTTAGGGACACCTACATATGTGCCTGTAGCATCTATTCTTCTGAGTCGAATTTACTCATCTGTGGAAATTGTCTTATTTGACAATTGACAATTATTTCTTGTCCAATTCTCCCGTAGTGAGATTCCTAGAAAAAGTATATGATTATCGAGTGTTGATACCCGACTGGATGTATTGACGTTCTTATCATTTCTTTTGATTTGATTTCATTTGAATGACCTAGGTAACGATCCGAGGAGCTTTCGAATGCGTACTCAAATTATGAAAACATGGGATATATTCATATTCGTTAAGTGTTTTCGTCTGCGTCTGATTTGAAATTCTATCGCGTAGATTATGCGTTGACCTTACTCTTTAGATGATAGTTGTGTCTCCATATATCCTTGAACTTGTGAAGGATTATGAGTTATTATTAATCTTTTGAGAAGTTCACATCTTATCGACGGCAATAAAACTAAAAAGTTGATAGTGCCAGTAGAATGGATTGATTGATGATGACATGACGATATTGTCTTAATTGATGGGAACTCGAGCAGAATTCCCCTAAAAAGATAAGATGTTGATTATCAAAAGTGATATAAATAATTCTTGGTAGATGAAGATATCCTATATTGGGAATTGAAATTATATTGTGAATGATTGTGAGTTAGTCATAGATATTATAATCTAGAATGAACTTAAAACAAATTTATTAAGAAGATAATTTTGTTATCTGACACTTTAGGAGGTATTGGTTGACGAATTAACTAGACTTTCGCCATTAAGACAAGTTGAAATTGGTATTGATTATATTCCCGGTGCCGCACTTGTGGCTTGTGCACTGTACGTCAGCACCATCTAAATTAAAGAAATTACCGTACAACTGAGAAAGTTGTCGGAGAAAGATTTTATTTATACCAAGCCTGTCATCCTGAAGAGCTATGGTGTTATCTTTCCTTATATTAGATTACTGTGACTGAGTAAATTGACAATCGAAAACAATATCCATAACTCGAAATGGAAGATTTGTTCGATCATTTACAAGGTTTTTGATCCTCAGCATGGTTATCATCAACTTCACATCTGCGAAAGAGATTATGTATTCCAATCACTACATCCGGTACTTGTAATGAACATTATGAGTTTCACGTGATGACGTTTGGATTGACTAATACACATGTAGCATTCATAAATTTGGTGAATCACGTGTGTAGGCTGTAATTTGATAAATTCATGCTTGCGATCATTAAGGACCATATGTTTGTTTATAAGAATAAAAATGAGATTAATAATTAATTATAGATTGTCCTGAACTGGCCGAACAATTAAAACATGTATCTTGAATATTCGACATGTGATTTAAGACTTGAACCTTTACATGATTTAACCATGTGATTAATAGACAATGGAATATAAATTGACTCTTCAAAAATTAAGAGCCCTTTTAAGATTTTGGATTTTACCAAAAAGAAATGAAAATATGCTTTGACAAATGTTTTAACAAAGGTTTTTAAAGGGATTATTCCCTTATACACAAACCATTTAACTAAACTTCTGTTTAGGGGTAAATATTTGTGTATACTTCTAGACAACTTAAGAGGAATTGAGGAAACTATATAAAACATGACTTGAAATTTGAAACAATAATTTACGCTTTTCAAACTAAGAAATTTTGACCAAAAGTATAATCAAAGATTTTTCAAATATTTACGAATCTTATTAATTATTTTCGATAAATCCGCAAAAATCTTGTTAATTAAATTCAAATTTATTTTTGAACATTTTATATAATTGGTCGAACTAAGAAATTTAAACTTTTAACGTTTACGTTTTATAAAAATTTAATAATTATAATTTAATTAATTGTAATAATTATCGACGCTTTAGACGCCGGATTGAGAAAAAATGATAAAAATGATAGTTGAGAAGAAATTGAAACATAGACGATATGAAGAAAGAATTTTGAATAAATACGGTTATGATAATTATATCATCATGAGAGGTGAATATAGATACCGACACGTTATGTATAAAAGATAAAGAACCAATCAGGACATGTTCCCTAATAATAAAGGTGCAAAATAAATTGCCGAGCAATACAAAAATAAACAATGTTTGTAAAAAGGAATAATATAAATAGTGAAAGGTTTCACGGCTAATGTGAACCATTAGAATTGAGAAGCCGATAGCGTTAAATGTTTTAAAGGCCACTTGTGATTGTCTAAATATGGAGGATTGTGAGATATAGTTGTATTGGAATTTGTAAGTATAAGTATTCTATTTATATCATTTGTGACTAGAAGTATCTTTGTCTGAAGAAGTTGTACTAATGGCAAATTATGAAGGCAGACATCGCCTCATACATTAGTAAACATCTAGCTATTGCAAAGGTCATCATCTGAATTTGATTCGATTTGGGTCACCGTCGACAGACTGACCAAATCTGCTAATATCATTCCCATTAATGATAAATGCAAAAGAATTATGTAAAAATGGTGTGCCTGTATCGAACATCTATATCAAGATCCTCGCTTCGCATCGAATTTCTAGAGATTTGCTCAGAAATCATTGAGAACGAACCTTGATGAGAGTACTATGTACCACCCCAAATCGAAGGGATGAGGTAAAGTAACGATACAAGGCAATATAAGTGATGTTTTGTGTTTCAATGATTGACCTTTGGTAATAGACCGTATAATCGTTTTCCTTTGGAGAGATTATCATTGATAACCATCGTGTTAGGATTAAGATCGAATCTTGTTAGGATCTAAATCTTAGAGCATCTGTAAGCAAGAGTTGAGATGAAGACATCCGACATACACCCATTGTGAGTTGGACATGTCTCTTAGGTTTAAGGTTTCCTATGATGGCGAACCTATCCTTGCAAAATACCCGACCCGCGAGATCTGAAATGATTGTTGAAATTAGGATTTGATTATTAACTGCCGATAGTGGGCAAGAGGTTATTTGAAAGTGAAATGTAGATCTTGAAGTGCCAAATGGGTAGTGAAGTTATGCCATAATTTTTAAACTTGGGAAAATGAATTCATGATCTGACAAATCATGGGATATAAGTCCCCGTTGTTTGGGACCATTGAGATGATGTAAAAGTTGGGATTGAAAGGCATATAAGCTGGATCTACCCTAGGACTTCAAAGACTGCGTGAATTACGATTCGTGAATCGAACTTGATGGAATATCTATCAAGTGAAAATCTGATTATTCTTAGTAGAGCTTAGATCGGCGAAAAGTTGCATTCATCAGAAACCCGTGAACATCATGGATAGAGAAAGTAAGTCAGCATTTAGCCTGATCTTATTCCCGTAGTTATGTTTGATGAAACTCGCGTATTATAATGAATACACATATGAGAAAAGACCGAATGTGGAGGGAATACCCACATGGCTTTAACTCTATAAGAAGCGAGTAGTAAGGTAAGATGATCTTTGAGGACAAAGATCCTGTTTAGGGGTAAATGCTGTGACAATCCGTCAATTTATGGTTGATATTTTATTCTCAATATTATTTAAAAACAATTTACAATATGAACTCACATATTTCTGGGAAGAAATTTGGATTTACGTCTTGAAGTAGCATCGACTACGTCTAAACCGGAGGATTCAACGTTACGTGCTTACGTTTACATACACCGTCTTTGGTGACAGTCCGACATTTCAGAAAATAAATTTATCCGTGAATATTATTTTGGAGTTTTAAATTTGTGTTGGTTCATAAACTCACAAATTTACGAGAAGAGATTAGGACTTACGATTTTATTTTAACGTCCTTTACGACTAAACCGGAAACCTTAGGATTACGTATTTACGTTTTCGAACTCCGTTTTTGATGAAACAATTTTTATTAGATTCGTTTTGTGACGTTGATTCATAATTTATAAAAACGTTTTTCGTAAAACGACCCGAGGGCACGCAAATCGAGGAAACTAGAATCGAGGAGTACCCGTAAATAAATGGGATGAGACAAGTGGGACACTTGTCCCACCCCACTCCCAAAACCGGCCAACTTAAGCAAATACACCCTTAGGTGTCCAAGTTTTGCTAAGTTAAGCTACACATGTAAGCTTAGCTTCCATGTGAAGCTAACTTCCTTCCACTACACACAAAACCATCAAACCTCACACATACCATTTCTCACAACATGCAAACCACACCAAACTCTCTCTCTCTAGCTTGAAGGTGCCGTCCCATATCTCTCCCAAAAACACCCTTTGATCTTGATTCAACCATGAAACCATATGTTATACTTGCATATGTTGAAGCCCTTTCAAAACCCTATTGATTGGTGGCACTTATAACATCCAAGGAGGAGTATTCATGATGTCTTAGGGCTGATTTTTCCACAAGGATTCCATGGAGAATGGTGGTCATGAAGGTGGTCTTGGTGCATCATAAGTTTCTCCATCCAAAACCATGCCAAACTCATAACCTTCATCAAGTTGGTGGTATAAAGATTGTCCTCCTCAACTTCTTGTTATTTTGATTATGTACACAAGTATTTTATTTCCTATTGTATATATTTATGATGATTATATGATGATAAAAATGTTATGTGGGGATTTGTTGTTGATAATCATGGATAAAAAGGTGAAAAACTATAAGAAACAAGGTTAAAATCTTGATTAATTTACATGGCTGTATAAAACAGTAAAGAAGTAAGTCATGAACTGATAAAATGATGAAGTAGGATGGATTTACAGTAAGCTATGGGTCTTGTACACATGTGAGAGTTGGCCATGCAATGGAATCAAAATAATGAGTGAGATATGATCAAAACAAGTTTAGGGTATAAATCTGAAGTTACTGTTTTGGACGATTTTTAGAAAATATTTAGAAGATGATTCAACAGTAGCTATAGAAGAGTTAATTGTAGCACATATCATTTAGTTTATGTGATAAAAATATGAGCTTCTATCTCCATATAGAACTCAAGATATGGCAGTTTTGGTGAAGATGAAGTTAAAAATCAGATTTTTGGAAATTAAAGAATAATACTATTATATAAGCACTCACATTTTAATATATAAAATGTAAAATAAAAACCCACTAACTTATAAAACTTATTTATATAAATATATAAAAGGTCTAATAAGTGTATAAATGATAAAAATGGAAACTTGTTAAGTTTTATAAGTTATAAAACTATAAACATGATTTTTACGACTTTTTCGGCTATTGCCTTAAAATTAACGTTTTTGTTAAATAAAACTTAGATGGTTGAACCCGTCTAATGTAAACTTTATAAAACTTATATACTGATATATAAACATGTATAACAAGTAAAAACCGATAAAACCCGAACTATAAGACATACGGACGTTAACGGACTAAATTAACGTTGTTAGACTAACAATACAACAAAAATGGACTAAAACACTTATAAACTTATTATTGGACTTAACCCATTTGGGCCCAACTTGGAAAGTATACATACTGATAATATAGGTACAAAATGGATTAAAATAAGTTAAATAACTTATAATAAGCTTATTGGGCTTAAGACACGTAAACGGGTAAAACTAGTAAACTAGTATAAAAGTTATCGACATATAACACTAAAAGGAGTAAACGAGAATATGTAAACCCACTTGATCATCATATATATATAATCATCATATGTATACATAGATGTTATTTTTATAAAGTCATTGGACAAACGTCTAAGACCGAGTATTATTTGTCTAGGTTTCCGTGATTGAAGCACGTACCGTACGTCCGAATTGCCGATAACCCGCCTTCCCACATCAACGTGAGTTCATAGCCTCGCACTCTTTTAAATGTTTTATAAATGCTTTATAAACCCGCGAGGGAGATAACATGTTAGTTTTTATAAAAGTTTGGACACCATTTGTCCCGATTGTTTGTTTATTGATTTTGGACCCGAATGATTGAATGACCCGATTGTATGACCCGATAAATGATTAATGGACCCGAAAGATGAAATAAAATGGATTATTAAAGTTAGGTTATGTCACTAAAAGTCCCATTAGCATGAATTGTGAACTACCGGGAGTTGGTAGACGCTTATGCATTTAATAGTACTATTTGGGGACGATCACCCCAGTTCGCGCCTTGACGGTTGATCCCCGTCGTGCCACATTGATTGGTAAGCGAATTAATGTATGAGAAGATTTCAATAGCGTGACCTTTGTGACGACACGCTACTTTAGATGGGCAAAATTGGTATCGGGTTAGCTACCCGTTTTGGTTTTAGTAAGGTAACAATGTCATGCGGCTTATAATAATCCAATCACCAAAATATTACTGGACGCTCCGAATTACGATGTATTGCCTGACTAGCAATATTGGGTCATACTATTGATATTATGTTGGTATTTTGGTTTTCATAACCATATTCATATAACGGTTTTTATTTGATTTTATACAACGTCATAAGACGTATCGTATGATGTTTTTACGACATTAGTTCGTATATTGATTTTTAAGGCAAATGCCTATATTATGATTTTCGATGAGGATTTGTATAAAATGACTTTGGCTATTTATGGCCTAATAAAATGATTTGTACAAAATGATTTTCAGTAATACTTTTATACTGATATTATATTGATGGAATTTATTAAACTCTATGAATTCACTCGGCGTTATCGCTGACCTTTTCTTTTAACATGTTTTATCTCAGGTACTTGAAGGTAATTCTCGGGAAGACGACAAGAATTCATGGCCCACACTTAAACAATATTTTCCCGTAGTTATGTTTGATGAAACTCGCGTATTATAATGAATACACATATGAGAAAAGACCGAATGTGGAGGGAATACCCACATGGCTTTAACTCTATAAGAAGCGAGTAGTAAGGTAAGATGATCTTTGAGGACAAAGATCCTGTTTAGGGGTAAATGCTGTGACAATCCGTCAATTTATGGTTGATATTTTATTCTCAATATTATTTAAAAACAATTTACAATATGAACTCACATATTTCTGGGAAGAAATTTGGATTTACGTCTTGAAGTAGCATCGACTACGTCTAAACCGGAGGATTCAACGTTACGTGCTTACGTTTACATACACCGTCTTTGGTGACAGTCCGACATTTCAGAAAATAAATTTATCCGTGAATATTATTTTGGAGTTTTAAATTTGTGTTGGTTCATAAACTCACAAATTTACGAGAAGAGATTAGGACTTACGATTTTATTTTAACGTCCTTTACGACTAAACCGGAAACCTTAGGATTACGTATTTACGTTTTCGAACTCCGTTTTTGATGAAACAATTTTTATTAGATTCGTTTTGTGACGTTGATTCATAATTTATAAAAACGTTTTTCGTAAAACGACCCGAGGGCACGCAAATCGAGGAAACTAGAATCGAGGAGTACCCGTAAATAAATGGGATGAGACAAGTGGGACACTTGTCCCACCCCACTCCCAAAACCGGCCAACTTAAGCAAATACACCCTTAGGTGTCCAAGTTTTGCTAAGTTAAGCTACACATGTAAGCTTAGCTTCCATGTGAAGCTAACTTCCTTCCACTACACACAAAACCATCAAACCTCACACATACCATTTCTCACAACATGCAAACCACACCAAACTCTCTCTCTCTAGCTTGAAGGTGCCGTCCCATATCTCTCCCAAAAACACCCTTTGATCTTGATTCAACCATGAAACCATATGTTATACTTGCATATGTTGAAGCCCTTTCAAAACCCTATTGATTGGTGGCACTTATAACATCCAAGGAGGAGTATTCATGATGTCTTAGGGCTGATTTTTCCACAAGGATTCCATGGAGAATGGTGGTCATGAAGGTGGTCTTGGTGCATCATAAGTTTCTCCATCCAAAACCATGCCAAACTCATAACCTTCATCAAGTTGGTGGTATAAAGATTGTCCTCCTCAACTTCTTGTTATTTTGATTATGTACACAAGTATTTTATTTCCTATTGTATATATTTATGATGATTATATGATGATAAAAATGTTATGTGGGGATTTGTTGTTGATAATCATGGATAAAAAGGTGAAAAACTATAAGAAACAAGGTTAAAATCTTGATTAATTTACATGGCTGTATAAAACAGTAAAGAAGTAAGTCATGAACTGATAAAATGATGAAGTAGGATGGATTTACAGTAATCTATGGGTCTTGTACACATGTGAGAGTTGGCCATGCAATGGAATCAAAATAATGAGTGAGATATGATCAAAACAAGTTTAGGGTATAAATCTGAAGTTACTGTTTTGGACGATTTTTAGAAAATATTTAGAAGATGATTCAACAGTAGCTATAGAAGAGTTAATTGTAGCACATATCATTTAGTTTATGTGATAAAAATATGAGCTTCTATCTCCATATAGAACTCAAGATATGGCAGTTTTGGTGAAGATGAAGTTAAAAATCAGATTTTTGGAAATTAAAGAATAATACTATTATATAAGCACTCACATTTTAATATATAAAATGTAAAATAAAAACCCACTAACTTATAAAACTTATTTATATAAATATATAAAAGGTCTAATAAGTGTATAAATGATAAAAATGGAAACTTGTTAAGTTTTATAAGTTATAAAACTATAAACATGATTTTTACGACTTTTTCGGCTATTGCCTTAAAATTAACGTTTTTGTTAAATAAAACTTAGATGGTTGAACCCGTCTAATGTAAACTTTATAAAACTTATATACTGATATATAAACATGTATAACAAGTAAAAACCGATAAAACCCGAACTATAAGACATACGGACGTTAACGGACTAAATTAACGTTGTTAGACTAACAATACAACAAAAATGGACTAAAACACTTATAAACTTATTATTGGACTTAACCCATTTGGGCCCAACTTGGAAAGTATACATACTGATAATATAGGTACAAAATGGATTAAAATAAGTTAAATAACTTATAATAAGCTTATTGGGCTTAAGACACGTAAACGGGTAAAACTAGTAAACTAGTATAAAAGTTATCGACATATAACACTAAAAGGAGTAAACGAGAATATGTAAACCCACTTGATCATCATATATATATAATCATCATATGTATACATAGATGTTATTTTTATAAAGTCATTGGACAAACGTCTAAGACCGAGTATTATTTGTCTAGGTTTCCGTGATTGAAGCACGTACCGTACGTCCGAATTGCCGATAACCCGCCTTCCCACATCAACGTGAGTTCATAGCCTCGCACTCTTTTAAATGTTTTATAAATGCTTTATAAACCCGCGAGGGAGATAACATGTTAGTTTTTATAAAAGTTTGGACACCATTTGTCCCGATTGTTTGTTTATTGATTTTGGACCCGAATGATTGAATGACCCGATTGTATGACCCGATAAATGATTAATGGACCCGAAAGATGAAATAAAATGGATTATTAAAGTTAGGTTATGTCACTAAAAGTCCCATTAGCATGAATTGTGAACTACCGGGAGTTGGTAGACGCTTATGCATTTAATAGTACTATTTGGGGACGATCACCCCAGTTCGCGCCTTGACGGTTGATCCCCGTCGTGCCACATTGATTGGTAAGCGAATTAATGTATGAGAAGATTTCAATAGCGTGACCTTTGTGACGACACGCTACTTTAGATGGGCAAAATTGGTATCGGGTTAGCTACCCGTTTTGGTTTTAGTAAGGTAACAATGTCATGCGGCTTATAATAATCCAATCACCAAAATATTACTGGACGCTCCGAATTACGATGTATTGCCTGACTAGCAATATTGGGTCATACTATTGATATTATGTTGGT
The DNA here is from genome assembly GCA_025667525.1 of Glebionis coronaria. NCBI lineage: Eukaryota > Viridiplantae > Streptophyta > Magnoliopsida > Asterales > Asteraceae > Glebionis > Glebionis coronaria. The sequence continues at coordinate 243,392 of JANFOE010000102.1, forward strand.
ATTTTGGTTTTCATAACCATATTCATATAACGGTTTTTATTTGATTTTATACAACGTCATAAGACGTATCGTATGATGTTTTTACGACATTAGTTCGTATATTGATTTTTAAGGCAAATGCCTATATTATGATTTTCGATGAGGATTTGTATAAAATGACTTTGGCTATTTATGGCCTAATAAAATGATTTGTACAAAATGATTTTCAGTAATACTTTTATACTGATATTATATTGATGGAATTTATTAAACTCTATGAATTCACTCGGCGTTATCGCTGACCTTTTCTTTTAACATGTTTTATCTCAGGTACTTGAAGGTAATTCTCGGGAAGACGACAAGAATTCATGGCCCACACTTAAACAATATTTTCCCATTCAACACTTGTAAAACTTTTGTATGGAATGTAATGACTTGGGACCGATGTAACTTTGTTGTTTATGAATGGAAATGATTTAATATTAAACGATGCGATTTTTATGCGTTGTCTATGATGTGAGTAATGTGCTATCCCGTAACACCAACTAGTCTTCCGCTGTACTATGTTGTATAAATTTGGGGGTGTTACAGAAAGAAAAGATTTTTTCCGAATATGACCGCTTCTTGGAACATATAGTGTCTCTCGAAGTGATGCAAGTTGTTACTAATGAATATGCTCTTGAGATTACATATGCTGTGAATAAATGTGATGATGTGCATGATCTTTCTCTGAGTATTGTTGCACCTGTGAATAATGTAGATAATCATTCTTGTCACGAATCTAACGTTGAATTTTTAAAGCTTCAAGATTCTTATCATTCACTTTCAGAATGTTTTGACTAGGTTGAAAAACATTCTATCACTCTTGAACTTGAAAATCAAACTCTTTCAAAACTAAATGTTTGTGAAAACAACGTTGAGACAAGTGACAAGATGATTCAAGTGATGCAATCATTAGAGGAAGATGTTACGGGACTTAAGAGTGAATTACTAGAAACGAAAACGGAACTAGAGGCTACAGAGACTAAAAATCATGTCCTAGAAAATAGAATTACTTCTATGCTAGGAGAGCGTGAACAAGTAAGGAAAGGTGACTCACAAAATTCTGGTTCAATAGAAGAACGCCTCGCTTTTAATGCGACAGAGCAAAAGTAATTAATTGACCAACTAACCAAGAAATGTGAGGAAATCTCTGACCAAAACATTCTGCTCATAGACAAAAACTTGGTCATAGCTGAATTAAAGAAGACACTTCAACTCAAAGGACGAGAAGGTGTTGATAATCCAGCTACAGTCTCTGCCCCGACCTCTAGTGCTCCAAAAACCAACAAGGTGGTGATCACTGAGAACCCGTACCATAAGAACAATCCACTATCATATAAGCCCTATATGGAGAATGCAGTTGAGTACGTGAATCTTGCTAGGGAAGAGTTAGATGATCTCTATGAACTTGAACCTAGGAATAGTGACTATTATCATGCTCATGCTTTCATTGAGAGGGTACAACAATGCTTAGAGAACTTGAAGTACATAGGACAACCAGGTTCTGCACCACTTAAACAACAACAAACCCCCACCATTGCCATAACTCCATTAACTAAGACCCCCGGAGCTAAGCCTGTTTTAAACACACCCATCAAGGCTAAGTCAAAATTTGTAACTAATGTTCCCTTGGTTTCTACAGGAGTAATTATTTCTACTAAGGCTAAAGGATCTCAAGACAAGAAAGATAGGATCAAGCCTTCCACTAGTAGGACTGAGAAGAAGAACGTAGAAGTTCACCATAGGAATGTTATTTCAGTTTAAATAAAAAGAATCATGTTGCTAAGACAAAAGGTTCTTCCTCTGACTGGAAACCTAAGCAAAATGTGAATTCTAATTTGAAATGTTGGAATTGTAATGAATGCATGTTTTCTCAGTTTCATGATTTATGCCTTGTTGACCATGTTAATGAAATGAATGCCATTAGAAATAATCTTGAATGGAAACCAACGGGGAAGAAATTCACCCAGGTTGGATGGAAATGGTTACCCACTGGTAGGACCTTTACTGCAAATGGAACTAAGTGCCCTTTAACTAGGATCACATCTACTGAAGTTAGGTCTCAGCGTCCTTTAAAAAGGAACACAAGAACTAAACAATGGAAAAAACGCCCTTTCACTAAGTCTACCTCCACTATTTTGCCTACCAGTGATGAAGTCCCCAGTCAAAAAGTACCTCAGAATACTAGACAACTAGAATCTAAGCCAACAACTAGTAAGAAAATTTGGAAGCCTAAAAACTCTTTTGATAGCAAATCTAAGATAATTACATCTGTACCTGCTAACTCAGAGGAACAATTAGATTCCGAAACATCGTCTTTGTTTGGTGATATTTTCAGGTCGTCCAAATTATTCTTTGGTATTTGGACCGGGGGTGCTCCAAACATATGACTGGAGACCGCTCGATACTCAGAAATTTCGTCAGCAAGTTTCTAGGAACGGTGAAATTTGGCAACGACCATATTGCGAAGATCATGGGTTACGGTGAATATCAAATTGGGAATGTTACGATTTCAATGGTATATTATGTGGAGGGACTTGGTCATAATTTATTTTCAGTGGGACAATTTTGCGATTCAAACCTTGAGGTGGCTTTTCGACAACATACTTGCTTTATTCGCGATCTTGTAGGAAATGATTTGTAAAAAGGTTCTCGAGGGGATAATCCCTACACACTGTCCATTCAAAACATGATGGTCGCCTCTCTTGTTTGCCTTCTCTCCAAAGCATCTAAGACCAAGTCATGGTTGTGGCATCGCCGATTATCTCATCTTAACTTTGATGCTATTAACCATTTAGCTAAAAACGAACTTTTTCGTGGTCTTCCAAAACTTAAATTTGACAAGGATCATTTATGTTCCGCGTGTTCTTTGGGGAAAAGCACCAAGAAATCATACAAACCTAAAGCTGAAGACACCAACCAAGAACCACTGTATCTTTTTCACATGGATCTTTGCGGGCCAATGCGTACGGCTAGTGTGAGTGGAAGAAAATACCTCCTTGTCATGGTGGATGATTTCTCTAGGTTTACATGGGTAAAGTTCTTAACAACCAAGGATAAAGTACCAAACTATATCATTACTTTTCTTAAGATGATCCATGTACAACTTAATGCTACTGTTCGCCGCATTAGGACTGATAACAGAACTGAGTTTGTTAATCAGACTCTACGAAATTATTATGAAGAGGTTGGTATTTCTCATGAAACTTCAGTGGCTCGCACTCCACAACAAAATGGTGTCGTTGAAAGATGCAATCGTGGCAAACCGCTCCATCATTCGTAAGCGCCATGGAAAAACTCCATATGAGCTACTTCATGGACATAAACCTGATATTTCATTTCTTCATGTGTTTGGTGCACTGTGTTATCCAAATACTAATAGTGAGAATTTGCGCAAACTTCAACCGAAGGCTGATATGGGAATTTTCATTGGTTACTCACCCGCAAAGAAAGCTTACCGAATTTATAACCGTCGTCTTGGCAAGATAGTAGAAACTTTGGATGCCGATTTTGATGAGCTGACAGTGATGGCTTCTGAGCAACACAGCTCTGAACCCGCATTACATGAGATGGGAACCGGTACGATTAGTTCTGGATTAACTCCCAATAATCCTACTTCTCCATCATTTATACCACCTACGAGGCCCGAGTGGGATGAGTTATTTCAACCTATGTTTGATGAATTATTTGATCCACCTAGTAAGGATTCTCCAACACCTGCAGCAGTAGCTCCGATTCCCGAAGTTGTTGCTCAAGATAATGGAAATCAGTCTGAGGCATCTATTGTTACAATTGAACCAGATGTCCCATCCCCCACCAATTTTCAAACTACACCTGAATCATCACCCCCACTTGTTCCTAATGATGTTGAAGAGGATCTCTATGATCACGATTTGGAAATGGCTCACTTACAAGATGTAACACCCCCAAATTTATACAACTCAATACAGCGGAAGACTAGTTGGTGTTACGGGATAGCACATTACTCACATCATAGACAACGCATAAAAATCGCGTCGTTTATTAATAAAGTATTTCCATTCATAATATCAAAGTTACATAGGTCCCAAGTCATATTATTTCATACAAAGTTTTACAAAGTATTTAAATGGAAAATATTGTTTAAGTGCGGGCCATGAATTCTTGTCGTCTTCCCGAGAATTACCTTCAAGTACCTGAGATAACACATGTTAAAAGAAAAGGTCAGCGATAACGCCGAGTGAATTCATAGAGTTTAATAAAATCCATCAATATAATATCAGTATAAAATTAATACTGAAAATCATCTTGTACAAATCATTTTAATAGGCCATAAAATAGCCAAAGTCATTTTATACAAATCTTTATCGAAAATCATAATATAGGCATTTGCCTTAAAAATCATTATACGAATCATTGTCGTTAAAAACACCATACAATACGTTTTGCAACGTTGTATAGATTAAATAAAACCGTCATATGAATATGGTTATAAAAAGCCTTAAAAATCATTATACGAGCCAATGTCGTAAAAATGTCATACAATACGTCTTACGACGTTGTATGAAAATAAAACCGTTATATGAGTATGGTTATGAAAACCAAAACACAAACATAATATCAATAGTATGACCCAGTATTGCTAGTCAGGCAATACATCGTAATTCGGAGCGTCTAGTAGTATTTCGTTAGTTTTTGGATTATTATAAGCCGCATGACATTGTTACCTTACTAAACCAACAGCGGGTAGCTAACCCGATACCAATTTTGCCCATCTAAACTAGCGTGTCGTCACAAAGGTCACGCTATGGAAATCTTCTCATACATAAATTCGCTTACCAATCAATGTGGCACGACGGGGATCAACCGTCAAGGCGCGAACTGGGGTGATCGTCCCCAAATAGTACTATTAAATACATAAGCGTCTACCAACTCCCGGTAGTTCACAATTCATGCTAATGGGACTTTTAATGACATAACCTAACTTTAATAATCCATTTTATTTCCTCTATCGGGTCCATTATTCATTTATCGGGTCATACAATCGGGTCATTCAATCATTCGGGTCCAAAATCAATAAACAAACAATCGGGACAAATGGTGTCCTATTTTATAAAAACTAACATGTTATCTCCCTCGCGGGTTTATAAAACATTTCATAAAAACATTTAAAAGAGTGCGAGGCTATGAACTCACGTTGATGTGGGAAGGCGGGTTGTCGGCAATTCGGATGTACGGTACGTGCTTCAATCACGGAAACCTAAACAAATAATACTCGGTCTTAGACGTTTGTCCAATGACTTTATAAAAAAATAACAATTATGTATACATATGATGATTATTTATATATGATGATCAAGTGGGTTTACATATTCTCGTTTACTCATTCTAGTGTTATATGTCGATAATTTTTATACTAGTTTACTAGTTTTACCTATTTACACGTTTCTTAAGTCCAATAAGCTTATATAAGTTCTTTAACTTGTTTTAATCCTTGTTATACTTATATTATCAGTATCTACACTTTACAAGTTGGGCCTAAATGGGTTAAGCCCAATAATAAGTTTATAAGTGTTTTATTCCATTTTTGTTGTATTATTAGTCCAATAATGTTAATTTAGTCCGTTAACGTCCGTATGTCCTATAGTTTGGGTCTTATCGGTTTTTACTTGTTATACATGTTTATATATCAGTATATAAGTTTTATAAAGTTTACATTAGACGGGTCCAACCATCTAAGTTTTATTTAACAAAAACGTTAATTTTACGGTATTAGCCGAAAAAGTCGTAAAAATCATGTTTATAGTTTTTATAACTTATAAAATATAACAAGTTACCATTTTTATAAAATGTCCACTTATTTATCTTTGTACATATTTATATAAATAAAATCCAAGAGTTAGTGGGTTTTAACTTTACATTTTATACAATATAATTTTGAGTGCTTATATATAGTATTATACTTTATTTTCCAAAATCTGATTTTTATTTTCACTTTCACCAAAACTGCCATATCTAGAGTTCTATATGGAGATAGAAGCTCAAATTTTTATCACATAAACTACATGATATGTGTTCCATTTAACTCTTCTATAGCTACTGTTGAATCATCTTCTAAGTATTTTCTAAAAATCGTCCAAAACAGTGAACTCAGATTTGTACCTTAAACTTGTTTTGATCATATCTCACTCATTACAATGATTCCATTGCATGACCAACTCTCACATGTGTACAAGACATATAGCTTACTGTAAATGGATTCTACTTCATCATTTTATCAGTTCATGATATGTTTCTTTACTGTTTTATACAGCCAATATTTTTAAGCAAGATTTTAGCCTTGTTCTTTATAGTTTTTCACCTTTTTAATCATGTTTATCAACAACAAATCCCCACATAACATTTTTATCATCATATAATCATCATATACATATACAATAGGAAATAAAATACATGTTTACATAATCAAAATAACAAGAAGATGAGGAGGACAATCTTTATACCACCAAGTTGATGTAGGTTATGATTTGGACATGGTTTTTGATGGAGAAACTTGTGAATAACCATGACCATCTTCAAGACCACCATTCTTCATAAACACTTTGTGGAAAATCAGCCCCAAGACTCCATGGAAACTCCTCCTTGGATGTTAAAACTTGCACCAATCTTCCTCTTTTTGAATGAAGATTAACATATGTAAGTTATAACATATGTTTGTGGTTAAAATTGATCAAATGAAGGTGGTTTGGAGGTGCATTTGGGACGTCTAAAATTGCTTAGAGAGAGAGAGTGTGTGTTTTGCATGGAAGAAAATGATACTAGTGGTTTGTGTTGGATGGTTTTGAGGTGGTTTTGGTTTGGTTATGCTTACAAACTAAGCTAAATGGACAAGTGTCCATCAAGGGTGTTTTACTAGCTTAAACTTGCCACCATTTGTATAGGGGTGGGCAAGTGTAAACTTGTCCCATCCCTATTAATTTACGGGTACTCTTCGATTCTAGTTTCCTCGATTTGCGTGCCCTCGGGTCGTTTTACGAAAAACGTTTTTATAAATTATGAATCAACGGCACAAAACGAGTCTAATAAAAATTGTCTCATCAAAAACGGAGTTCGAAAACGTAAATACGTAATCCTAGGGTTTCCGGTTTAGTCGTAAAGGACGTTAAAATACAATCGTAAGTCCTAATCTCTTCTCGTAAATTTGTGAGTTTATGAACCAACACAAATTTAAAACTCCAAAATAATATTCACAAATAAATTTATTTTCTGAAATGTCTGACTGTCACCAAAGACGGTGTATGTAAACGTAAGCACGTAACGTAGAATCCTCCGGTTTAAACGTAGTCGATGCTACTTTAAGACGTAAATCCAAATTTCTTCCCAAAAATAAGTGAGTTCATATTGTAACATTAAAATAATGTTTTCAAATAAATATTGAGAATAAAATATCAACCATAAATTGACGGATTGTCACAACATTTACCCCTAAACAGGATCTTTGTCCTCAAAGATCATCTTACCTTACTACTCGCTTCTTATAGAGTTAAAGCCATGTGGGTATTTCCTCCACATTCGGTCTTTTCTCACAAGTGCAATTTATTACAATACGCGAGTTCTATCAAACATAACTATGGGAATAAGATCAGGCTTAATGTTGACTTACTTTCTCTATCCATGATGTTCACGGGTTTTTGATGAATGCAACTTTTCTCCGATCTAAGCTTTACTAAGGAAGAATTCAGATTTTCACTTGATAGATATTCCATCAAGTTCAATTTACGAAACATAATTCACGCAGTTCTTGAAGTCCTAGGGTAGATCTAGCTTATATGCCTTTCAATCCCAACTTTTACATTATCTCAATAGTCCCATACAACGGGGACTTATATCCCATGATTTGTCAGATCATGAATTCATTTTTCCAAGGTTAAAAATTGTGGCATAACTTCGCTACCCATTTGGCACTTCAAGATCTACATTTCACATTCTCATAACCTCTTGCCCACTACCGGTAGTCAATAATCAGATCCTAATTCCAATAATCATTTCAGATCTCGCGGGTCGGGTATTTTGTAAGGTTAGGTTCGCCATCATAGGAAACCTTAAACCTAAAAGACATGTCCAACTCATAATGAATGTATGTCGGGTGTCTTCATCTTAACTCCTGCTCACAGACGCTCTAATTTCTAAATCTTAACAAGATTCGATCTCGATCCTAATACGATAATTATCAATGATAATCTCTTCAAAGGAAAACGATTATACAGTCTATTACCAAAGGTCAATCATTCAAACATAAAACAACACTTATATTACTTTGTATCGTTACTTTACCTCGTCCCTTCGATTTGGGATGGTACATAGTACTCTCATCAAGGTTCGTTCTTATTGATTTCTGAGAAAATCTCTAGAAATTCGATGCGAAGCGAGGATCTTGATAAAGATGTTTGATACAAGCACACTATGTTTACATAACTCTTTTGCATTTATCATTAACGGGAATGATATTAGCAGATTTGGTCAGTCTGTCGACGATGATCCAAATCAAATCAAATTCAGATGATGACCTTTGCAATAGCTAGACGTTTACTAATGTATGAGGCGATGTCTGCCTTCATAATTTTCATCAGTACAATTTCTTCAGACAAAGATACTTTTAGTCATAAATGACATACATATAATACTTATACTTACAAATTCCAACATAACTATATCTCACAATTTTCCATATTTAGGAAACCATAAACGGCCTTTTAAAATATTTAACGCTATCGGCTTCTCAATTCTGATGGTTCACATTAGCCGCGAACCCCTTTTATTATCTATATTATCCTTCTTACAAACATCGTTTATTTTTATATTGTTCGGCAATTTATTTTGTACCTTCATTATTAAGGGAACGTGTCCTAATTGGTTCTTTATCTTTTCTACATAATGCGTCGGTATCTATATTTATTTCTCATGATGATATGATTATCGTGTCCACAATTCACTCAGATATTCTTTCTATATTATGCATCAGTAATTACGTTCACTTTCCTGATGAAATAAATATCATAACCGTATTTATTCAAAATTCTTTCTTCATATCTTCTCTGTTTTAGTTTCGTCTTTACTATCATTTTTATCCGTTTTACTCAATCCGGCGTCTAAAGCGTCGATAATTATTATATGTAAATTAACAATAGTTATTTAATTTATATGAAACGTATACGTTAAAAGTTTAAATTTCTTAGTTCGACCAATTATATAAAATGTTCAAAATAAAATTGAATTTAATTAGTTAGATTTTTGTTGATTTATCGAAAATATTTAATAAGATTCGTAAATGCTCGAAAAACCTTTGTTTATACTTTGGTCAAAGTATTCGAAAAGCAAAATGTATCGTTTCAAGTTTCAAGTAATAAGTTATATAGTTTCCTCAATTCTTCTTGAGTTATCTTGAGGTATACACAAACATTTACCCCTAAACAGAAGTTTAGTTAAATGGTTTGTGTATAAGGGAATAATCCCTTAAAATCCTTTGTTAAAACATTTGTCAAAATATATTTGCACTTTCTTTTTAGTATAACTCAAAGTCTTAAATGACTTCTAAATTTTAAAGAGTCAATTTATATTCCATTATCTTTTAATAACATAGTCAAATCATGTAAAGGTTCAAGTCATTAATCATGTGTTAATTATTCAAGGTTCAGGTTTTTATCGTGCGGCCAATTCAGGGCAGTCTATAAATAATTATTAACTCATTCTTATTCTAATAAACAAACATATAGTCCTTAATGATCACGAGCATGAATTTGTCAAATTACAGCCTACACACGTGATTCATCATATTTATGAATACTACATGTGCATTAGTCAATCCAAACGACATCACGTGAAACTCATAATATTCATTACAAGCACCGGATGTAGTGATTGGAATAGATAATCTCTTTCGCAGATGCGATGTAACACCCCCACAATTGTTATGCGCAGCGGAACTACAACAATGGGTGCTACACATTATTCATTGCACACAAGATATATCAAACGACGCTAAAAAGACGTCAACTTAAAACTTGAAATTTAAAATTGTTAGATGATACATGTCCACAGTTTTTCCAACCCCAAATAGTGCACAGAGTTTAGCGTTTTCGGTCCCCATGAATCTCAACCCAAAACTTCAGTTTTACGACAACATAACATTAAACTTAAAAATTGTTTAAGTAGAAAAAGGAGGGAAAAACAAGCGGACTCCAAGCCGTACACACAACATCCATCCCATGCATGCTCCATCCTACACCTCAGCGGTTACCTGAAACACATGCCAAAAATTTGGTCAACGAAAACGTTGAGTGGAATTCATAGGTTTTACAATCCATTTGAACGTATATATAATAAAAACCATTCGTGATCATTTATAGTCTTGTCGATCAAACAAACTATAATCAGGATACTGACAATTGTGTTTAAGCTCATGACACTAATCCGTTAACTCAATCACCCGCGTAAATATACCGGCGTGATTCAGATGAAACCAGTGCCCCTTCTAAAGGCATCAGTTGCAATTATACCTTATTTCTCATACAAAATAATCTACCGCAGAACTTACTAAAAGTACAGCTTCTCGGCTAGCATTGGGTCGTTAACCCCGTAGTACTACAAATTGCATAAGCGGCTATTTCCCCCTACTCGAGGGCAGGACAATAGTTAATAGTTCATGAATTTAGGGTCTTTTGCAACTTTGGTACTCAACACAATTTCTAAGGCAACTTTCGGGTCTAACAATCATTCATGATATACGTTCCTTTTAAAAACTAGCATGCATTTCCCTCGCGGGTAAAACAATTTGAAATAAATATAAGCGAGGCTATAAATTCACACCTTATATCTTAAGTAGTCGGTAGTTCGAGGGATGATCACTGACGACGAAACGGATGCCCGGTTAAATCAACACCTATCACAAATAACGCGAAATGAGTAATCTCATTTTAAATACTTACGGTACTGTATAAAATACATATATACAAGTCACTTAGGACAAGTATAACTCACGCCAAAAACAAAAACAACAAGTATCACTCATTTTATACCATTCATTCTCATTACTTATGTTGTCCATTTTTACTCGTTCTCGCCGGTACTCGACTAAAGTACGGGCTGTTTTACCTTATTGAACCACACTTATAAAATTTGACAAAATTTCCAAAAATCCTATAAGACCTGTAGATAACATGTTTTTAAGCCCAATAAAAGTTTTTACTTTTACGACCCGTTACGCAACTCTTTTCCACGACTACATTTTACGGGCTGAAATTGCGCTTCGACCAATTTTGACCTCTTTGACCTATATGAAAAATACCTTTGACTTCTTTGACTCCTAAGTCAACATATAGACCCATTTACACAGGTTAGGGACCAAATTTTGACCCTTGACCATTTACCAATTCATACTTGTGACCCTCGGGATTTGACTAAAACTTTGCACAAATTCGGATTATGAAAGTCCTCGTCTCCCGGTACTCGATCTTTAAAACCTCATAACTTTTAGCTCGTTTTGAGTCACGGGCTCTACCTTATACCAAATTAAAGCTAGGAAAACCCTCTACAAGTACATTTTGTTTTCAAGACCTGGAAAAAAAATAATTTTTATGAAATGGACCAAATGTTTCTGCCTAAAAATGACCATACCAAAAACGCACTTAGACTCGATTCCAAGCCTTCTAACCAACACTAAACATCATCCTAAGCTTTCCCAAACATATCCTAACATCAAATTTCAGTCCTACCCCTATTGATCAACCAATCTCAATATCAAGAATCAAAGAAAATGAACATGCAAGTAATAAAACCTATGTGAATCATCCTAAAACAACAAACCAAACACAACAATAACATGCAAGATCAACAACCACCATGGCTCCCCAAACACCCCCTTTGCCGTGGGGTTTGGGTGACCCAATCACCACAACCAAATTAATTTTGGTGGGTTTTCTTGGTGTTTATACTTCCATAACACTTAAAATCAACATGCATTAGCTCATTTAGCCTCAAAAACGAATTTGGATCATATGGAAAAATCTTGAAAATTTTTTGTTAATGCATGTTGGATTTGAGCACATGAACATGTGGGGAATGACCAAACTAAGTGTGGTCTAACCTTAGATTTTTGAAAAATCAAGTGGAAGAAGATTTTTGGTGGATTTTGGTGGTGTCTAGGGGTGTCCGTCGGTTTGAGAGAGAGAGGAGGGAGAGTGTTTGATTTTTTTGGTGTAAATTTTGTGTGTGTTTGTGTTTATGTCCCATTTGGCCTTTTTGGTGGGTTGGGAGGGGCCTTTGTGCAATTTTTAGCTTCTTTTGGCCTTAAATGAAAAACGTCCTCAAAACTTTGCGGGTTCGACTCATTTGTCAATTTTGAAAATTTTACGGGAGTCGGAAATCTTCCCGAACGCTCCAAAATATTTTTGGGATACTTTAAATGTACTCGGAAGGCTATAAAACTCACCCGACTCAACTTAACACGAACCGTAAATAAAATTCTCGAAAAATTTCATTATCGATAAATCGTCAAAAATTATATGAAATTGGGCATCCCTCGGGATCGTAATCGTCATCGTCCTTCTCAAAACGTCAAACGTAAAAATTATAACCTCGAACATCGGCTTTAACCAAAATACTTATAAATATAGAAATTAAAATTTATTAAAAATTTCAAAAATTAGCGTAATTTAGGGTATCGTTAATGACCTCGATTCTAGGGTGTCACATCCACCCCTCCTTAAAGAGAGCGACGTCCCGGCGCTCGCCTCTTCTTGTACTCACATTTCGTGCTACTGGAACAGATGAGGATACATTTCCTTGAAAAAGTCCTCACGTTCCCAGGTGTATTCCGGTCCACGCTTAGAATTCCATCGGACCTTCACAATAGGAATCCTACTACGCTTCAACCGCTTGACCTCCCGGTCCATAATTTCCACAGGTTCTTCCACAAAGTGCATTTTGTCGTCTAGTCGAATCTCGTCCAAAGGAATCACCAATTCCTTGTCCGCCAAACTCTTCTTCAGGTTCGATACGTGAAACGTGTCATGAATAGCACTAAGCTCGGTCGGCAATTCTAACTTGTACGCTACCGGTCCAATTCGTTCAACGATCTTAAATGGTCCAATATACCTCGGACTCAACTTTCCTTTCTTTCCAAAACGAATTACACCCTTCCACGGCGATACCTTGAGCATAACCATATCTCCAACTTCAAACTCCAACGGTTTCCTTCGGTTATCGGCATAACTCTTCTGTCGGCTTCTCGCAGCAAGTAGTCGGTTCTTGATCTGCACGATCTTCTCTGTCGTTTCTAATACCATTTCGGGTCCAGTCAATTGACTTTCCCCCACTTCACTCCAACACACAGGCGATCTACACTTCCTTCCATACAATGCTTCGAACGGTGCCGCTTTGATACTCGCATGATAACTATTATTGTACGAAAATTCCACCAGAGGCAAGTGGCGTTCCCAACTTCCTCCAAAATCGATCACGCACGCTCGGAGCATGTCCTCCATCGTTTGAATCGTTCGTTCACTCTGGTCGTCAGTTTCCGGGTGATAAGCCGTGCTTAAACTCAGTTCAGTGCCCATCGCACGTTGAAGCGATTTCCAAAATTCCGACGTAAATCTACTGTCGCGATCCGAAATGATCGATAACGGCACTCCATGTCTACAGACGATCTCCTTCACGTACACGCTGGCGAGTCTTTCCATGCTGTCCGTCTTCTTCATAGGTAAGAAATGAGCAGATTTCGTCAACCTATCCACAATTACCCATATCATATCGCATCCACTAGGAGTCCTAGGTAAACCCGTCACGAAATCCATTGCGATTTTCTCCCATTTCCATTCTGGGATTTCCGGTTGTACCAACAATCCAGATGGTTTCTTATGTTCTGCCTGAACCTTCGCGCAAGTCAAACACTTACTAACGTAACGAGCAATATCCGCCTTCATATTCGGCCACCAATAAACTTTCTTCAGATCGTGGTACATCTTATCCGATCCGGGATGTATCGAATACTTCTACTTATGCGACTCATTCATAACCAATTCTCGAACTCCAGGCTTTCCTTCCTCAGATGAACACAGTGGTAACCAAATCCGATTCTCAAAATATCTTAGTCCGTCAGACCTAATCACGAAAAGAGGTTTCAACATTCGTCCCAAGTTTTCGGCTTCAACATTCCCTTTCATTAGTCCTCTCTCCTGAGCCTTCAGTATGGTTTCGGTTAAGTCAACGCTCTCACTCATCACTAAAGCTCTAACCCTCAAAGGTTTCTCCCGTTCCTTCCTACTTAATGCATCCGCTACAACATTCGCCTTCCCAGGGTGGTAGCGAATTTCGCAGTCATAATCACTCAATAGTTCAACCCATCGTCTTTGTCGCATATTCAACTCCTTTTGATCTAAAATGTGCTGCAAACTCTTGTGATCAGTGAATACAACACACTTTGTCCCATACAGATAGTGTCTCCACAGCTTTAACGCAAAAACTACCGCTCCTAATTCCAAATCGTGCGTCGTGTAGTTCTCCTCGTTCTTCCTTAATTGCCTTGACGCGTAAGCTATCACCTTCTCACGTTGCATTAACACTGCTCCATAACCTTTACGAGACGCATCGCAATACACTACGAAATCTTCGGTTCCTTCAGGCAATGATAAAATCGGCGCGGAACATAACTTATCCTTGAGCGTTTCGAAAGAAAGCTCTTCCTCATTCCCCCATTCATACACCCTATTCTTTTCGGTAAGCCGCGTCAATGGTTTTGCAATCAAAGAAAATCCCTCAATAAACCTTCTATAATACCCCGCTAAACCCAGAATCTGTCGAACTTCAGTCGGCGTCGTCGGTGCTGACCATTCCCTGATTGCTACGATCTTAGCAGGATCTACACGAACTCCCTCACTATCAATCACATGACCTAGAAACTGCACTGATTCCAACCAAAACTCACACTTAGAGAATTTTGCATACAGCTTCTCCTTCCTTAACAACTCCAAAATCTTTCTCAGGTGCTTCTCGTGCTCCTCCTTACTTTTAGAGTAAATAAGTATGTCGTCGATGAAAACAATAACAAACTTATCTAGATACGGCTTGCACACGCGATTCATAAGATCCATGAATACAGCAGGCGCGTTCGTCAACCCAAACGGCATCACTCGAAATTCAAAGTGTCCATACCGCGTACGAAAGGCGGTTACAGGAATATCCTCCTCTCTTACACGCAGTTGATGATACCCTGATCTTAAATCGATCTTTGAGTATACACTGGAACCTTGCAATTGATCGAACAAATCATCAATCCCCGGCAATGGGTACCGATTCTTAACCGTCAGCTTATTGAGTTCCCTATAGTCGATACACATCCTAAACGAACCATCCTTCTTCTTTACGAACAACACTGGCGCTCCCCAAGGTGATGAGCTCGGCCTAATAAATCCTTTGTCCATCAATTCCTTCAATTGATCCGCTAACTCCTTTAACTCAGATGGTGCTAAGCGATAAGGTGCACGCGCAACCGGCGCAGCTCCTGGCACTAAATCAATTCGAAACTCGACCTCACAGTTAGGCGGTAAACCTGGCAACTCGTCTGGAAAAACGTCCGGATACTCGCGAATAACTGGTACCTCTTCAATCCTCGCCTCTAAATCACCATCGCTCGAAACCTGTGCCAAAAACACATCGCATCCGCTCTCTACGTACTTCATCATCTTCAAACACGAAATCACCTTCAAACGAGAAGTGCATTCGTCTCCTTTAACCCTCAAAACCCTATTCCTCAACGGAATCTGAACCAATCTCTCACCACAGACGATCGTAGCACTATGCGCCATTAGCCAATCCATTCCCACAATCACGTCAAACGATCCTAGCTCTATAGGCATAAAGTCGATTTTAAAAGCGTAATTTCCTAACTTCAAGGTACACCCTTTCAGTATAGAATTCGTACTAACAATTTTTCCATCGGCTAATTCAACATTATAACTAGTCGTTAACAACACCGGTTCTCTATCAATGTGACGACTAAATCTAACGTCTACAAAACTCTTGTCGGAGCCAGAATCAAATAAAATACTAGCATAACAAGCGTCTAGCAAAAACGTACCGGTAACCACATTTGGACCCTGTGGTTTATCAGCAGTTCCCACTTGATACACAGCAGCCGCATTATTTCCTCCCCGCCTGTTTCCTGCCTTCGGGCAATTCGCTTGCACATGACCCCTTTCTCCACAACTATAACATCCTCTCATCCTGATAGCATTAGCCCCAGTGGCTACTCCTCCCGTTCGACAACTAGAAGTCCTATGACCTGCCTTTCCACACTTGCCGCATGCCGGTGGGCAATTTCCAACATGATACAAGTTGCACTTACCACAATGGAGATTCACTTTCACACCTCTAGGGTTCGTCACTGCCCTCATCCCTTCGTTCCTTCTCTGATTAAACTGCTGATTACGGTTCGGCCCATGGTTGTTTCGATTTCCACCTCGGTTCTGGCCTAGGGATTGATTACCTTGTGCTGCTTCCCATTTCCTTTTGTTGCCTTCAGCAATGTAGTTCTGCTTGTCCTGAAGCTTAACGTCCATCAAAGCGTGAGCCATTTGAACCGCTTCATCAAACGTTCCAGGTTTTGACGAAGTTGTTTCACCTTTGATGTTGCTAGATAAACCCTTTATATACTGCTTCATTTTCTTGGCATCATTGGCAAATATGTCCGGACACAAAAGACTTAACTCATTGAATCTCCTGGTGTAAGCAGCTATATCGTTGTTCTTCAAGGTCAAGTGCCTCAACTCGTCCTCCAATTGCCCCAATTCCTCCTCTGGGCAAAACTTCTTTGTCAACAACGCTTTGGTCGCATTCCACGTCCTTGCATTCGCTACAGCCAATCCAACCGTAGCTACCTGGGTATTCCACCAACTTAACGCATCATCAAGAAACGTAGCAGCTGCAAACTTCACTTTATCCGCTTCTGCACAACCACTGATTTCAAACGTGCTTTCAACCTTTTCCAACCATCGTCTAAGTTCTAAAGCTCCACCCGTTCCACGGAACTGCGTGGGACCGCACTTCATAAAACTAGAATAGGTACACACTCTCGGAGCTTGCTGTCTCCCCGCGTTCCTTCCCTGGTCCTGATTTCTCCCAACTCGGTCTGCTTGCAACGCATTCGCGATAGCTTCCTGAATCATGGTGTTAACACGATCGGCAGTCAACTTTGGAGGCATGGTGTTATCGAATATCTCTTTCTGCAAGACAAAGAAAATAGAAAAACAATGTAAGTATTCATATCAAGTTTCCCAGACATAAAATACATACAACGACCCATCACTACGGAGTTACTAATATTCATCAATTCACACTACAAAAGATCAAATTTAAGACATATCACAGATCATGAAAGGTAACATAGATTGTATTGATAGTTAACCAAAATCGTGACAAGTATTGCCACTACAATCGTTCACCATAAAACATCAAGTACTTGAGTTTCTCGTCATAATACCATCATACAAAGGTCTAAAATAGTTCTATTACAATGATCAAAGAAAATACAAAACAAGTAACTAGGCATGTGGTGATCCACACGGCCTCTTGGATGGCGGCTCGTCGTCGTCTTCCTCGGTTTCCTCATCACTAATGTCCTCATCCACATCATCCACTTTTCTTTTTCCTTTTTCATCCGGCTCACATTCCATTTCCTTTTTCGTCCCTGATGTGGATCCACACTCAATCGCTACCTGACTTCCCACCGAAATACAAGCACCTCCAGTAGGCGGCTGAACCATGAAGTCGTTCGCCTCCATCTCCACATCGTCCACGAATCTCCAATCCGGGGGCAATGAATCCCTCACACGATGCTCCCAACTCTGCATCCTCGACAACCTCACCTGATCCTCCCTAACACGGTCAAGACTAGCGCTTAAATTCGCAACCATTGATTTCAAACTGTTGATGTCACTTTTGTTCACATTCCCGTCATACTCAACTCTTGCAGTCCTTTCCAACAATATTTCATCCGCCTTATCATTCTCGTCGAACCTACTGACCACCCTTGATTCCACTACATACCTCATGCACATCGATCCTTCCAAACCTCTCACAGTCCGTCGTACGTCATGATAAATCCTCGGTCCGGGACAGCAAATTCTTGGGATGCCTTGATGAAGAGAATTTGCGCTCATTGCACCTTCGGCTCTTCTGGGGATATCTGGTACACCAACCAGATGGGAAGTACGCATAGGCGTGGGGCAAGTAGTCCTCCTTGGGTCGGGGTCCTGGGCTCGTACATCGTTTTCGTTATCGTTAGGCGGTACCTCGGCCATTCCTGCAATAACAGCGAATTTCGGAGGGTACATAAGTAATTATACAATAATTATAAATATATGCATGCAAATGCAATGCAAAGGTGGTACATATGCCCAAAATGTAATAATATGATGCTCATGCATGATTAATACAAAAAATTACGATGTCGGATATTTCACGTAAAATTCAACGTCTACATATAGTAATTCCATACTTACGTAATAATTACCCACATATATACTTTACTCAAAAGTATACGTCAAATGCCATAAATACAACAATAAATCTTACCGGAGCCATGCAGGATAGTTGTGTGTGCTTGGACCCTTTCTTACGACACCAAAAGTTATAGTTTAGGATTTTCAAAAACGACCTAGTTCTCTATAACTCGTGGCTCTGATTACCAATCTGTAACACCCCCACAATTGTTATGCGCAGCGGAACTACAACAATGGGTGCTACAAAGTATTCATTGCACACAAGATATATCAAACGACGCTAAAAAGACGTCAACTTAAAACTTGAAATTTAAAATTGTTAGATGATACATGTCCACAGTTTTTCCAACCCCAAATAGTGCACAGAGTTTAGCGTTTTCGGTCCCCATGAATCTCAACCCAAAACTTCAGTTTTACGACAACATAACATTAAACTTAAAAATTGTTTAAGTAGAAAAAGGAGGGAAAAACAAGCGGACTCCAAGCCGTACACACAACATCCATCCCATGCATGCTCCATCCTACACCTCAGCGGTTACCTGAAACACATGCCAAAAATTTGGTCAACGAAAACGTTGAGTGGAATTCATAGGTTTTACAATCCATTTGAACGTATATATAATAAAAACCATTCGTGATCATTTATAGTCTTGTCGATCAAACAAACTATAATCAGGATACTGACAATTGTGTTTAAGCTCATGACACTAATCCGTTAACTCAATCACCCGCGTAAATATACCGGCGTGATTCAGATGAAACCAGTGCCCCTTCTAAAGGCATCAGTTGCAATTATACCTTATTTCTCATACAAAATAATCTACCGCAGAACTTACTAAAACTACAGCTTCTCGGCTAGCATTGGGTCGTTAACCCCATAGTACTACAAATTGCATAAGCGGCTATTTCCCCCTACTCGAGGGCAGGACAATAGTTAATAGTTCATGAATTTAGGGTCTTTTGCAACTTTGGTACTCAACACAATTTCTAAGGCAACTTTCGGGTCTAACAATCATTCATGATATACGTTCCTTTTAAAAACTAGCATGCATTTCCCTCGCGGGTAAAACAATTTGAAATAAATATAAGCGAGGCTATAAATTCACACCTTATATCTTAAGTAGTCGGTAGTTCGAGGGATGATCACTGACGACGAAACGGATGCCCGGTTAAATCAACACCTATCACAAATAACGCGAAATGAGTAATCTCATTTTAAATACTTACGGTACTGTATAAAATACATATATACAAGTCACTTAGGACAAGTATAACTCACGCCAAAAAAAAAAACAACAAGTATCACTCATTTTATACCATTCATTCTCATTACTTATGTTGTCCATTTTTACTCGTTCTCGCCGGTACTCGACTAAAGTACGGGCTGTTTTACCTTATTAAACCACACTTATAAAATTTGACAAAATTTCCAAAAATCCTATAAGACCTGTAGATAACATGTTTTTAAGCCCAATAAAAGTTTTTACTTTTACGACCCGTTACGCAACTCTTTTCCACGACTACATTTTACGGGCTGAAATTGCGCTTCGACCAATTTTGACCTCTTTGACCTATATGAAAAATACCTTTGACTTCTTTGACTCCTAAGTCAACATATAGACCCATTTACACAGGTTAGGGACCAAATTTTGACCCTTGACCATTTACCAATTCATACTTGTGACCCTCGGGATTTGACTAAAACTTTGCACAAATTCGGATTATGAAAGTCCTCGTCTCCCGGTACTCGATCTTTAAAACCTCATAACTTTTAGCTCGTTTTGAGTCACGGGCTCTACCTTATACCAAATTAAAGCTAGGAAAACCCTCTACAACGACATTTTGTTTTCAAGACCTGGAAAAAAAATAATATTTATGAAATGGACCAAATGTTTCTGCCTAAAAATGACCATACCAAAAACGCACTTAGACTCGATTCCAAGCCTTCTAACCAACACTAAACATCATCCTAAGCTTTCCCAAACATATCCTAACATCAAATTTCAGTCCTACCCCTATTGATCAACCAATCTCAATATCAAGAATCAAAGAAAATGAACATGCAAGTAATAAAACCTATGTGAATCATCCTAAAACAACAAACCAAACACAACAATAACATGCAAGATCAACAACCACCATGGCTCCCCAAACACCCCCTTTGCCGTGGGGTTTGGGTGACCCAATCACCACAACCAAATTAATTTTGGTGGGTTTTCTTGGTGTTTATACTTCCATAACACTTAAAATCAACATGCATTAGCTCATTTAGCCTCAAAAACGAATTTGGATCATATGGAAAAATCTTGAAAATTTTTTGTTAATGCATGTTGGATTTGAGCACATGAACATGTGGGGAATGACCAAACTAAGTGTGGTCTAACCTTAGATTTTTGAAAAATCAAGTGGAAGAAGATTTTTGGTGGATTTTGGTGGTGTCTAGGGGTGTCCGTCGGTTTGAGAGAGAGAGGAGGGAGAGTGTTTGATTTTTTTGGTGTAAATTTTGTGTGTGTTTGTGTTTATGTCCCATTTGGCCTTTTTGGTGGGTTGGGAGGGGCCTTTGTGCAATTTTTAGCTTCTTTTGGCCTTAAATGAAAAACGTCCTCAAAACTTTGCGGGTTCGACTCATTTGTCAATTTTGAAAATTTTACGGGAGTCGGAAATCTTCCCGAACGCTCCAAAATATTTTTGGGATACTTTAAATGTACTCGGAAGGCTATAAAACTCACCCGACTCAACTTAACACGAACCGTAAATAAAATTCTCGAAAAATTTCATTATCGATAAATCGTCAAAAATTATATGAAATTGGGCATCCCTCGGGATCGTAATCGTCATCGTCCTTCTCAAAACGTCAAACGTAAAAATTATAACCTCGAACATCGGCTTTAACCAAAATACTTATAAATATAGAAATTAAAATTTATTAAAAATTTCAAAAATTAGCGTAATTTAGGGTATCGTTAATGACCTCGATTCTAGGGTGTCACATGCGAAGTTGATGATAACCATGCTATGGATCAAATCTTTTAAAACATACGCTAAAACCTTGTAAATGATCGAACAAATCTTCCATTTCGAGTTATGGATATCGTTTTCGATTGTCAATTTACTCAGTTCACAGTAATCTATAAATATAAGGAATGATAACACCATAGCTCGTCATGATGACAGGCTTGGTATAATGATATCTTTCTCCGACAACTCTTTCAGTTGTACGGTAATTCCTTTAATTCAGATGGTGCTGACGTACAGTGAACAAGCCACAGGTGAAGCACCGGGAATATAATCAATACCAAATTCAACTTGCCTTAGTGGCGAAGGTCTAGGTAATTCACCATCAAATACCTCCTAAAGTTTCAGATAAGATAAACATCCTTTAATAAATTCATATTAGGTTCTTCTAGATTACAATATTTATAACTAGTTCACAACCATTCACGTTATAATTTCAAGTCTAAATGCATGATATGGTCGTCTATCAAGAATTATTTAGGTCACTTTCGATAATCAACATCTTATCATTTAGGGAAATACTATTCGAGTTCCCATCAATTAAGACAATGTCGTCATGTCATAATCAATCAATCCATTCTACTGGCACTATCAACTTTCTAGTTTTATTGCCGTCGATAAGATGTGAACTTCTCAAAGGACTAATAATAATTCATAACCCTTCACAAATTCAAGGATATATGGAGACACAACTATCATCTAAAGAGTAAGGTCAACGCATAATCTATGCGAGAGAATTTCAAATCAGGTACAGACGAAAACATTTAACGAATATGAATATATTCCATGTTTTCATAATTTGAGTACACATTCGAAAGCTCCTCGGATCGTTACCCAGGTCATTCAAATGAAATCAAATCATAAGAAATGATAAGAACGTCAATACATCCAGTCGGGTATCAACACTCGGTAATCATATACTTTTTCAAAGAATCTCACTACGAGAGAATTGGACAAGAATGAATTGTCAATTGTCAAATAGGACAATTTCCACAGATCAGTGAATTCGACTCAGAAGAATAGATGCTACAGGCACATATGTAGGTGTCCCTAACACTATGTCCCTATTTTCACTTCTTGCAGATCTCATAAGATTTAAATTTTCACAATCTTTAAAGAAAATGTAGCGTTTATTAATCAGTTTTATGGTGACTACTAATCAGCCTTGCATAGTCCATTCCAAATTGTATGTAGGCGCGCAACTATATACAATTTCAAGATCAACAATGCAATACTCAGTTCGTCAAAATTTTAACATCATGTTTATAGTAAAAACATTTTCATGCTTAATTCTTAAATAAGAATCAAAAATAAATTTACAAAGATTTTCTTTGTTATGAAAACAATTAGGTTTTCCAAAGTGTCTCATAAACAACTTCATTTCGATAACAATCACTTATAAACCTCACTTTGTATAATCCTTATTGTGATGAAAATTAAATTTTCTCAAAGGATACTGTTTTAACTTATAAAAACAATGTGTGATCTGCAAAAGAGTGATGAAAAGTTGTTCACCAAGAGTTAACTACGATATGATAGGAAATGAGCTTAGCCAAATAATCATGAGGTTCATGACCTCGATGGCACTCAGGAAGAATAATCCACAACGTAACATGATTCAAGATGAGTACTTGTTCAATGGTTGCATCACTAATGCGAACATTAGGATGAAGCAATAAAAGATAGATAACATCGATACATGTAGAATTTAGCAATCAAAGGTAGTCTTTTCATTAATCACAAACAAGTCAAAATTGTATCGTAACACATTACGTGTCACTATGTCATACAATTCTCAGAACTCATCCTACCAACTGATATCTCAGTTTAGTTAGGGATTATTTTTAAAAGATACCACAATGAATACTAATCTACAAGAGTCATTAGGTGTTCCACATGTCCTGGAAGATCCATCGGTCTCAATTCAGAAGAAGATTTCATCAATTTATTTCTTGGACACTGGGCATCCTCGTCAGTGGACAATGGTCTAGGAACAATGCTTAACACGAATTAACAATCAATTAAAACCTAATAATTCAATTACAGGACTTAACGACTTCCTCTTAACAATCTCATATTCCATATAGGTTAAATTTTACTTTTATTCAAGTTTCAACCAATTTATACTCTATTCGATATCCTACCTCATTTTCCAATACTTTCAACCTTTATTCATAAACCTTAATAGGGCAATAAAAGCTCGATATGATCAACCCTTAATTTCCAATCCTATAGCTCTTACAACAACAATTATCAAATAAGTCACTAGTATGAAATGACTCGATCATTCAATTAGACTTTTCAGAAAGGTATTAGTGGCATGAGGCTTTTGGGTAATGGTTCCAATTACAGCCTCAAGTGCAACATTCGCCCTTTCGATTCTCAAATTTAAGAATTGGGTGACAACGAATCAGATGACATCTTTCTAGGTGGTAATGTTTTGTCAAACTCCACTCTATAAGAAAAGATCGTCATAACATCGATATCAAATTTAATCTCGCCAATTCTTTTTCAATATCACAATCAACTAATATCTACATTTCTACGAATATCAACCATTTGTTGGGATCATAAATATCCACAACTTGGTTTAGATCTAGGATAGCTAGAATTCCTACGAGAATAGCTTCGATTAATTTACTAGGGGATTTAGGGTTTCTTGTGACAATCGACGTCGTATAAATACCTCGTATAAATATCAAAATAATCATCAAACAATCATGTAATAAAATTACATCATATATATATATATGTAATCCAAGTTATATATATATTAAAATAACACTTCTCAGTCTGGCCTTGTCGGTAACTCGGGAATTCTTCGGCACCGTTATAGTCAAAAGATTTTTAGAAATTTTTAGAAAAATGTTTATAGTTAAAAGATTTTGAAATGTTTTATTCAAAACCTAGGTTTTAAAAATCTTCCGTTCCCTATAACGAGAGCTCTGGTACCAAACTGTAACACCCCCAAATTTATACAACTCAATACAGCGGAAGACTAGTTGGTGTTACGGGATAGCACATTACTCACATCATAGACAACGCATAAAAATGGCGTCGTTTATTAATAAAGCATTTCCATTCATAATATCAAAGTTACATAGGTCCCAAGTCATATTATTTCATACAAAGTTTTACAAAGTATTTGAATGGAAAATATTGTTTAAGTGCGGGCCATGAATTCTTGTCGTCTTCCCGAGAATTACCTTCAAGTACCTGAGATAACACATGTTAAAAGAAAAGGTCAGCGATAACGCCGAGTGAAATCATAGAGTTTAATAAAATCCATCAATATAATATCAGTATAAAATTAATACTGAAAATCATCTTGTACAAATCATTTTAATAGGCCATAAAATAGCCAAAGTCATTTTATACAAATCTTTATCGAAAATCATAATATAGGCATTTGCCTTAAAAATCATTATACGAATCATTGTCGTTAAAAACACCATACAATACGTTTTGCAACGTTGTATAGATTAAATAAAACCGTCATATGAATATGGTTATAAAAAGCCTTAAAAATCATTATACGAGCCAATGTCGTAAAAACGTCATACAATACGTCTTACGACGTTGTATGAAAATAAAACCGTTATATGAGTATGGTTATGAAAACCAAAACACAAACATAATATCAATAGTATGACCCAGTATTGCTAGTCAGGCAATACATCGTAATTCGGAGCGTCTAGTAGTATTTCGTTAGTTTTTGGATTATTATAAGCCGCATGACATTGTTACCTTACTAAACCAACAACGGGTAGCTAACCCGATACCAATTTTGCCCATATAAAGTAGCGTGTCGTCACAAAGGTCACGCTATGGAAATCTTCTCATACATAAATTCGCTTACCAATCAATGTGGCACGACGGGGATCAACCGTCAAGGCGCGAACTGGGGTGATCGTCCCCAAATAGTACTATTAAATGCATAAGCGTCAACCAACTCTCGGTAGTTCACAATTCATGCTAATGGGACTTTTAGTGACATAACCTAACTTTAATAATCCATTTGATTTCCTCTATCGGGTCCATTATTCATTTATCGGGTCATACAATCGGGTCATTCAATCATTCGGGTCCAAAATCAATAAACAAACAATCGGGACAAATGGTGTCCTATTTTATAAAAACTAACATGTTATCTCCCTCGCGGGTTTATAAAACATTTCATAAAAACATTTAAAGAGTGCGAGGCTATGAACTCACGTTGATGTGGGAAGGCGGGTTGTCGGCAATTCGGATGTACGGTACGTGCTTCAATCACGGAAACCTAAACAAATAATACTCGGTCTTAGACGTTTGTCCAATGACTTTATAAAAAAATAACAATTATGTATACATATGATGACTATTTATATATGATGATCAAGTGGGTTTACATATTCTCGTTTACTCATTCTAGTGTTATATGTCGATAATTTTTATACTAGTTTACTAGTTTTACCTATTTACACGTTTCTTAAGTCCAATAAGCTTATATAAGTTCTTTAACTTGTTTTAATCCTTGTTATACTTATATTATCAGTATCTACACTTTACAAGTTGGGCCTAAATGGGTTAAGACCAATAATAAGTTTATAAGTGTTTTAGTCCATTTTTGTTGTATTATTAGTCCAATAATGTTAATTTAGTCTGTTAACGTCCGTATGTCCTATAGTTCGGGTCTTATCGGTTTTTACTTGATATACATGTTTATATATCAGTATATAAGTTTTATAAAGTTTAAATTAGACGGGTCCAACCATCTAAGTTTTATTTAACAAAAACGTTAATTTTACGGTATTAGCCGAAAAAGTCGTAAAAATCATGTTTATAGTTTTTATAACTTATAAAACATAACAAGTTACCATTTTTATAAAATGTCCACTTATTTAGCTTTGTACATATTTATATAAATAAAATCCAAGAGTTAGTGGGTTTTAACTTTACATTTAATACAATATAATTTTGAGTGCTTATATAATAGTATTATACTTTATTTTCCAAAATCTGATTTTTATTTTCACTTTCACCAAAACTGCCATATCTAGAGTTCTATATGGAGATAGAAGCTCAAATTTTTATCACATAAACTACATGATATGTGCTCCATTTAACTCTCCTATAGCTACTGTTGAATCATCTTCTAAGTATTTTCTAAAAATCGTCCAAAACAGTGAACTCAGATTTGTACCTTAAACTTGTTTTGATCATATCTCACTCATTACAATGATTCCATTGCATGGCCAACTCTCACATGTGTACCAGACATATAGCTTACTGTAAATTGATTCTACTTCATCATTTTATCAGTTCATGATATGTTTCTTTACTTTTTTATACAGCCAACATTTTTAAGCAAGATTTTAGCCTTGTTCTTTATAGTTTTTCACCTTTTTAATCATGTTTATCAACAACAAATCCCCACATAACATTTTTATCATCATATAATCATCATATATATATACAATAGGAAATAAAATACATGTTTACATAACCAAAATAACAAGAAGATGAGGAGGACAATCTTTATACCACCAAGTTGATGTAGGTTATGATTTGGACATGGTTTTTGATGGAGAAACTTGTGAATAACCATGACCATCTTCAAGACCACCATTCTTCATAAACATTTTGTGGAAAATCAGCCCCAAGACTCCATGGAAACTCCTCCTTGGATGTTAAAACTTGCACCAATCTTCCTCTTTTTGAATGAAGATTAACATATGTAAGTTATAACATATGTTTGTGGTTAAAATTGATCAAGTGAAGGTGGTTTGGAGGTGTATTTGGGACGTCCAAAATTGCTTAGAGAGAGAGAGTGTGTGTGTTTTTCATGGAAGAAAATGATACTAGTGGTTTGTGTTGGATGGTTTTGAGGTGGTTTTGGTTTGGTTATGCTTACAAACTAAGCTAAATGGACAAGTGTCCATCAAGGGTATTTTACTAGCTTAAACTTGCCACCATTTGTATAGGGGTGGGCAAGTGTAAACTTGTCCCATCCATATTAATTTACGGGTACTCTTCGATTCTAGTTTCCTCGATTTGCGTGCCCTCGGGTCGTTTTACGAAAAATGTTTTTATAAATTATGAATCAACGACACAAAACGAATCTAATAAAAATTGTCTCATCAAAAACGGAGTTCGAAAACGTAAATATGTAATCCTAGGGTTTCCGGTTTAGTCGTAAAGGACGTTAAAATAAAATCGTAAGTCCTAATCTCTTCTCGTAAATTTGTGAGTTTATGAACCAACACAAATTTAAAACTCCAAAATAATATTCACAAATAAATTTATTTTCTGAAATGTCGGACTGTCACCAAAGACGGTGTATGTAAACGTAAGCACGTAACGTAGAATCCTCCGGTTTAAACGTAGTCGATGCTACTTTAAGACGTAAATACAAATTTCTTCCCAAAAATAAGTGAGTTCATATTGTAACATTAAAATAATGTTTTCAAATAAATATTGAGAATAAAATATCAACCATAAATTGACGGATTGTCACACAAGAGCTTCCCTTCTTTGGTTCACAAATACCTGAAAACCCTAACGGTGTGTCTACCTCAGAGGAAGCTCCTGCAATCGTTCACTCCCGACCACCATGGATTGAAACTCACAACACAAAATAGACAAAGGATCACCCAATCTGCAATATTATTGGTGACATCGATCGACCAATCTTAACACTCCACCAACTCTAAGAACATGCATTATATTGCTACTTTGATGCAATTCTTTCTAATACTGAACCTAAAAATTGGCAACAAGCCATGAAAAAATCATCTTGGATTGAAGCCATGCAAGAGGAACTTAATGAATTTCAACGTCTTGAAGTGTGGGAATTAGTTCCCTTACCCAACAACGTTGAAATCCTTACATTGTTGTGGGTATATAAGGTTAAACTCGATGAGTTAGGTTGAGTGCTACAGAACAAAGCTAGATTGGTTGATAGAGGTTACAAACAAGCTTTGGGTATTGAGTTTGAAGAATACTTTGCTCCTGTTACACGATTGGAGGCAATTAGACTATTCCTTGCTTATGCTGCTCACATGAACATGATCGTCTACCAAATGGATGTTAAGACGACATTTCTTAATGGTGAATTAAGGGAAGATGTCTATGTAAGCCATCCGAATAGATTCGTCAACTCGGAGTATCCTAATCATGTGTACAAGATCAAGAAGGCTCTTTATGGGTTGAAACAAGCTCCACACGCGTGGTACGATATTCTGTCATCGTATCTCATCTCGAAAGGCTTCTCCAAAGGCAAAGTGGACCCAAAACTATTTATTCTCAAAGAGGACAACGACATGATACTAGTACAAATTTATGTTGACGATATAATATTTGCTGCCACTACTCAAAGACTGTCTGACCATTTTGAGAAAATTATGTCCACACGTTTTAAGATGTCGATGATGGGAAAAATTTCATTTTTCTTAGGGTTGCAAATTTCTCAAAATCCTAGAGGCATCTTCATTAATCAATCCAAATTTGCTCTAGAATCACTAATGAAGTATCATTTTGAAAATTGTGACCCCGTGGATACACCAATGGTGGAGAGATCCAAGTTAGATTAAGATAAGGAAGGGATAGATGTCGATCCTAAACTTTACCGTGGAATGATCGGCACCCTTCTCTATCTGACTGCTAGCAGGCCTGATTTGCAATTTGCTATAAGCATGTGTTTCCGGTATCAGGCTCGGCCTACCGAAAAGCACTTACATGTTGTGAAAAGGTTCTTTCGGTATCTTAAAGGAACACTTAATCGTGGCCTGTGGTATCCGAAGGATTCCTCTATTGAACTAATCTCATATGCAGATGCGGATTATGCTGGATGTCAAGATACTAGACGTAGCACTTCTGGCAGTGTGCAAATTCTTGGAGATAGACTTGTTAGTTGGGCATCTAAAATGCAGAAAAGCGCTGCGATATCAAGTACAGAGGCTGAATACATTGCTATGTCCGGTTGTTGTGCTCATGTTCTTTGGATGAGATCACAATTAACTGACTACGGTCTTGGATTCAACAAAATCCCGATGTACTGTGATAACAAAAGTGAAATTTCTCTGTGCTTCAACTATGTTCAACATTCCCGGTCGAAGCACATTGACATACGCTACCACTTCATCAAAGAGCAAGTGGAAATTGGAGTGATCGAACTGTACTTTGTCAACACTGAGTATCAGCTGGCAGCCATATTCACAAAGTCCTTAGATCGAAGACGTATCGAGTTTTTGATCGAAAAGCTAGGCATGAAATCATTCTCACAAGCGACACTTAAAGAGTTGGCAGAAGAATCTGTATAATAGTGGTGGTAAACTATTCTAGAGTATCCTTTGATCGTGATCTTGTATCTTATCGTACATATTTAAACCACCAAAAGAAAAATACAAAAATATATAACATACAAAAACCAAAAAAAATATAAATTCAAGAAAATTCAAAAATATTTTTTCATTTTAAATCGGGCATGTCTTTTAGTACGGTAGTATTTACGGCCTTAGAAATGTCGATTAAAATTGACAACGACGCCATAAATAGAGTCCATATAAAAGTTGTACATATTTTAAAACATGCCCATATGGCTTGTAGTTATTTCTGACTACAACCCGCTTTTCGCATTAAAGTCATGTATTTCTTTTGAAAACATTGGCTCACTACGGGAATTAATTTTCTCAGCAAGGTTTACTTAAAAACCTTGCAAGGGATGAAGTTTACTTTATAACTTGGTCTAACACAAATTCGTGTACGCTTCAGTACACTTATTTTGTTAAAATAAGAGAAATCTTATTGCCCACAGAATCGTTTTAGAAAATCATTAAACAGAAAAGGTCTTCGTAGATATTTGTCTCCTTAAAAGCTACGAATACAAATCTTTAAATAGAAAACGGGTCAGCATTTGAGGGGGAGTAAATCTCCAATTGTCTTGCAAATGAATTGCTCTTCAAATAATTCTCCAGTCATCTTACTTTATGTGCCTTATGTGCAAAGTGTGCCTTGTATGGATTTTCATTTGGCATTAGGTTTTACCTCTCCTGCCTTAAATTATATCGATACAATTATTTTTGGCGTGATTGTGTTTGAAACTAAAAAGAAATCGGGAAATGTGTTGTTCACTTGTTATATTACGAATATTTTACATGATTGAAAACTGGGGGGACCAATTTGCAATTTTGGCAAAATAGGTTTGAAAGGTTAACTTTCGTCAAACAATCCTACCCCCCCTCCCCCCCCTTTTGTTTTCATTCCCGTCTGATAAACACACTCACATACTTACACTTCTTGCCGCCATTAACAGTTCTTTCAATCCTTCATTTGCTGTGTTTTTTCTGTTGTGTTTATCTTCTAGGTAACGTTGCATACATGTTCTTATCTTGCTTTATCCATTCTTTTACCTCGTTCATCTCGTTAGAATAAAGATCGAGGGTTTTAGTTTTTTGTGGTAAAAATCATGTTTGTTAGAGGGGTTTTGATCTTATTCGTATAATAAACATAGGTTATTAACAGTTTTAATTAAAACATACATCATGGCATAATCGATAGATAAGATCCAACCTCGTAAAAACCGCCCCAGATTCCGATGCTTTCTAGATAAGGGATTCTGATCGTAGTTTCTGATAGGATATTCCAATAGAAAGATGTAGATGATAAGATTCCGATGGAAATATTCCGATGCTTCATATTCCGATGATTTGTGGATTGATTCCGATAGAAAGCATTCCGATAGAAAGCATTCCGATAGAAAGCATTCCGATAGAAAAGCATTTCGATAGAAAAGCATTCTGATATAAAAGCATTCCGATAGAAGCATTCTCATAGAAGCATTCCAAAAGAAGCATTCTGATGGGTGCATTCCGATGGGTGCTTTCTGATAGATGCATTCCGATGGAATTTTTCCGATGAATGCATTCCGATAGATCAGTGCATTGTGATATATAGATTTTTGTGATAGATTGTCCTTGCGATAAGTGGTCTAATAGTCTTTGCAAAAAGATTGTTGTTGTATCATCACCTTAAGATAGTATGCTTCCACACTATGCATTCGACCTAGAACTAGGGCTTCTATAACGAACACAATTTCGATTGGAGGTAATTAATTTCTTCTCATAAGAATACTTAAAGGGTTTCTTATTACAAAAATTCATCTTATTTTTATAAGTTGATATTTCTGTAAACGAAAGAGATAAATTTATTTATTACACATATTGTGTTTTTGTTCTCAGGAAAATGGAAGCAATCACTAAGTTCAAACCTACTGAGGTTGAGGTTTTGCGAACACCTACTGAGGTTGAGGTTTTGCCAACACCTACTGAGGTTGTAGTAATGCCTAGGCCTACTGAAGTGGTTGTGGAACTTCGTAGTCGGCTTTATTCTAGTTCTCCCACTGAAGTAATGGTTATGACAACCAGTAAACCTAAATCCTCAAGTAACTAAAGCTAGGTTGTTGGGTTCCCAGAATAACATGTCTTTGCTATACCACCATGCCCTTAGGTTTTTATATCTGATTGTATGATTGTATGATTGTATTTCATTTGTACATTGTCTGTATGACTTTATTGTGGTTAACATGATGACATTTGTTATGCTATATCATGAATATTCATGGATAATGCGATGCATATGTTTGTATATATCAATTGTGTTTATGTTATCTTAAGCAGGAACCATGTCAATCACCGAAGAACAAAAAAAACAACAATCCAACCTCGTATTAGTTCCACTTAGTAACCGACTACCACTTGCAGAGAATAACTTTCGTCTGAGAGACGACTTTGATCCAAAGGTGGCAGCTTTCAAAGTTTCAATGGACATCCTAGACATGTCACCTATAAAAGATGCCCTTAGAGCTACTGCATCAGTTCCCGAAATCTACATTCATGAGTTTTGGGCCACAGCATCGATTACAACGGCAAAGCAATTATCTAAGAAATCTATCACTTTCAAGATCAACAAGCAAAATTTTTCTCTTGATTTAACTCAATTCAGGAAATTGTTCAAGTTTCCCAAATTAGCAATGGAAGAAAAGTTTGTGCCCAATCCAAACACAGATGAATTGCTTCGAGTAATTAGAGCTCTAAACTATGATGGTTACATTCGAAATCTATCTCAGTTTTCCACTTCACACATTGGTCAACCATGGAAAGCACTCGTCACCATCATCACCAAGTGCCTCACTTCAAAGGCTCGCGGTTTTGACCAAATGAGACCACCTAAGGCTTATGTACTTGGAGGCCTATTCACTGCATCTAAAGTGGATTATGCTCTACTTCTTTGGGAAGAATTTTGCTACCAATTCATCGGCACCAAGAAGAAATCACTGCATCTTCCGTTTCCAAGGTTCATAAAACTTATCTTCAACCTATTTATGAAGAGTGTCCCATCTATTGACAAGCGTGGAAATTTCTTCACCATACATCAGATGATGCCTACGTGTTAGATCAGATGGGTGAAGACAACTATTCTACTAAGTACTCATTGCGTCCAGCTTTAGTGCCAGACACAATGATCAATGATGGGATCACGGACAGTGGACCTTACAAACAAATGCTCCTGGATATTGAGGCTCAGATTAAAAGAGCAAACAAAGATCCATCCGAAAAGAAAAAGGGAAAAATGGAAAAGACTGTTGTCAAATGCCAAAAGACCTCCTCACCTCAAACCAAAGGCAAGGCTAAAGGGAAAGAGCAACTACGTGATGATGATGCAGACGAACAAGATTCTTCAGTATTAATGTTTGAAGAAAAACAGATGAGAATAACACGTAAGATAAGTCGGATGGAGGCACAGACTAAGAAAACAGGTAGTGGTTCTAGATCAAAAACTCCTGCAGAATTAGCCCTGAAAGCTTTTGGAGATCCAGACAACTCAAACGATGAAGAAGAACAAGATTTCAGACTAGAGGGAAGAATCACAGACCAAACAAACCAAGATGCTGACAACATAGATGATTATTTCAACTATGATTTTGAAGACCAAAATTTAGAAGGTGGAGAAGATATGGAAACACTCCTATACGAGGACGTCAACCTTAGCAAACCACTTCCAACTCCTTCAAAAATTATAGCAGCAGAAGATGCTCATCTAACGATGTTTCCTATCTAACAACAAATACCCCCTCCACCATCAGTATTCAGCACTGTTGTGACAACCGTCCCCCAGATTGAACCTACAATCGAAACCATTCAACCTGTACCAACCACCACCCAAGTAATTACACCAACGCTGCCACCGGTCATCCTTCAACCTGTACCAACCACCATCCAAGTAATTACACCAACGCTGCCATCGGTCATCCTTCAACCTGTACCAACCACCATCCAAGTAATTACACCAACGCCGCCACCGGTCGTCCAACAACCTGTACCAACCACCATCCAAGAAATTACACCTACGCCGCCACCGGTCATCGATCAACCTGTACTAACCACCACCCAAGTAATTAAACCAATGCCTTCACCGATTGTCGATCTTCTTGTACCAACCACTGCCCTAGTGATTGTACCAACATCGCCATCTATCCTCGAACAACCTGTACAAACCACCATCCAATCCACAACCTCTTTAGCACTTGTGGTAACTCCTCCACCAACAACAACAGTACAACTACCATCCACTTCCACTCCATTCCTCACGATCAGTGACCCTCTCATTCAGCATTTCCAAAAACAGTTGGAAGAACAAGCAAAAAATATTGAAGAGCTACAGTCGTGTGTTACTAGTTCAAAAGCCTTAAAAGAACAAAAATGCGACAAATACAAACTTGATGATGCTTATGGCGGAGTATTAAAACTTCAAGACCAACATAAGAAGTTTATTACAGAAAAGGAAGCACGTGATAAAGAAAACAATGTCTTCCTCAACTCCATCAATGATACCATGACTAACATCATTCAGCGTGAAGTTAGGTCATGTGTCAATCAGGAGCTTCCAGTATTGTTCACTAAAGGCCTTACTGACTTGCAATTAATGCAAACTTTGGTGACTTGATTAACCAACATTGAGTTACCACAAACAAAAGCTCAACACAAATTGCAAAACGCTCTTGTTAAAGTTATAATGGAAGCTTCCAACACATCCCCATTAGAAGACACTGAAGTTCCCCAATCTTCAAAGAAAAGGAAACGTCAGGAGCCTGAAAATGAAGATGAGGAAGAGAATGAGGAGGAGAAAGAACATTCTGATAAGAATGAAGAGGAGGAGGAAGAGGAAGAGGATGAGGACGAGGACGAGGACGAGGAGGAGGATGAGGATGAGGATGACGGGGAAGACGAGGATGACGATAGTGATGCGGATCAAGATAATGATAATGAGGACGGTAATGGTACTAATGGTGAAGAATCTGAAGAATCCGAGGACGGTGATGAGGAAGAGGAAGAAAGTGATGCACGTTCAAAAGAAAAAGTTGGCGATAAACAACAAGACAAAAGTGAAAACATCACCAATGACGAGCATGATGAAACCTATATCAACACCACATGAAAGTCATCTGAACTGATTCTTACTAGTGTATCACAAGAAGAACCTGTAGTGCTAGTGGTACAAGACGAACCAATGATTGAAGACGAACCATCATCGTCTTTGGAACATCACTCTCCACCGCCTACTCCTATTCAGCATCATACAGAAACGGACACATGTATGTCTTCTGTACCGGTTCCTACTAATGTCTCATCAAAAGCACCTGCAGAACACGAACCTATGCAAGAATACGAACCGATACCATATGTGATACATAACTCTCCACCTCAGCACTACATCGATATGGATATTGACGATATAAATCAACCAGATCCTGAGTTTGCTGATACGTTCACTATTGATGAGACGGTTCAAGTGCATCAATGGCTTACACAGGCAACAATCGCACGTACAATTTCTGACAGTGAAAAGGCGGATCTCACACAATTCCTCAATAATCCAATAGACTTCTATGGATTCTTGATGGATAAATATGGAGTTCCTACCATTGATACAAATACACTTCAAACAAAAATCAAAGACAAGAACTTTTGGGCTTCCATGCAGATTGCCAAAACTGAGGGAGAATATCATTTTAGTGAGCTCATGAAAGCAATCAAATCAACATCATCAGGTAAACAAGCTCCAATACTTCTTCCACTAACACCCTCAGTTATTGCAGCAGCCAAGCACCTGTCAATGAAATACTTTACCAACCGTGATCTGGATCTCTTAGAAAACGGCGCGGACAAGTATGCTATATCATTAACAATGGGCAAAGCAGTAAATTTGGAGGATATCCCTTGGATTAAAGATAAAGTTCCAGACCTATGGAGAAAAGAGCTTGTCAAGGAATATGATCAATATGCGGAATTAGGCATCTCACATTGGCGGGGAAACAAGAAGTCGGCATACTACTTCTATAATCACACCAAGAAGGGTACACCTATAGTTGCAACCGATCGAATCTCAAGCATACAGGGAGTTAGCTTTCACCGTATATTTGGATATTCGTATTTGAAAGATATCAGATTCAAGCGAGAAGACGGTAAGACTTATAGTGTCAGTGAAGGGGATCTTCAATTCCTACGACTTGAAGATATTGAAGATTTTCTACTCATCTTGGCTCAAGGCAAGGTCCCTCACTTAGACCCCGATGAAGTCACTGCCCTAAGCTCCAACATTCGCCAATTCACTCGTAGAATTGTGATCAAACAAAGGGTTGAAGACTTACAACTTGGGGTAGAGAGTTATCAATCCATGCTCAATCTAGAACGACCTCACAAAACACCAATGAGTCGTTTTCACCAAGCTAAGGAACCATACATGGGTACACTCCAACCAGAGATGGGCATATTTTACCTGAATGAAGTAGAGGTCATGCAATACATGAGACTGTTAGAACTGCACAAGTTCAGTGATGGTACTCTCAAGCATGTACGTGACAAGCTATTGATGCTCAACTCAGGTCAAGGTCTTCCAGAGGTAAATTATATATGGGTAGGCCGATTTAAGAAGAGTGCCAACCACACCATCCAGATGATTGAGGAGAAGTTAACGGATCGATGGTTGATCTGCAGTATCGAATGATTCGTGGGGGGCAGACCATATGGAGCACATCACAGGCTTGTGGACCGATCCACTTAACAGTGGTGATCACACTACAATCAGGTCAAGTCCATATACTCACTTGTGAATATGTATATAACTGTGCATACAACTTTTGTGGCTTATTGTAGTGTGAAAGTATGAAATTTTTCAAGAATTTCTCACGAGATTCCAAATCTTTCAAACATTTCATACTAAAGCACTACAACTTACCCTCATTAATTTGAGGGGGAGCATTAATATGTTCTTTGGCAAGAAACTGATTTCATTTTGTTACCCAAAGACCTGTTAATCCATTAATATCCAAAATATTGATGGTTAACATTTTGGATAAGGGGAGAACATGGGATTAAGGAGACTTGATTATATTTGGCTAAAAAATGAAAAAGACTTAAAAGATAAACTAACTTAATATGGGTAATGCACATGTTAAGGGGGAGCGTTTTTGATGAACAAAACACTTAAGGCACAAAAACTTTGATTATAATATCACAAGTGCTTTAAGTGATTCTTTCAAGTATTTATCATGGTGACAATACTTACCCAAAACACACTTAATTCACGACGGATGTGGTGACAAAAGGTTGGTAGGATTAGGTATTAGTCCAGTGATTCATCAGAACCGATGGAATCTTCCCAAGGACAATTCCCTAGATAGAATTAGAAATCCTAGGAAAGTTGGAGATGATCGTGAACGTAGCAGAGTACCGACTAATTACTGATGCTAGCACTGGAACAACCACAACAAGGTGTTAGTGATGATGTATTGGTAAGTACTGAAGGGGTTGAAGAATGAAAAAGAAATGTAAAGATAAAGGGTGTAAAGAAAGAAGCCCTCCTTACAACTTAGGACAGAAACCGGGTCAACACATTTATTATTGGGATAATTTTTAAATGATTCTCAATGTTGAAGACAAGATATCATGGACCCAGTTATGTCATGCACAACCCCTCCCAGCTAACTCAAATATCTCTCAAAAGTGTTTGTTTTAATCACACGGAGATCAACACGTTATCGATTGGTTTATTCACTCTGAATAGACTGATATTGAATAGGTGTCAATCCTCTCCAGCCATCGCTCACTAAATCAAAACTCACTATCGAGTCTAGAGCTACGAGATCATCAAAAGTCTTATTAGGACACTTTCCATTTATTCCTTGCTTCTTCACACACTATGAAAAGTAAGAGATCTTTATGAGTCCTACGCAGTATTCCTGTAATATTGCCAGAACATCCGAGTGATACGCAAGTATTACAATGAAGATGGAAATCCTGCTTGAGCCAACATCAAACAAGCTCATGGTAGGTGACACGTGAGGTTCTTTAAAGAATCAATCTTGTGAAAACTGGAAAGAAACAGTAGTTTAATTCTTAATTGAAATTAAACTCGTTCCAGGCCTCTACGCATTATCGTATGATCTTGCCAGAACACTCAGAGTGACACTCTTTAGTGTTCACAGTGACGAGTGGAAATCCTTCTAGTGTTAACATCAAACAGCACTTGGTAGGTTACGTGCAAGATTCTATATGAATCAAGCTCGTGACAACTGGAAAGCAACAACGGTGAAAATCTTAATTGAGATTCAATGGTTCCAGATTCATGAATTGACGGCTTCAGTCACATGGATAATTTATCCAAGTGATTAACTCTTTATGTTTGCAGTCAGGCTTAATGATCGTCGAGTAAAGAGAACGGGTTTACCCGCGAAAGGTAAAATGCTACCGATTTAGAATGAAATGTTCTATGACATTTCGTTCGTATCTTGTTATGTTTCGGAATTTGAAGACGGTGGCATAGCGGTGTACCAGATGAAGTCGTTCCCACATGTTTATGTTTTTCTGCATTAATTTCAGCAAAATTCAAGAAAGTTCAAAATGAAGTCTTCCGATGTACCAAACTCTGAAGCATTCAAGAATTCAACAAAAACATAAGTGTGTGGAACATGGAGTCACGTGGGGGAAAGAATCACAAGAAGGCAAAGATCGCACGTGAATGGCCAAAAGAACATGCTCTCAGCCAAAGTTATAAGATTATCAACATATTCACAAAAGAAAAGAAAGAAGAAAAGAGAAAACAACTACGAGCTCAAGACCGAAGATCTAACATGCTAGATTAGGGCTTTGTAAATTTGGAGTGACCTCCCTTTGGGGGAGATTGTTGGAAATACGTTTTTCGTATTTAGAAAGTCTCGGTCACTCCAACAACAAGTTATAGGCACGTAGTATAAGTTTAATTAAAGTCTACATTAGCCCGACCCATTAGCATGTTCATGGGCCGGAGGCCCAAGTCACTAAGGGACTTGGTTATATAAACCCCTTTCCACCATGGAAAGGGGTGTTGGTTGTTTCATTTTCATAAGTAATAAACATAGTCTTTCTTTCACTTCTCTCTTTACTTTCTCTCACTAGAAAACAACAACCCTCTTGAAATATCAAGATTATCATACTTCTACATAAATGAACTTCGAGGACAAGACAAGTATCCAAACAAGCATAAGTACATGAAGGCAAAAAGGAGAAGAAGTCCAAGGCAGCTTCCATCATATGCACGTCCTCCAAATGCTCGAGTTTGTCCATAGGTACATGCCGTTTTGGGACATGGAAACGAAAGTAACGGCTGAGCAATACACTCAGTGAACGGATATATGACATAGTATGAATGGTTGAAACATAAATAAGACTAAGAGCAGCGGAAATGTATAAGTCCTGGATAACCTGGAACATGTTTATAAAACTGGTTAGATAGTTTGAAAAGACTTATGTTTTTATGTAAAATCTGTATTAATTAGCCAATAACCTATGTAGTTCATGAGGTTCCACCATGCATGAATACTTGGAGGGGAGACCTCGTCATTAATAAACAGATTTTACTTAGTTATGAAAGTTCGTTGTTCCAATCTTTTCGAATTAATTACTAGTTAAAAGTGCGACTCAATCG
Source organism: Glebionis coronaria (assembly GCA_025667525.1). Lineage (NCBI taxonomy): Eukaryota > Viridiplantae > Streptophyta > Magnoliopsida > Asterales > Asteraceae > Glebionis > Glebionis coronaria. The sequence continues at coordinate 282,964 of JANFOE010000102.1, forward strand.
TTCTTGGTGGAAAAATAAATAGTTTGCTTATCTATTTTAAACTGAAAGTAAATATGAAAATGTCGTTGAGTAAAATGTCGTCGGTAAGCGTGCAATTTTTGGATATTAGAGCTTAATAAAAAATAAACAAATAAGCCTGTCGGAATCCCAATCGGAATCCCCGTCGGAATGCTTGTCGTTGGAATGTGATCGGAATATCAAAGGAAATCACGTCGGAATGAACCAAAAGGAATGTTATCGGAATGCACCAAAAGGAAAAGGATCGGAATGTCTTAATTGGAATAATGGAAAACAGGTCCAATCGGAATATCAAAAGAAACATCCCTAATCGGAATCCAAATCAGAAGAGCAGTCTGAATCTAAAACCCTTTTCCGATCCTATTGATCGGAATAATAGTGAGCTGATCAGAATGACGAGCCCTGATCGGAATGTAAGGTCGGAAAGGGGTTTTCCCTTTCCGATGGTTTTGTGATTCGAAATAAGCCAAGTTTTAAGCTATTTTTGATAAGCTCAAACCAAAACTTAACTAAATTAATAATAAGCCGAACTAATAAGCATAAAATAAGAACTTTTCAAAACTTTAAATAAGCAAAACTTTTAAACCAAACTTTAAAAAGACTAAAACCTTAAGAAAACTTAAAACGTAAATAAGCTAAACACAAACTAAGCCAATAAGCATGAAAAGCTCAAAACTTAATCTGTATTAAAACTTGGAGATGAATAAAAAGATAAACTTTTTATTCACATAAGCATCAAGATGAAACAAAATCAAAGATTATCACTAATCAAGATCGAAATAAAAAAACAAGAAAGGTAGAAGAAGATTAAGATCAAAAACAAGATTAAACTCTCAAAAAGTAAAGATTTGATTCAAACAAGAAAGGAATAAAAATATAAAGTTTTCCTAGTGAGAGAAAGTTAAAACTTTCTCTCTCTAAAAACTAAAACTACTAAAATTGAAAATAAACTAGCTAACACCCTCCTAATGTGTCATTAGGAGGGTATTTATAGGAGGTGGGGAGTGCATGTGTTGCTTCCTTCTTCCTTTTTGTCTCGACTCGATTTAAAATATTTGTCTTTCTCGACGTCGTCTCGGGATTTGTCGATATATACTGAACTTGTCTTATTATTTTCTTCTTCTATTAGACTTGAGTTCTTCGACTTCATTAAACTTCCGTCTTTAGACTTTTTCTTCGATAAATCTTCAGAATAGGCCTTGGACTTCCGTTCTTTTTACACTCTTGATCTTTTGACTTCGTCATTTGTCGTTTTCTTCGATAAAAGCCCGTGATAGCCCACGTTTTCTTCCTTTTTCATATATTTATTCCTGAAACACAATAAAAACACAAACCACACATAATTCCGACTTTTACGACATAAAAAACACGTTCTGGTCTTGTTATTATTGGAAATAAGTGGTAAAAGGATAAGTGTTTTCACACTTATTAAATCCCCTACACTTGACCATTGCAATGCCCTCATGCAATGCATTAATTTCAAAGCACATATTACATTTCTCATCATAAATAACCCACCTTGGCCTTTATTAAATACTAAACTTTTAAGTAAACTAAAAAAAGATAGAAATATGTACAAAACAAGTAAAGAAATCAAAGACTTACATTGGGCTTTTGGCCGTCATGAATGTTCATCATCCTCAAGTTTCACGTTCCCCAAACCAAGCTTAAAAACGAGATCCTTGTTATAATAAGTTAGCAAACTAACATGAACTCATGTGGCCCAATTATTTACTTAGACTCCCTTATTCCTAGGTGTATCTCTAATATTTTAATTTTGTCTTGAATGATCACGAGGATACATTGTTTGACTTATTTCGATAGTTTATTTAGGCCAAAAATAAAGTAGGACGATTTAATCAATAGTTAGGTAAAGGACAAAATCTTTTTAAACTGCTTCTCGGGACCTCATAAAGTTCATATCTTGGCATAACTCGCTTCACGATTTGAGACCTTTCTCGGACCGATATTTGGCAGTGACTTCATACTTCGAATCTTGAGAGACGTTCTTGAAATAATGGTCTTCTCTTCATATTAGGAATTTCTTCGCTTGAACTTTTTGAGAGATTCTTCATATATGGACCACGACTTCTTCATTTTTCTCCAATCTTTATTTTGGACTTTGATATACAACGATCTACCTCCTTTTAGGACTTGGATCTATTTATCCTCATACCTTGTTAGGTCCTTTTTGGATAGAATTATCCATGATCTTTAGGGGAGTATTTTCTTTTCGTCGTGTGTCTCGATCCTTTATATTGATTTTTTATAAATGAATCTTCACATCACTTGGGATCTTTAGCAACAAAATGTAGCCCTCATGCCTTGTTATGACCTTTTCGGACTCGCCAATCTTCGCATCCCGCTTCAATAAGTTATGCCTTCGCTATGAACTCTAATTAATACTGAGCAACTTTTAAACGATCTTGGGCTAGAATCTAAGTAACTTTTCAAATCGTACAACCTTATTTATTGAAAATATATTTATTAACAAGCGATGGGAGAAAAAGCTTATAATCAACTCACATAAATTCACGAAAGAATACCAAACTTATAATTGACTCTATCATCTCTCGTTCTCCACAATTTAAAATCTCAAAGAATCAGACTCGTGGATGCTTAGCCTATTAAATCAAAGTTTTGGGTTTTCGAGTCATATATAGGATCTTGCAAATTCTTAGACTTTTTCAAGTTTAGAATTCGCATTTTAAAGTTCACTTGATAAACGAATTTCGAGTCATATATAGGGGTGGCAATTCGTGTCGGGTTCGGGTTAGCGGGTTCGGGTTGTCAGGTTGGCGGGTCAGAAATCCCAACCCAAACCTAACCCATTTAAATAATCGGGTCAGTTATGTCAACCCTAACCCGTTTACACATAACCCGAACCTAACCCATTTAACCCATATATATATTTGGTTGATGTTAATTATGTTACATGGATTGAATATGTTAAACGGGTTTATATATTGATCTATTTAACAAGTTTTATATATAAAAGTTGGCACATTAGACGTGTTAAACATGTTAAATGTGTTTATGTTCGGTATGTTCAACCTAGTAAACACGTATGGTAAAATATTAATCATTTTTAATATAAGGAAAAAACTCTTAAACGGGTTGTCGGGTCGACCTGCTTAATTTTTTCCAACCCAAACCTAACCTGTTTAATAAATGGGTCAGATAGGCCAACCCAAACATGAACTAAGATTCAATATATTCAACCCGAACCTATTAATTTTCGTGTCGGTTTCAGGTCGGGTTTTGTGTCGGGTCTGAAATTGCCACCCCTAAATTATAGGAACTTGCGAAATGTTATTGTTCTTAACCCGTGAGAGTTAAGACTTTCTCGTTTTAAAGTTCCCTATATAAAAGCCTAGCAAAACTTGACTTAAACACGTTAAGGATACTAGCTAGAGTAAACTTAGATAACTAAACTCGGGTTGAGTAAAAATATTCACGACTTTGAAAAATTAAAACCACTTTATTAAAAATTTTATTCTAGCAAAGAAAGTTAATAAGATAACAAAGGAAAATACTACTATACTACTAGGCCAAAATAGATTAAAAATTTTGAAAAATGTCGAAATATCAAATTTTCCGATTAAAATGAGGATAAATTCATGGAAAAGCCCACTTACTTCGATAGAAGTCCCCCTACACTTGATGTAAACATTGTCCTCAATGTTTAAGCATGTGGGAGTAAACTCCCCTACATTTAGGACATTGTGCACTTTGTTTAAATCTTTCTAAGGAAAGGACAACTAGAGTGATTTCAATGTGAACATATGAGATATGAAATATTGAACCACGATAGTTTAGAATAGAACCAGGAAGACGGGTACACGGGATCACGGTTAGTCAAATGTCATCAAAAGTGCTCTTTGAAGCGTTAATCCATGCACATCATAAGAAACAAGACAACAAACACATACGGGGCTCCCCCTACACTTATTATGAAAAAGATAAAGGATAGATCAACGGGTTGCCTCCCGAGAAGCGCTTGTTTTTGTTAACCGAGTCACGAGCCTGACTCGACCCAGAACTAATTCAAGGGAAACGTGGTGAGGGATGGAATCATCTCATGAGAGATGTCCTCACCAAAGTACAGCTTCACACGCTGGCCATTCACTTTGAAATTGGGCCCATTTGGGTGAGAAAGCTCAATGGTGCCATAAGGGAAGACTTTGGCGACGGTGAATGGACCAGACCAACGGCTCTTCAGCTTACCCGATAAGATCTTCAATCGAGAGTTAAAAAGTAAGACTTAATCACCGATGTGGAACTCTCGGTTCTTAATCCTTGCATCATGAATGATTTTGGTCTTCTCCTTGTAGATCAAAGAATTCTCGTAGGCTTCATTCCTCAGTTCGTTGAGCTCGTTGAGTTGAATCTTTCGAAGATCGTCGGCTATGTTGATGTCGAAGTTAGCCCACTTCAAGGCCCGGTATGCCTTATATTCCAGCTCAATAGGGAGGTGGCATGCCTTACCGTACACAAGATGATATGGAGTACAACCAATAAGTGTCTTATATGTGGTACGGAAAGCCCACAAAGCATCGTCTAACTTATTGGCCCGCGAGGCACGATGCTCTCCCACAGTACGCTCTAATATTCTCTTCAATCCACGGTTAGATATCTCGGCTTGACAGTTGGTTTGGGGATGATAAGCGGTGGAAAGACGGTGATTGACACCATACTTAGCCATGACTAGAGCAAATTGATCATTGCAAAAATGAGTCCCGCGGTCACTGATGATAGCACGAGGAACACCGAATCGAGCAAAAAGTTGCTTCAAAAAGTTCACAACCACCCTCGCATCGTTTGTAGGGAGAGCCTTTGCTTCAACCCATTTAGATACGTAGTCAACGGCTACGAGTATGTACTTGTTCCCTTTTTAGATGATGGAAATGGCCCCATAAAGTCGATGCCCCATACATCAAAGATTTCACATTCTTGTATGAAATTTTGAGGCATCTCATCTTTATGTGTGATCTTGCCTTGTCTTTGGCAAGCATCACAATGTTTAACCATTTCATGAGCGTCATGATAAATGGTGGGCCAATAAAAACCAGAGTCGAAAACTTTCTTCGCGGTGTAATTGGGATAAAAGTGACCACCGGTGGGTCCTTTATGGGAAGCTTCAAGGATTAGTAAAGTTGCTGGCCTATCAACACATCGACGAATGACAAGATCCGCACATTGTTTGAAAATGTAAGGGTCGTCCCAAAAATAGTGTTCAATGTCTTTAAAGAACTTTTTCTTTTGTTGAGACGTTAACCCTTCCTTGAGAATTCCACCCGCTAAGTAGTTTGCAATGTCCGTAAACTACGGGGTGTCATCAAAATCAGAATTGATAAACATTAAGGCCTCAAGGGGAAAAGAGTCATTCATCTCTTGATTCAGATGATCCCCTTGATAAGGATCCTCAAGTCTACTTAGATGATCCGTGGCTAGGTTTTCGGCTCCCTTCTTGTCACGAAATTCAATTTTAAATTCTTGAAGGTGCAAAACCCAACAAAGAAGTATTGGATTAGAATCTTGCTTAGTCAACAAGTACTTCAACGCGGAATGATCGGTGTACACGTGATATGAGCAAAAACTCATATCAATTAATCAACAAATCACCCTAAAACACAAGGAAAATACCTAACTTTTGTGCTATAAAGCGGAATTATGTGGTATGTTTTGTGTTTGTGTATAAATAGGTAAGAAGGATAGATTTTCAAGCAAACAAGAAGAAAATCAAGCTTATTTGGATGAAAAAGACAAAGAAGGATCAAAGATGACAAGACTTTGAAGACAAGGGACCTATCTTGACAACACTCCAAAGTTGAAGGACTAAAAGTGTAAATTTTTCAAAGTCAAGATGAAAGTCAAACATGGTCAAATCTTCAGTTAACCAAGTCAAAGGGTCAAATTTATCAAGAATACAAGTGGAAGGACTATTTATGCCAAAGGAATGAAGTTACTAGCCTATATTGATAATCTGCCATACTTAAGGGGCTTAAATTGCCATTTTCCAAAGTTAATTCACGTTAAATCCGTGTGACATAGTCCCAACCAATGAGAAGGCAAGGAACAAGTCACACAGATTGCCAAATACCATGCCACCTCACATCTTGCATTAACTGCGCGAAATGAATTAAATAATTTCCACTTTCCAAAAGCAGCCAATAGGAATGCGCCACACAATAAACAAATTATCCAATCCGGATAATGATCCGTGTGACCATATTTCATCTAACCAGGGCATGCCACGTGGCGCTTTCTTCTTCAACGCAACCCAGAACCATTTTTGAGCTACGCTTAATTTCAGAAGGAGTTATCTACATGAAAGTAGATCGTTTTTTAGAGAGGAACACATTGGATACAACTAATTAAGCCCAAAGTCTATAAATAAAAAGTCCCCAATTCTTTAAGAACATGATGATGAACATTTAGCAGTTGGATGACACGTGGCAAAAATCAAATGGTGGGAACACGTCAAAACTTCCTCACATTTTGTCTATAAATAGGATTGTATTCTCATTTTCACAAGTAATTAATGTGTGAAATTTTCACACACATCTCCATTTACTCTCATTCCTAGTTCTAGTTAGTTAGCTCAACAAACTCAAGAGTCTGACAAGCTCTTGAGTTAGTTAGCTTAGTTGTAACTACTTTACCTGCTTTGTAACAAACTTCCTTCTTAAATCAATAAAATCTTACTTTCATCTCCTTCATCTACTGTTCATACCTACAATTTTGTTATCCTTGTGTTGATGTTAGCTTATTATGATCATAATTGATCATGATTAGCTAAGTGTTGAATATTTGAAGCTGTTTTGATCCTGTCCTGTTCATCCATTACCAGTCTTGTAGATTTGGAAGTTTTATGGTTCAACAATGGTGATGATGATTCTAGCTGGTTGAGTAGATAGTTGATAGTGTTAAGGTGGTGGTTAACACTATCTAGGTTGCTCAGCGCCAACCTACTCCATCTGAGGAGGCTTATGCTTCAAGGTTTTGAGTTTCTGCATTTTTGTTCCTCTAAACAGTCATGCCTGCTCAATTCCTAGCTAAATCTTGTTTGTTTGCATGATCAAGTGTGCTTAGATTGAATTTGAACTGAATTTTGGTAATTGGATAACTTAAGTGTAGTTTTATACTTGTTCCTTAGCTTAAACTTGTTCATGTCATCAGTTTTATCAGTCATCTTGGCTTTATTGTGCATATTGAGTTCTAGCTTGTTTAACTGTTTGTTTTTGGTTCATTTGCACTTCATTCTATTTGTTAAACTTAGTCTGATATTCCATTTTAATCAGCTTAGCCAATTGCCTTGTTTCCTTTCATAAAAGTTTGTTAGAATTCAGTTAAGTGGTGTTTGGTAATAGCTTTCAAGTTGTGTTCAAGTGTTGGTAATTGGTAGATTCTTGATCATTTTCAGTCGCTAAGTCATAATAAACAAAGTTTAATAGTTTTCAAGTCAAGATTTTAGACAAAAAGGCAATTGGCAACAAAAAAAGTATGGGTTAGTTTTCAGCTTAGAATTTCAGAAAAAGCTCTTGATTTCAATCACTTGGCATTTCTTTGTTATTGGATGAATTTGTTCCAAACCAGTTCTAATCTTTCACTTAACATCTGAACTTTAAAGTCTAGCAAGGAAATTACATAGTTTTCTAAAACAAGGAAGAAATAAGCAAATCATTAAGCTGTTGAGATAATGCAAGTTTCTGTAATTTTGTGCTCAACTGATTTCTCAAACTAGCATTTCTACTTCAGAAACCTCCCAATTTTCTTTCACATTTGCATTTAGAAAGTGTTCTTGAAGAGATCTGGATCAAACTTTTGTCAAATAAGCTTGATTTAGCTTATTTCCATTTTCCTACTTCATTACTGGATCATTTTTTATTTCAAAAGACAATCCATGCTCTTTATGGCTTGACAAGCAAGTTTTGACAAGAAAATTAGATTGTGCATGTTCAGCTTATCAGATAGCTTAATTGTGGCTTATTAGGATTTGCTTATTTGAGTTTTACTAAGTTTCAGACTTAATCCTTTTACAAGTCTAGGTTAAATCAAGTTTTAAGCCTTTTGCAAGTTACTAGAGCTTATTTGGTTCACTAGATTGCCTAAACGAGCTTATTCATTGTCATAGCCCGTTTTTGATAATATTTCCCATTTAATTGCACTTCAGTCCTTGAGTTTTGTTGATGTTTGCATTATTAGCTAAACTTGCACTAAACTAGGGTTTGCATTTAATTAGTCCTATCATTTTCAAGACTTTAGAAATTCAGTTAGGTAGTTTTCAAATTAGTTACATTTTGGTTATTAGTTTGTTACATTTGCATAGTTAGTCCTTGTAGTTAACTGAATTTACATTTCAAGCACATTAGTTTCAATATTTTACATTTTTAGCACTTAAATTTCATAGTTTTACATATTGTCTTTATTTGAGTAAAATTTGATATTTGACTATTTGTTTTACGGATACGTAGGTAATATTTTTCATTTTTCACTTGATTGTTCAAATAGACATAGAAAAGCCAAATAACCCTACCAACCAAAAACGATTATAAACCCGATTTTGTTAGGACTTTCATTTGGTTAAGAACTGAGAAAACGAACTTCAATTATACTAAATATCAAATGGCGCCGCTGCCGGGGCTTTGACTTTATGAGAGACTATCGATTGACGGGTTTCATTGGCTTTTGGGATTCGTTCACCTAGTGAACGTTATTTTTACGTATCATAAATCAAAAACAATAAAAAAATCAAAAAGATAAAAATATATAAAACTTAAAAAATAACAAAAACAATTCTTTTCCTAAAGAATTGACCAAACAAATTAAAAATCCAAAAAGTAATCTTTTTCCTAAGAGATTCCACCCAAAAATATATATTATTGGATTCTCTCGGTTTTTATGTACATATAGTATTTTCTCTAAAAAATCATAAATACAATAATATTTTACATATATTATTACAAGTAAATACATATACGTATAAGAACAACCAACACACATATTCTCCATAAGTATTGCCAAGGCAATACACCGTGTTGAGGGGCGTTTCGGTCCTTGACACGCGTATCGATCAAACAAAATAAAGCAAGAATAGATAATTACTTTCAATAAGCAATAATTCAAAGAATACAAAGAATTAAGTGAATAGAAAGGCGATGTGCTATAAAATGTCATCTAAGGGTCAATACGTACTTAAGTGCTTCGCCCCACCTAACCCCCCGTTCACTTGTGAGTATTCTAAGAAGGAAGGCTTCATTGGGGGTCTTGCACCCAAGTAGTACATACGTATATTATTATTTTCTTGTGGATATTTCATATTGAAACTCGAAGAGGATAATCCTTTTCTCTTCAAACTCACACGAGATCTTCTCTCTCATTCCTCGTATTGAGTTGCATGCTCACTCGCGGGCGTGCACAAATACCGATTGGTGTACAACCCCTTCCTCCAAAAAGGAAGAAAAAGAGAAAGAGTAGGAACACCAACGTCCATCAAGCCGATCCCGAGAATCGTGCTTTGATTCATCCACAACAAGAAGCGATGGCCGGAGTTGATACTCGATCTTTGATGGAGCAATTGCAATCCAATGTGCACGGATATGCTGATGCTATCAAGATACCCGATATTCCCCTAAACATATTTGAGCTAAAAACATCCATGATTAACTTGGTTTCAAACACACCTTTTTATGGGAACAAGAATGATAATCCTCATGATCACCTTAAGAGATTTCTTGCTCTTTGTAACACCATTAAGTACAATGGAGTTCCCCATGATGCCATTAAGTTGATATTGGTGCAATTTTCACTAGAGGGTCCGGCTAACCATTGGTTAGATACGCAACCACCCGAGAGCATTACCACATGGGATAGTTTCACTAAGAAGTTTTTGAACAAATTCTTTCCCCCATCTAAGACCACGGCTTTGAGGAACTTAATTATAGGCTTTCAACAAAAACCTAGTCAAACATTTAGTGATGCTTGGGAGGAGTATAGAGAGTTATTGAGGAGATGCCCTAACCATGGATTGGATGAAGTTCACCAAATCAATACTTTCTACAATGGCCTTAAACCTCGTCACCAAGACTCACTCAATGCTTCCACGAGAGGAAATATTCTTCTTAAATCCATTCAAGAGGCTTGGGATATTATTGAGACCAAAGCAATGGTACAAACAAACACTCAATTTGAAGAAAGGGTTCATGTTATCCAAAACAATTCTCAAAGACCTTGTGATAACCAATTCCTAAATAGTCACCAAGAGATACTTCAAAAGATAGATAGGGATCATGAGATGAGTTTTAAGGCACATCAAGAATTAATCGAAGCTATTAAGAGCATTTCATTGAACAATTCCACAAATGATGTGCATGTTATTACCCTTTCATGTGAGACTTGTAGAGGTCCTCATTCCTATCAACAACGTGATAAGGTGCAAGGTTATCAAGGGGAGTGTTATGCTTATCAAGCGGAACATCGTGAACATTTCAATCCAAACATCAATCCAAACAACCTTTCTTACAAGTCTCAAAATTACCTTACTCCACCGGGATTCCCACCCCAACCACCCACCCAATTTCAACAAAATTCCCCTCAATTGTTACAAAGGACTCAAGGTCCAAGACCAAAATACCAAAGGAATAACTACAAGGCACCGAATAACTTTCATAATCAAGGAAATAACTTTTATCCACCAAATCAAGGTTTTAATCCACCACTCCCTCAAGTCCCAAATCAAGGATACCCTCAACTTCAAAATCAAGGATATGGGCTACAAGATACTCATGAGTATGTTGAGAGGAGAATTCATGAAAGTGAAAAAAGAATGAATGACCAAATGAAACTTATATCGGAGGAACAAACTAGGAGGCTTTTGATGGCATTCAATCAAAGACCACAAGGAGATCTAACACACAAACAAACCCAAGGGCAAATGTCAATGCTATCACAACAAGAATTGGAAAGAAAACTCATGATCCGTCACCACCCAAACCTTCTTTGGCAGAGCCTACTATGATTCCTTCTTGTGATAAGCCTTCTACATCTAGTTCACCATCTTCAAGTTTTCCCATTTCTCCCACTCACACATCTACTCATGAAGAAACCACCAAGGAAAATCCTTCATCAACCACTCAACCACAACCAAAACCAAGTCTCCCTTATCCATCAAGATTGAGAAAGGAAAAGCTTAAGAACAAGGATGATATACAAGTCTCAAACTTTTTGAGGATGTTCAAGCAACTTAACATAAATATCTCCTTTGCGGATGCTTTAGCCAATATGCCTAAGTTTGCTAAGATGATAAAGGACTTACTTTCTAATAAGGAGAGATTGGTGGATTTGCCTAATGCTTCCTTGAATGAAAATTGCTCCGCGGTTTTGCTTAAGAAGTTGCCTACTATGCTTGGAGATCCGGGGAGGTTTTCGATTCCTTGCAATTTCCCAGGGTGGAAAATTGCATGGATTTACCGGATTTAGGAGCAAGCATAAATCTCATGCCATTATCGGTTTGGAAGAAACTTTCACTTCCTGAGCTCACTCCTACTAAGATGACTCTTGAGTTAGCCAACCTTTCTATAGCTTATCCGGTGAGAATTTTGGAGGATGTTTTTATTGGGGTTGATAGATTTACCTTTCCCGTGGATTTGTGGTAGTTGATTATGATATGGATCTAAGAGTGCCTATGATTATTGGTAGGCCATTTTTTGAGAACGGGTCGAACTCTAATAGATGTGGCGGAAGGTGAACTTACAATGCGGGTAGGAGATGAGAGAGTTGTGTTTAACATGCGGAAGTTGTCTAAGAAATCTAATGATCCCGAAGCGGTGAAACATATTGACGTGGTGGATGAGGAGGAAACTCATGATGATATCCTTGATGAAGTTTGTGATGAATATTTTTATGAAGCTTGCTCAAGTGGAGATTATGATTTACCTCATGTTGAGACTATTGCTTCCATTACTTCATCTTTGGATTTTCATGAACATCAAGAGCTAAACTTTGGTGAAACCTCATATGACAATCCATTTTTCCACAATGATGACGATATTCATGAGGACTTTAGTGATGAAGAATCTCTTCTCTGTGATACACCAACATATGATGACTATAGTGATGATGAGATTTCTACTTGTGCCTCTCGAATTTTTGATGATCATACTTCCTTGGGTTTTAAGGAATCACCAATCTTTGATAGCCCAATCGATGATGTTTATGGTGATGAGGAAGATTCTATCATGGATGAGAGTGATGAGTTTTTAGCGGCGGATATATCTTTTAAGTACACTCTTGGTTATCTTGATGAGGAGGGGGACACACTATATCTAGAATCTCTATAGCATGAAGATCCTTTACCTACTTCCTTGTCCACTTCAACCCTTCCATGTGAAAAAGGAAAACAAGCCATGATGGTTCCTTCTAAGAGCTTATTGTTATCCATTACTCCACACCTTTTCTCTCACCATGTGACCTACAAGGGAGAATCCTCTAAGGCAACCAACACTTGTTGTTTTCCCATCAAGGAACGGATTTTTGATCCTAGCATAGAGCTTGCTAAACCATCTCAGTATCCGCCTGATGTAACAAAAGGAAAACATGTGAAAGATTTAAGAGTATCACCTTATCACCTTTTGGATAACATATGGAAAAACATTTTGGAGAACCACACCTCACCTTTTTCACCATTGCTTGGGAAGTTAGTTGTGGATTTGTGTTATAAGTGGGATGGTAATTATATATTTGATCCCCGGGGATATTTATGGAGTTTTGATAAATGAAAACTTGTTTTACCTCATCATGGAGATTTTTCTTAAAAAAGGGCAAAACTTTTCTTCTCCATGATAGGTATTAGGCACTTTTAAGTGTGGGATGAGTCGAGTTAGAGACTCCTTAAATCAAGCTTGAATAACAAGTTTTAGAGTTGTTAGATCTAGAGTGTTGTAGGTTAGAAATAAGGATAGCAATTTGTTAAGAAGTGTTGGTGTAGATCTTCTTTTGTCTTCATGATGTTTGTAGGGTTGCTCACATTTCATGCTTGGAGCTTATGGAGGAGGCCCTTATATCCGGTTCACTTTGTTACTATTGTGATCTTTCATAGACACCTTGTGCTTTAAAAATGAATTCACTATAGTTGATCTTTCCTAACTTGGGTTAAGCAAAGTCTATTCATTGTCATAAGTGTAGGGGAAGTTTTTATACTTCCATGCCCTTAAACATTAAGGACAATGTTTAGCTTAAGTGTAGGGGAGTATTCTATCGAAGTGAACTTACCTAGACCATTGCCTTAACTTCATGATAACATGGAAATTAATTTTTTCAAACATTTTTCAAATTTTTTATCTACTTTGGCCACCAAAAATATGCATTCATAAGTTTTGCATCAATCATTTTTCATTTGCATAACACATTTGCATTGTATATATTCTTCTTTTGTTTTTGCATCAAAAATATATAAAAGAAAAAAAATATAATAAAAACATGGTTTAACAAATTTAGACTTCTTTGACATATTAGGCCTGCCATTGATATTTTGACTCAACCCGAGTTTGCTTATCTTAGCATCCTCTAGCTAGTATCCTTAACCATGTAGTCCTTCATTGGTTTGTTAGGCTAAGCATCCACCAATCTCATTATTTGATATTTTAAATTTGTGGAGAATGGGAAATGATAGAGTTGAAGCAAGTATAAAAGGGCTAGATAAACTTCATGATAATTACTTGTGGCTAAACCCTTCTCTTCTTAACCTCTAATTTCTTCGCATGTATATATGTTAATAAATAATCAAGAACGGTTTTAATTGGTTTGTAATCTCTTATGCATTTTTGTCTAATCATTCATGGTTGATATAAGTACGTCGTAAGATTCTAAGTTAGAACGTTTTATGTGTACTAGACTTATGTCATGCTTAATGCTTAGCGGGTGTTTTTCCTTTTATTCTTTTCAACTTTCTTTGTGAGGAATAAAGAAAAATAAGATCGGCTTACATAAAAATGAGTGGCTAGAGAAAAAAAAGAAAGAAGAAAAAAAAATAAAAAAAAATAATTATAAAAGACTCCCAAGAGGGGCAGTGAAGTGTTAATTATAGTAACTATTAGATTCCAATATTACCTTGACGGGTTGCGGGGATTTAATAGTTGCTCCAATCCAGTATTACCTTGACGGTTGCGGGATTGAAGATCCAAAGTCTCAAAAGGCGGCGGATGTAAATTATTGCGTGAGTTTTATTTTTCTTTCCTTAGCGAGTGTGTAGCTACTTATTAATGCATGACATTGCCTGGACTTCCTAGTCATTCTTTTGTTGCTAAACCGATAAAAAGATAAGCAACGGACTCAGTCAAAAGAGCAAGAAAGACTAGTCCTTCTTAGCTCCTTAGGCTATATACTTGCTTCCTAGGACCAGAGGTGAGTTAGTGGATAGCTCAATTGGGTTGGGTTAGCCCTTCGCCCCGTAGTTTCCTTCCTCTCCTTCTCTTTCTGGGCTATGATATAGCTCGACAGTGAAAGGAGTAAGAAAACGAAAGATCTACAACCAGAGAGCCAAGTAGACCTCCGGGAAGAAATCAGTCCCCAAACTGGTGATTAGATAGACGTAGGGTTTGATCTTTCACTCCTGCCAGGCGAATGACTTATTACTCTTGAAACGGACTTATATTAATTGTGAGCGGTTTTTCAAGTAATGGATAAGAGGATTATTTAGGATTAACACCGTTCTTCCTTATTTTTGGATTTTACATTTCTTATACTTCACGCTTTAAATAATGATAAATTTGCCCAAAAGAAATTTGCTCAAATAATAACCGGTTCCACATTTAATTATCATGAATAATTTGATGCACTTTTTACTTGTGAATACAATGATCCCATTTTTAAGCTTGGTATGGGGAAAGTGAAACTTGAGGGTGATAAGTGTCCGTGGTACCAAAGCCCTAATCTAAGTCATTGATTTCTTTATGAGTTATTTCCATCAAAACCATTTCAATAAAAATCCAAAAAGATATAAGTAGAATTGTTTCTTTTGCATTGCATTATTCAAAATCAAAATCATGCATCATATAGTGTAGAGTAGTGTAGATGCATTCCATATTGGCCAAGTTGGATAAATTACGAGGAGAATGTAAATTTATGCTTTAAAATATAGCATTGCATTAGGTCATGGAAATGTTCAAGTGTAGGGGATTTTATATGAGCAAAAAAACATATTAATCAACAAATCACCCTAAAACACAAGGAAAATACCTAACTTTTGTGCTATAAAGCGGAATTATGTGGTATGTTTTATGTTTGTGTATGAATAGGTAAGAAGGATACATTTTCAAGCAAACAAGAAGAAAATCAAGCTTATTTGGATTAAAAAGACAAAGAAGGATCGTAGATGACAAGACTTTGAAGACAAGGGACATATCTTGACAACACTCCAAAGTTGAAGGACAAAAAGTGTAAATTTGTTAAAGTTAGGATGAAAGTGAAACATGGTCAACTATTCATTTAACCAAGTCAAAGGGTCAAATTTATCAAGAATACAAGTGGAAGGACTATTTATGCCAAAGGAATGAAGTTACTAGCCTATGTTGATAATCTGCCATACTTAAGGGGCATAAATTGCCATTTTCCATAGTTAATTCAAGTTCAATCCGTGTGACATAGTCCCAACCAATGAGAAGGCAAGGAACAAGTCACACGGTGCCAAATACCATGCCACCTCACCTCTTGCATTAACTGCGCCGAAATGAATTAAATAATTTCCACTTTCCAAAAGCAGCCAATAGGAATGCGCCACTCAATAAACAAATTATCCAATCCGGATAATGATCCGTGTGACCATATTTAATCCAACCAGGGCATGCCACGTGGCGCTTTCTTCTTCAACGCAACCCAGAACCATTTTTGAGCTACGCTCAATTTCAGAAGGAGTTATCTACATGAAAGTTGATCCTTTTTAGAGAGGAACACATTGGATACAACTAATTAAGCCCAACGTCTATAAATCAAAAGTACTCATTTCTTGAAGAACATGATGATGAACATTTAGCAGTTGGATGACACGTGGCAAAAATCAAATGGTGGGAACACGTCAAAACTTCCTCACATTTTGTCTATAAATAGGATTGTATTCTCTCATTTTCACAAGTAGTTAATGTGTGAAATATTCATACACATCTCCATTTTCTCTCATTCCTATTTCTAGTTAGTTAGTTTAACAAACCCAAGAGTCTGACAAGCTCTTGAGTTAGTTAGCTTAGTTGTAACTACTTTACCTGCTTTGTAACAAACTTCCTTCTTAAATCAATAAAATCTTACTTTCATCTTCTTCATCTACTATTCATACCTACAATTCTGTTATCCTTGTGTTGATGTTAGCTTATTATGATCATAATTGATCATGATTAGCTAAGTGTTGAAGATTTGAAGTTGTTTTGATCCTGTCCCGTTCATCCAGTACTAGTCTTGTAGATTTTGAAGTTTTATGGTTCAACAATGGTGATGATGATTGTAGCTAGTTGAGTAGATAGTTGATAGTGTTAAGGTGGTGGTTAACACTATCTAGGTGGCTCATCGCTAAACTACTCCATCAGAGGAGGCTTATGCTTCAAGGTTTTGAGTTTCTACATTTTTGTTCCTCTAAACAGTCATGCCTGCTCAATTCCTAGCTAATCTTGTTTGTTTACATGATCAAGTGTGCTTAGATTGAATTTGAACTGAATTTTGGTAATTGGATAACTTAAGTGTAGTTTTATACTTGTCCCTTAGCTTAAACTTGTTCCTGTCATCAGTTTTATCAGTCATCTTAGCTTTATTGTGCATATTGAGTTCTAGCTTGTTTAACTGTTTGTTTTTGGTTCATTTTCACTTCATTCTATTTGTTAAACTTAGTCTGATATTCCATTTTAATTAGCTTAACCAACTGCCTTGTTTCCTTTCATAAAAGTTTGTTAGAATTCAGTTAAGTGGTGTTTGGTAATAGCTTTCAGGTTGTGTTCAAGTGTTGGTAATTGGTAGATTCTTGATCATTTTCAGTCGTTAAGTCATAATAAACAAAGTTTAATAGTTTTCAAGTCAAGATTTTAGACAAAAAGGCAATTGGAAACAAAAAAAGTATGGGTCAGTTTTTAGCTTAGAATTTCAGAAAAAGCTCTTGATTTCAATCACTTGACATATCTTTGTTATTGGATGAATTTGTTCCAAACCAGTTCTAATCTTTCACTTAACATCTGAACTTTAAAGTCTAGCAAGGAAATTACACAGTTTTCTAAAACAAGGAAGAAATAAGCAAATCATTAAGCTGTTGAGATAATGCAAGTTTTTGTAATTTTGTGCTCAACTGATTTCTCAAACTAGCATTTCTACTTCAAAAACCTCCCAATTTTCTTTCACATTTGCATTTAGAAAGTGTTCTTGAAGAGATCTGTAAATTTTCAGCTTTTTCCAAAATTGGTCAAACTTTGGTCAAATAAGCTTGATTTAGCTTATTTCCATTTTCCTACTTCATTACTGGATCATTTTTTATTTCAAAAGACAATCCATGCTCTTTATGGCTTGACAAGCAAGTTTTGACAAGAAAACTAGATTGTGCATGTTCAGCTTATCAGATAGCTTAATTGTGGCTTATTAGGATTTGCTTATTTGAGTTTTACTAAGTTTCAGACTTAATCCTTTTACAAGTCTAGGTTAAATAAAGTTTTAAGCCTTTTGCAAGTTACTAGAGCTTATTTGGTTCACTAGATTGCCTAAACGAGCTTATTCATTGTCATAGCCCGTTTTTGATAATATTTCCCATTTAATTGCACTTCAGTCCTTGAGTTTTGTTCCTGTTTGCATTATTAGCTAAACTTGCACTAAACTAGGGTTTTCTTTTAATTAGTCCTTTCATTTTCAAGACTTTACAAATTCAATTAGGTAGTTTTCAAATTAGTTACATTTTGGTTATTAGTTTGTTACATTTGCATAGTTAGTCCTTGTAGTTAACTGAATTTACATTTCAAGCACATTAGTTTCAATATTTTACATTTTAGCACTTACATTTCATAGTTTTACATTTATGTCTTTATTTGAATAAAATTTGGTATTTGACTATTTGTTTTACGGATACGTAGGTAATATTTTGCATTTTTCACTTGATTGTTCAAATAGACATAGAAAAGCCAAAATAACCCTACCAACCAAAAACGATTATAAAGCCGATTTTGTTAGGACTTTCAATTGGTTAAGAACTGAGAAAACGAACATCAGTTATACTCAATATCAAAACGATTGTGGTGGAAAGGACAAGATAGGGGTGGAACTTTTCAAAGGCATACACTACAACTAAAAGCTTTTTTTCGGTAGTGGTATAATGCAATTGAGCCCCCGTCATTGTCTTGCTAGCATAATGGATTGGTTGGAAGTGTTTGTTCACTCTTTGGCCCAAAACCTCTCCAATAGCAAAGTCGCTAGCATCGCACATCAATTCAAAAGGTAGCTCCCAATTAGGGGAAACCAAGACCGGTGCCTTAGTTAGCTTGTCCTTAAGAAGAGTGAATGATTCAATACACTCTTTAGAAAAGATAAAAGGAGTATCTTTTTCCAAGAGGTGGGTCATCGGTCCAACGATTTTAGAAAAATCTTGAATGAATCGACGATAGAAGCCCGCATGACCAAGGAAACTTCTCACACCCTTCACGGTTGAAGGTGGAGGTAATTTTGCTATGACATCAACTTTAGCACGGTCCACTTCAAGACCGACTTTTGAGATTTTATGTCCAAGCACAATGCCCTCTTTTACCATGAAATGGCATTTTCCCCAATTGAGAACAAGGCGAGTGTCTTCACACCGCTTAAGCATGCGTTCTAAATTGGCAAGGCAAGAAGAGAAGGAGTCACCATAGACCGAGAAATCATCCATGAAGACTTCCATGGTTTGCTCAACAATGTCATGGAAGATAGCCAACATGCACCTTTGGAAAGTCCCATGAGCATTGCATAAGCCGAAAGGCATTCTTTTGTAAGCAAATGTTCCGTAGGGACAAGTGAATGTTGTTTTCTCTTGATCTTGGGGATCGATGGGTATTTGAATATAACCTGAGAAACCATCTAAAAAGCAGTAATAGTCATTACCCGCTAGACGTTCAAGCATTTTGTCCATGAAAGGAAGGGGAAAATGATCCTTGCGGGTGGCATCATTGAGCTTGCGATAGTCTATGCAAACTCGCCAACCCGTGACAAGTCGAGTAGGAATCAACTCGTTGTTTTCATTGGGAACAACGGTTATTCTGCCTTTCTTAGGCACACAATGGACGGGACTAACCCATGGTGAATCCGAGATAGGGTAGATCATTCCCGCATTAAGAATTTTGATAACCTCTTTTTTGATAACATCATGGATCTTGGGATTCACCCTTCTTTTGTTTTGAATAGTGGGTTTAAAGTCGTCCTCCACGAGAATTTTATGTGTGCAAAAGTGAGGATCAATTCCATGAATATCGGAGATTTTCCAAGCAATCACTTTCTTATGATTCTTCAGCACGGCGATAAGTCGAGATTTTTCGTCTTCTTTCAAATCCTTAGCGATGATGACGGGTAACTTCATATTGTCTTCAAGGAAAACATACTCGAGATGAGACGGTAGGTCCTTAAGCTCTAAATCCGGAGGATTTTTGATGGAAGGCGTAGTCAAATTCGAATCATCGATAGAGATATCCTTAGGAGATGGTGGAGAAATATGGTCCTCATTGAGAAGTTTCTCAATGGTAAGAATTTCCTCATCCCAATCGGTGGGAGAATCGTCATATTTTAAGTTCACATCTCCCAAAGTTGTTTCAAATTCTTTGAAAAGGAAATCACTTTCTCCGAATGGAGTTAGTGATGGAGCGGTAGAGGCAACGGTCTCAACAATGGGTAGAGAAGAAGAACCACTTTTACAAGCGTCTTTGAAATGTTCTTCACAAGCCTCATCAAGAACGTCAATGAAATTAACGCTCTCGTTTTCAGAAGGCTGCTTAGAAAGTTTACCCATGTTGAAGACGATTTTATCGTCACCAACTCTCATGCTTAATTCGCCCGTGGCTACATCAATGAGAGTGCGACCGGTCCTCAAGAATGGACGTCCAACGATTAATGGAACACGGGGGTCCATCTCGTAGTCAACGACAACAAAATCCACCAGAAAGGTGAATTTGTCGACACCAACGAAGATGTCTTCGGCTATCCCCACCGGATAAGCAACTGTACGGTTAGCTAATTCCAAAGTCATTCGTGTGGGGACTAGCCCGGGTATAGATAATTGTTTCCAAACACATAATGGCATTAAGTTTATACTAGCACCTAGATCGGCTTGGACCATACAATTCTCTACCCCGGGGAAGTTGCAAGGAATGAGAAAGCGACCCGGATCACCAAGTTTGGTGGGTAATTTTCTTAAGAGCACTGCGGAGCAATTCTCGTTAAGTTGGGTATGAGCGATATCAAGAAGTTTCTCCTTATCACTGAGAAGATCTTTAAACATTTTAGCATATTTCGGCATGTGAGCGAGAGCCTCGGCAAAGGAGATGTTGAAATTCAGTTGTTTAAACATTTTGAGAAAGTTAGAAACCTGAATATCATCCTTGTTCTTCAACTTCTCTTTCCTCAACCTTAAGGGATAAGGTATATTGGGTTGAGATGAAGGCTTTGGAATGGAATTCTTAGTCGCATCCTTGGGTGGTGGAGGGGTGGAAGTAGAAGGTGGAGGAATTGGTGAAATAGAAGGTGGAGTAATTGGAGAAGGGGAATCGTTTTCCTTTGTCACAATCACCGGTGTAGGTGTGGGAAGCTCAGGTTCCTTTAAACCTTTTCCACTGCTAGTGGTGATTGCTTTCATCTCCCCTCTTGGATTAGCAACGGTGTTACTCGGAAGATAACCCGAACCAGAGGCTTGATTACTTTGGAAGAAACTAGCCATCATATCCCTTATGTCATTCGTTTGACTTCTCAAAGAGTTTATCATATCGGCTCGAAAATCATTCCCTTGTTTCACCATATCTCCTTTCAAGTTGGCCATTTGCCGCTGAAGATTCTACACTATCGCATCGTTAGTCCTCATGTAAGTTTCAACCTCGTGATGAAATGCGGTGGGTTGGGTGGGAGGAAGAGCATGGTAGGCAGGTGGTTGATAAGCGGGTTGTTGATAAACTTGGTTGTTTCCTTGAGGTGGATAAGGGTTTCTTTGGGTTTGATATTGATTTGGAGCTTGAGGTTCGTTTTGATTGTTGCGATTGAGATTGTTTGGGTTTTGAGGTGGAAAACCGGGTGGTGAAAGGAAGTTGTTTGAACGATAACTGAGCAGATTGCGGTCACCTTGAGGACATGCTTGATCGCCTCCCGTAGAAAAGTTACCGTTGGCGGCATACACATTTTCCGGATTGTCATGAGTCGAAGGACAATCGGTGTATGAGTGAGATCCCCCGCATATTTCACATGATTGACTCAAAGCATTAGCTTGGGCATTGATTTGTTTGGCATTGTTGGCGGTTTGTACAGCAAGCGATTCCACAAGTAAAGTAAACTTATCAATTCTCTTGTCGGCGTCACTAGTACTAGCACTAGCCACATTAGTTCGAACACTCTTGGTTTGCACTCTAGACTTATTCTCAATTATATCCCATGCGGCATTAGAAGACTTAACCAAAATATTATCCCCCCCCCCCCCCCCCCCCCCGAGGCACTATTTAGTGAATCTTGGTCATTCATGCTTAAACCATTGTAAAAAGTATTAATTTGATGTCTTTTGTGAAACCATGTTGTGGACAGTTTCTTAAAAGTTCCTTAAAACGGTCCCAAGATTCACTAAATGTCTCACCGTACTTTTGTTCAAAGGTAATGATTTCATTCCGCAAAGCGGTAGTACGTGAGGGTGGGAAAAAGTAGTTAATGAACTTGGTCTCTAAATCCGTCCACGTAAGAGTACTTTGTGGCGGTTCCTTATCAAGCCAATTCCGAGCTTGTCCCTCTAAGGAGAAAGGAAAAAGTTGCAAGCGAATCACTTCTTGTGAAACCCCATTATACTTAACTGTATTGGTGAGTTGAAGAAACCTTTTTATATAGTCATGAGAATCATCAAGCGAACACCCCAAGAAAGGTTGAGCAGAGAACATTTGAATAAATCCGGATTTGAGCTCAAAATTGTTGGCTCCAATCTCGGGTATGACAATAGCATCGGTGTTGCCCTCTACGTGCGATTGCAAAAGCTCGATCATTGGTTGATTGTCCATGGTGACAATAGGTGGAATAATGACTTCGGCTTGAGCTGCTTTCTTCTTACGAGCATGGGTACGCATACACACATGCAAAAGGAAAAGAAAGATAAACAAGAAATATTTTTGGCTTTTTTATTGTTTTTCTTTTTTTTTTTGAAATTTTGAAAATTTTTAATTTTTTAGGATTTTTGGAAATAATTGGCAAGAAAAATAACGTTCAAAAGTGAACGGATCCCAAAATCCAACGCGTCTCTCACTAAAAACCGTTAATCTTTACGAAAAGAGCCGGCAGCGGCGTCATTTTATAACTAGATTTTACTTAGTTATGAAAGTTCTTTGTTCCAATCTTTTCGAATTGATTACTAGTTAAAAGTGCGACTCAATCGTTCCTTGTGGAAAAATAAATGGTTTGTTTATCTATTTTAAACTAAAAGTAAATATGAAAATGTCGTTGAGTAAAATAAAAGCTTTAAAAATTAAACTAAAAATTAAAGCTTAATAAAAAATAAACAAATAACCCTGTCGAAATCCCAATCGGAATCCCCGTCAGAATGCTTGTCGTCGGAATGTGATCGGAATATCAAAGGAAATCACGTCGGAATGCACCAAAAGGAATGTTATCGGAATGCACCAAAAGGAAAAGGATCATAATGTCTTAATCGGAATAATGGAAAACAGGTCCAATCGAAATATCAAAAGAAACACCCCTGATCGGAATCCAAATCGGAATAGCAATCTGAATCTAAAACCCTTTTCCGATCCTGTTGATCGGAATAATAGTGAGTTGATCGAAATGACGAGCCCTGATCAGAATGTAAGGTCGGAGAGGGGGTTTTCCCTTTCCGATGGTTTTGTGATTCGAAATAAGCCAAGTTTTAAGCTATTTTTATAAGCTCAAACCAAAACTTAACTAAATTAATAATAAGCCGAACTAATAAGCATAAAATAAGAACTTTTCAAAACTTTAAATAAGCAAAACTTTTAAATCAAACTTTAAAAAGACTAAAACTTTAAGAAAACTTAAAACGTAAATAATCTAAACACAAACTAAGCCAATAAGCATGAAAAGCTCAAAACTTAATCTGTATTAAAACTTGGAGATGAATAAAAAGATAAACTTTTTATTCACATAAGCATCAAGATGAAACAAAATCAAAGATTATCACTAATCAAGATCAAAATAAAAAAAAACAAGAAAGGTAGAAGAAGATTAAGATCAAAAACAAGATTAAACTCTCAAAAAGTAAAGATTTAATTCATATAAGAAAGGAATAAATAATATAAAGTTTTCCTAGTGAGAGAAACTTTCTCTCTCTAAAAACTAAAACTACTAAAATTGAAAATGAACTAGCTAACATCTCCTAATGTGTCATTAGGAGGGTATTTATAGGAGGTGGGGAGTGCATGTGTTGCTTCCTTCTTCCTTTTCGTCTCGACTCGATTTAAATTCTTTGTCTTTTTCGACGTCATCTCGGGATTTGTCGATATATATTGAACTTGTCTTATAATTTTCTTCTTCTATTAGACTTGAGTTCTTCAACTTCATTAAACTTTCGTCTTTAGACTTTTTCTTCGATAAATCTTTAGAATAGGCCTTGGACTTCCGTTCTTTTTACACTCTTGATCTTTTGACTTCGTCTTTTGTCGTTTTCTTCGATAAAAGCCCGTGATAGCCCATGTTTTCTTCTTTTTCATATTTTTATCCTGAAATAGAATAAAAACACAAACTACGCATAATTCTGACTTTTACAACATAAAATACACGTTTTGGTCTTGTTATTATTGGAAATAAGTGGTAAAGGGATAAGTGTTTTCACACTTATTAGTCATGCAATTAGAGGGATTGCCAATAATTAAATAGTCTGGGTAGGAGGGATTAACTCCTTGTGAAGGATGCAAGGCACACATCGCATTCACCATAAAAATCCTGTAAAACATATAACTAGGATGCACCCATACGCCCCACATGATGATATAATATAATGGCCAAAACTGAAAAGGACGCCACGAGCAATCACTTTGCCGTGGGGAAGTCATAACACTGGTGCCTCTAGTGTTATGGTTATTTTACCTCCATAACTAGGTGACACTGGTCGTGCATGTATATGGCTTAGGCTCTTAAACTAACATAAGTAATCTAACATATAAAACAATACTGGGAAAACAGTTGGCTACAAATGGGGAATCCTAATAAGGAAATAATGTCCATACTATAGGGACGGGAAATCCATACCTTGTGTCCAGTGAACGAAGAGACGAAAGAACGAAAGTCCCACTCCGATCTCACTAATGCTACATAAATAGGGGACATGTATAAGAAATCTGACTACTGAGTACGTAACTGATTATATCATGTCTTAACTTGTTTTATATGTTCTTGTCTTGTTTTACTAATTTTAACGTTATACTGTGTTTATCATGTATTTCTGGTATTTTGGTTAAGTATTAACTCGTATTCTTGTATTACTATACTTGTTGTGTAATAATAAGTAACTTTCTAAAACTAGCAGGTTTCCTAAAATAGAAAGTTTCCAAAAAAATAGAAAGTTTCCAAAAATAGATTAGCTTCTAAAAATAGATCAGTTTTTAAAAGTAGAAAGTTTCCAAAAATAGTAAGTTTCCTGAAATAGAAAGTTTCGATATTTAGAAATAAGCTGGATTAATAAGCTAATAATATAAGCTTGAGTTTGTTGGTTAAATATCATAAATCATCTGATTATTTGTATAGTTTATTAATAATATCATGTTAATTAAATAAACTATTAGTTATAGATTTAATTAATTATAAGCATTACTTAATTAAAATAGTCGAAATAAGTACTTAGGTTAATCATAAATTATTAATGATTAATAACTAGCTTTTGGCCAGTATAAAAATTAAAGTTTGTTGAAGTGGTCTAATCGAATTGATTACTGGTTTAAAGTGTGACTCAATTTTTCTTTTGGTGGAAACAAGAATTTGGTCGTTGTAGTAAAAGGAAAAGTGCAAGAACTTTAAAGTAAATGGCAGGGTAAATAAATCTAAATCTATTTGAAAATAAACGACGGGAAATAAAAGCGTGACGAGAAATTAAAAGGCAATTAAAGTAAATAACGCAACCTTAAAACTATCCTAAAGGAAAACATAAAATAAATATAAGGCAAGTAAACTAAAAGTGCGACTAACGAAAAGGCAGGAAAAGTAATGCTTGAAACTATCTAGAAAAAGTGCGAAAACTATCCCAAAATAGGCCTTATCCGTAACCCGTAATATGTCACCTTATCCAGAATCCAAAACAAGCCTAATCCGGAAAAATACCTTAAAAGCTACTATCCGGAAAACAAAGCCCTAAATCCTTATCCGGAATACCCCTTATAAAAGTCTTATCCGGAATCCGAATTGTCACTTATCCGGAATACGGTTAACACCATATACGGAATACACCTCGGCACTCTTATCCAGAATAAAAAATTATGCTTATCCGGAATCCAAGTCTTCCCACTTATCCGGAATAATCCCTTAGTGAGCTTATCCGGAATACGCTACAACTCCTTATCCGCAAAACGGGTTCCAATCACTATCCGGAAAAACTTCCTCAGACGCTTATCCGGAATAAGGTTAATACCTTATCCTGAATACTGAAGTTATTACACTTATCCGAAAAGAGGTTTCTAGGCCTAATCCGGAAAACGTTGTTTGGTTGAGCTTATACGCAAAGTGAAGTCCTTGTGGCCTTATCCGGAATAACACAAATCGAGCTTATCCGGAATAAGTTTTGAACCCTTATCCGGAAAAAGAGGGTTTAACAAATAATCCGAATAGCAGTTAAATAAAATAAGCTAAGAACTAAAAATAAGCCAAAAAACAAATAAGCACTAATCTAAAAGTTTAACCAAAATACTTTAAGAAAAAGCTATTAAGCGAAAATTTAAAAACATTTAAGAAAACTAAATGATAAAAATACTAAAAATCAACTTTTTATAAAAATTAACTAATAAGCACTTGATTAAATTTTAGAAAAACACAATAAGCTATAAAATCAATAAGCTAACAAGATCAAAAACATAAAAGCATAACAAGTAATCAAACAAGCATGACAATAAGATAATAAGCACAAAGATTAACAAAAATAAGAAAGGTAGAATGAGAGATTAAAATAAAACTTGATTAACATTAATGATTCAACAATTAAAATAAAGATTAAACTTACAAATTGAAGGTGTAAGACAAGTAATTAAAGGTGCAATTAAGAAAATTGCAACTAATTAAGATGGAAGAACTAATGTGTCAAATTAGCTAACACCTCCTAATGGTGGCATTAGGAGGGTATTTATAGGGGATTAGGAAAACTAAGCATGTGTTGGTTCCTTCTTCTTTCTTTCTCGACTTCTCGTCTTCTAAATTCTTCGACTTTATCGACTTTGTCTCGGGATTAATAAACTCGTCTTGTAATTTCTTCATAAATTTAGACTTGAGTTCTTCGGCTTTTATTAAACTTCCGTCTTTAGACTTTTTCCTCGATAAATCTTCAGAATTGGCCTTGGACTTCCGTTCTTTTGGCACTCTTGATCTTTTGACCTCGTCTTTTGTCTTTTTCTTCAATAAAAGCCCGTGAAAGCCCGTGTTTTCCTCCCTTTTCACATTTTGGTCCTAAATCACAACAAAAACACAAACCACGCATAATTCCGACATTTACGACATAAAATACACGTTTTGGCTTGGTTATTATTGTAGTTAAGTGGTAAAAGGATGGGTGTTTACACACCTATCAAATCCCCTACACTTGACCATTGCAATGTCCTCATGCAATGCATTAATTACAAAGCAAGATTACACTTTCCATCACAATCAATCCACATTGGCCTTTATTAAAGAGATAGAAAATAACAAAACAAGTAAAGAAATCAAAAGACTTACCTTAGGGTTTTGGAATGTCATGAATGATTATCATCCTCAAATTTCATGTTCCTCATACCAAGCTTAAAAACGAGATCATTGTTATTATAAGTTAGCAAACGAACACGAACTCATGTGGGCCAATTATTCACTTAGACTCCCTTATTCCTAGGTGTATCTCTTATATTTTATTATTGTCTTGAATGATCACGAGGATGCATTGTTGACTTATTGCGATAGTTATTAAGGCTGAAAATAAAGTGGGACGATTTAATCAATGGTTAGCTAAAGCACAAAATCTTTTAAAACTGCTTCTGGGGACCTCATAAAGTTCATATCTTGGCATAACTCGCTTCACGATTTGAGACCTTTCTCTGACCGATATTTGGCAGCGACTTCATACTTCAATTCTTTAGAGACGTTCATGAAATAATGGTCTTCTCTTCATAATAGGAATTTCTTCACTAAAGTTTTGAGAGATTCTTCATATTTGGACCACGACTTCTTCATTTTTCTCCAGTCTTTATTTTGGACTTTGATATACAACGATCCGCCTCCTTTTAGGACTTGGATCTATTTATCCTCATACCTTGTTAGGGCCTTTTTGGATAGACTTCTCCATGATCTTTTTGGGGAGTTTTTGCTTTTCGTCGTGTGTCTCGATCCTTCATATTGATTTTTGATAAATGATTCTTCACATCACTTTTGGATCTTTAGCAACAAAATGTAGCCCTCATGCCTTGTTAGGGCCTTTTCGGACTCGCCAATCTTTGCATCCCGCTTCAATAAGTTATGCCTTGGCTATGAACTCTAATCAATACCGAGCAACTTTTAAACGATCTTGGGCTAGAAGCTAAGTAACTTTTCAAATCGTACAACCTTATTTATTGCAGATAAATTTATTAGCAAGCGATGGGAGAATAGGCTTATAATTAACTCACATAAATTCACGAAAGAATACCAAACTTATAATTGACTCTATCATCTCTTGGTCTCCACAAATTAAAATCTCAAGGAATGAGACTCGTGGATGCTTAGCCAATGAAATCAAAGTTTTGGGTTTTCGAGTCATCTATAGGATCTTGCAAATTCTTAGACCTTTTCAAGTTTAGAAATCGCATTTTAAAGTTCCCTTGATAAACAACTCTCTAGGATCAATTATAGGAACTTGCGAAAAGTTCGTGTTCTTAACCCGTGAGAGTTAAGACTTTCGCGTTTTGAAGCTCCCTATATAAAAGCCTAGCAAAACTTGACTTAAACACGTTAAGGATACTAGCTAGAGTAAACTTAGATAAGTAACTCAGGTTGAGTCAAAAGATTCACAACGTTGAAATTTAAAACCACTTTATTTAAAATTTTATACTAGCAAAGAAATAAAATAACTATACAAAGGAAAAACTAATAGGCCAAAATAGATCAAAAATTTTGAAAAATGTCGAAAAATTGATTTTTCCGGCTAAAATGAGGACAATTACAAGGAAAAGACCACTTAACTTCGATAGAAGTCTCCCCTACACTTGATATAAACATTGTCCTCAATGTTTAAGCATGTGGGAGTAAACTCCCCTACACTTAGGACATTGTGTACGTTGTTTAAATCTTGCTAAGAAAGAGACAACTAAAGAGATTCCTATTTTAATATTGGAAAATATAAAATAGTGAATCGAAAAGAGTTTAGGATAGAACCGGGAAGACGGAAACACGGAATCACGTGTCGTTAAAAATCATAAAGAGTGGATCATTGAGCGCTCGAATCCCTGTAAATGATTAGAAAGAAGACAACAAACAACCTACTAGGGTATCCCCCTAAACTTATTATAAAAATAAAAGAAAAAAGATAGATACTTGGGTTGCCTCCCAAAAAGAGCTTGTTTTTTATAACCGAGTCGTGAGCCTGACTCGACCTTGATTATCATAGGAAGAAGCTTTAAAAACATCCACCGGGATCAAATACATAGTTTTCGTCCATCAAATAGCTCAAGCTTAAGGCGAACAAGGCAAGCCAAAGAAGAGTAGGCAAGGTTCCCTTAAGCAGTTGGTGAGCACGGTGGAAGCAAGTATGGTGAGGTGCAAGCATATCTTCATAAGTACCAAAGATTTTTCCTTTTATTTCATCAGATGGATACTGAGATGGCTTGAAGATTCCAATACCGGGGTCGAACACCTTTTCCTTTAGGGGAAAATAACACTCTGGCTCAACAGATCTTGATGAAGATCCGATCATAAATCTCTCAATCTCATCCTTAGACGGAGGTTATAGAGGAGTTAAGACAAAAGTGCTGCGGATATCGGTGTCATCCGGCTTCTTCTCCTTTGAAGCGGGTTTCTTCATATCCAAAGTAGGATAAAGACCATAATCATCAAAATCTAAAGGAGGGGCATCACTCTCATGATGGAAGTATGTATTGAGAAAAGTAGAAAGTCTTCCCCCAATGAGTAGTCATGAAAAGTAGGATCAAGTGTTGTAGGCGGAGGATCTTCATCATGTGAAGAATCACTAGAGAGAGTATCAGCCTCATCAAAATCATCATAAGTGGGCATGTCGGGATACTCGGAAGTAAAATCATCATAATCATCTCCATCGGAACTAGAATCGTCATCATAAGCATCATAGATTGATGGAGAATCATATATGGGTGGAGGTTCCAAATTGGAGAGAGGATCATCCACATCATCTTGAAAAAGTTGATTATCATGTAGAGGATCGAAGAGAGGATTGTTGTAGACAACAAAATCATCAAGCACATTAATCATATGCGCCGATTCTCTTCCATACGATTTGCTTGTAAGCTTCCCCATTTCAAAAACTTGTGCATCATCCCCGACTCTTAAGATGAGTTCACATTTATCCACGTCGATTAAAGCTCTACCGGTTCTCAAAAATGTTGTCCAAGTATTAACGGAATACGAGGGTCCATTTCATAATCAACAACGACGAAGTCGACCAGAAAAGTGAATGTGCTAACTTTAAGGAACACATCTTCGGCGATACCAAGAGGGTATGCGAGAGTGCGATTTGCAAGCTTAAGAGTCATCTTAGTGGGTGTAAGGTCAGGCAATGATAACTTTTTCCAAACACTTAAAGGCATCAAATTAATACTTGTCCCAAGATCGGCTAAGGCAGTAAATTTGTCGGTTTGGTTAAAAGTACAAGGTAGCACAAAACGACCGGGATCTCCAAGTTTTTCCGGAATTTCTTTAAGAAGGATTGCAGAGCAATTTTCATTCAAGCGAGTATTAACAAACTCGACCATCTTCTCCTTCTTATTAAGCAATTCCTTAAACATCTTGACAAATTGTGGCATTTGGGCAAGAGCTTCAACAAGGGTAAAGGTGACGGTCATGCCGGCAATCTTGTCAAAAAAGTTAGAGACTCGAACGTCATTCTTAATCAAAATTCTAGCCTTGTTGAGTCGAGAAGGGTAAGGAATGCTTGGGTTGGGTGGTGGAGGTGTAGAAGGTGAAGGTTGAGATGTTGACGTGTTAAAGGTGGAAGGTGGGGTTGGTGGAGGATTCTTCATGACGAGGCGAAGACGTTAATGGTGAACTAATACTAGGCGTGGGAGTAGTAGGGATAAATGGTGGTGGAAGAGGTGTAGATGGTGTAACTGGGGGTGGGATAGATGGTCCTAATAAAGTTGCTCCACTACGGGTAGTAATAGCACTCACATTCGCTCGCGGATTGGTGACGGTATTTGAAGGTAGAGAGCCCGAAGTAGAGGGTTGAGTGGTTGGTAAGAAACTAGCCAACATATTCATCAAATAATTCGTTTGATTGCTGAAGGAGGATTGTATATCATTTCGAAGCTCGGATCTAATGTCATCCCCTTGCTTAGTGATATCCCCTTTCAAATTGATAATTTGGCTCTACAGATTCTTAATCTGCTCTCCTTGGGTTCTCATTAAGGCTTCAACATCTTGATTAATGGGTGGGGCTTGTTGAGCGGGTGGGTGATAAGGATTAGAAGCTCTAGGTGGGATTTGGTTGCTTCTAGTGTAGTTGTTGTTGGGATTGTGGTTTTGAGGAGAAAACCCGGGTGAAAGGTAGTTGTTAGATCGATAACTTAGCAAATTTCGATCCCCTTGAGGTCGGGCTTGGTAATTTTCCGGTGAATAGTTACCATAAGCTGCATACACGTTTTCCGGATTTCCTTGAGTAGAAGGACAATCAGTGTATGAGTGAGGACCGCCGAATGTCTCACAAGGAATTGCTACAGCTTTAACTTGTTGTTGTTGGTCTGTAGCGATGAGCAAAATATTTTTGTTCATTTCGGCCATTATGCGGGTGAATTCGGTCATATCGGGTTTTGCTGAAGTAGAAGAAACATTGACTCTTGGGTTGTTCCTTGAAGAAGCGGAGGAATCCCAGTTTTTGTGATGAGTAGTCATGTTCTCAATAAGCTCTCTACACTCCTCGGGTCTTCTTTTCATAAATGTGCCACCGACGGCTGCATTAATTGTAACACCCCCAAATTTATACAACTCAATACAGCGGAAGACTCGTTGGTGTTACGGGATAGCACATTACTCACATCATAGACAACGCTTAAAAATCGCGTCGTTTAATAATAAATCATTTCCATTCATAAATATCAAAGTTACATCGGTCCCAAGTCATTATATTACATACAAAGTTTTACAAAGTATTTGAATGGAAAATATAGTTTAAGTGCGGGCCATGAATTCTTGTCGTCTTCCCGAGAATTACCTTCAAGTACCTGAGATAAAACAAGTTAAAAGAAAAGGTCAGCGATAACGCCGAGTGAATTCATAGAGTTTAATAAATTCCATCAATATAACTTTGGTATAAAATTGTTACCAAAAATCATTTTGTACAAATCATTGTAATAGGCCCTAAAATAGCCAAAAATCATTTTATACAAATCTTTATCAAAATCATAATATAGGCATTTGCCTTAAAAAATCATTATACGAGCCAATGTCGTAAAAACAATCATATAATACGTCTTATAACGTTGTATGAAAATAAAAACCATTATATGAATATGGTTATGAAAACCAAAACACAAACATAATATCAATAGTATGACCCTGTATTGCTAGTCAGGCAATACGTCGTAATTCTGAGCGTCTAGTAGTATTTCGTTAGTCGGATTATTATAAGCCGCATGACATTGTTACCTTACTAAACCAACAACGGGTAGCTAACCCGATACCAATTTTGCCCATCTAAAGTAGCGTGTCGTCACAAAGGTCACGCTATGGAAATCTTCTCATACATAAATTCGCTTACCAATCAATGTGGCACGACGGGGATCAACCGTCAAGGCGCGAACTGGGGTGATCGTCCCCAAATAGTACTATTATATGCACAAGCGTCTACCAAATCCTGGTAGTTCACAATTCATGCTAATGCGACTTTTAGTGACATAACCTAACTTTAATAATCCATTTAATTTCATCTATCGGGTCCTTTAATCATTTATCAGGTCATTCAATCATTCGGGTCCAAATCAATAAACAAACAATCGGGACAAATGGTGTCCTATTTTATAAAAACTAACATGTTATCTCCCTCGCAGGTTTATAAAACATTTCATAAAACATTTAAAAGAGTGCGAGGCTATGAACTCACGTTGATGTGGGAAGGCGGGTTATCGGCAATTCGGATGTACGGTACGTGCTTCAATCACGGAAACCTAGACAAATAATACTCGTCTTAGACTCTTGTCCAATGACTTTATAAAAATAACAATTATGTATACATATGATGATTTTATATATTTGATGATCAAGTGGGTTTACATATTCTCGTTTACTCATTTTAGTGTTATATGTCGGTAACTTTTATACTAGTTTACTAGTTTTACCTATTTACACGTTTTAAGTCCAATAAACTTATTATAAGTTCTTTAACTTGTATTAATCCTTGTTATACTTATATTATCAGTATCTACATTTTACAAGTTGGGCCTAAATGGGTTAAGTCCAATAAATAAGTTTGTAAGGGTTTTAGTCCATTTTGTTGTTTTATTAGTCCGATAACGTGAATTTAGTCCGTTAATATCCGTATGTCCTATAGTTCGGGTTTTATCGGTTTTTATTTGTATTAGTTACTTATATATCAGTATATGACTTTTTAAAAACTTTACATTAGACGAGTTTGATCGTCTAAGTTTTAATTGGCGAAAAACGTTAATTTTGCGGTAATAGCCGAAAAAGTCGTAAAAATCAAGTTTATAGTTTTTATTACTTATAAGTATTATTCCACTACCATTTTTACAATTTATACACTTATTTAACCTTTTCCATATTTATATAAATAAAATCCATAAGTTAGTGGGTTTTTATTTTACATTTTATACAATATACTTTTGAGTGCTTATATAATAATAATAAACATTAATTCTCAAAATCTGATTTTTATTTTCAAGTTCACCAAAACTGCCATATCTAGAGTTCTATATGGAGATAGAAGCTCAAATTTTTATCACATAAACTAGATGATATGTGCTCCATTTAACTCTTGTATAGCTACAGTTGAATCATCCTCTAAGTATTCTCTAAAAATCGTCCAAAACAGTGAACTCAGATTTGTATCTTAAACTTGTTTTGATCATATCTCTTTCATTACAATGATTCCATTGCATGGCCAACTCTCACATGTGTACAAGACCCATAGCTTACTGTATATTAAGTCTACTTCATCATTTTATCAGTTCATGACATGTTTCTTTACTGTTTTATACAGCCATCATTTTTAAGCAAGATTTTAGCCTTGTTTCTTATAGTTTTTCACCTTTTTAATCATGTTTATCAACACCAAATCCCCACACAATACTTTTAATCATCATTCATCATCATATACATATACATAAGTAAAAGAAATACAAGATTACATAATCAAAAATAACAAGAGGATGAGGAGGACAATCTTTATACCACCAAGTTGATGTAGGTTATGATTTGGACATGGTTTTTGATGGAGAAACTTGTAGATAACCAAGACCATCTTCAAGACCACCATTCTTCATAAACTCCTTGTGGAAAATCAGTCCTACTACTCCATGGAAACTCCTCCTTGGTTGTTAAAACTTGCACCAATCTATAGGGCTTTCAAAAGGGCATCATCATATATGTAAATAACATATGATTTCATGGTTAAATTTGATCAAATGAGGGTTGTTCTTGATGAATATGGGACGAATTTAGAGAGAGAGGAGAGTGTTTATGGTGGTTTGCATGTGAAAATGGAAGGAAATGGTAATGTCTAGTGGTTTTGTTAGTTTAGTGGGAAGAGAAGCTTCAAAATGAAGCTAAGTTACAAGTGTAACTTAGTTTAGTGTAAGGATGCCACATCTTTTGATGTGGTGTCCCTAGTTAGTGGGGTGGGATAAACTAGTTTTGTCCCATCCCGCTAATTTATGAAAAACGTTATTATAAATTATGAATCAACGGCACAAAATGAATCTAATAAAAATTGTCTCATCAAAAACGGAGTTCGAAAACGTAAATTCGTAATCCTAAGGTTTCCGGTTTAGTCGTAAAGGACGTTAAATTAAAATCATAAGTCCTAATCTCTTCTCGTAAATTTGTGAGATTATGAACCAACACAAATTTAAAATTCGAAAATAATATTCACGGATAAATTTATTTTCTGAAATGTCGGACTGTCACTAAAGACGGTGTATGTAAACGTACGCACGTAACGTTGAATCCTCCGGTTTAGACGTAGTCGATGCTACTCCAAGACGTAAATCCAAATTACTTCCCAAAAATAAGTGAGTTCATATTGTAACATTAAAATAATGTTTTCAAATAAATATTGAGAATAAAATATCAACCATAAATTGATGGATTGTCACATTAATCGTATCACGATCACGAAAAGTCAAACCGTTGTCGAAAGTATCAATTAAGGTAACGGGGAGCATGTTGTGGTTTGGACATCGATCGATCAAAACAGTATATCTTTCCCAAGCATCAAAGAGAGATTCAGTGGGTTCTTGCATGAAACCACTGATTTGATTTCGAAGGCTCGTGACGATGGAAGGTGGAAAGTAGCGCGACAAAACTCGTTGAGTCATGTCATCCCAAGTATGAATGGAATTCTTCGGGAGACGATCAAACGATTTTTCGGTGTGGTGTGATAGAGTATGTGGAAAGAGTTGAAGGCGAAGAACATCCATAGTAGCACCGGGCAACTTCATGCTTTGAGTAATAGTAATGAATTTGTTGAGGTGCTTGTTGGCATTATCATCAGGCAATCCGCGAAATGGATTAGTTTGCACTTGTTGGATCATGTAATCCTTCAACGAAAACTCCGGAGCTGTGATTTGCATCGGCACAATCGGTCCTCCTCGTCCAAACATTGTGGGCTGACAAAGCTCTACCATTGTCCGAAGATCGGGCTGTGGAAGAACATTGTTGTTGTTATTGTTGAGGTGCGGTGGATTATTGTTGTTGTTTACACCTGCCATAGATAAATCTTCACGAGTCTCAGGCTCTGGATAAGTTGAAGATCTAGTCCCCGGCAGCGGCGCCATTTAATAACTAGCTTTTGGCCAGTATAAAAATTAAAGTTCGTTGAAGTGGTCTAATCGAATTGATTACTGGTTTAAAGTGTGACTCAATTGTT
Source organism: Glebionis coronaria (assembly GCA_025667525.1). Lineage (NCBI taxonomy): Eukaryota > Viridiplantae > Streptophyta > Magnoliopsida > Asterales > Asteraceae > Glebionis > Glebionis coronaria. The sequence goes on from JANFOE010000102.1 coordinate 318,665, forward strand.
CTTTTGGTGGAAACAAGAAATTGGTCGTTGTAGTAAAAGGAAAAGTGCAAGAACTTTAAAGTAAATGGCAGGGTAAATAAATCTAAATCTATTTGAAAATAAACGACAGGAAATAAAAGCGTGACGAGAAATTAAAAGGCAATTAAAGTAAATAACGCAACCTTAAAACTATCCTAAAGGCAAACTTAAAATAAATCTAAGGCAAGTAAGCTAAAAGTGCGACTAACGAAAAGGCGGGAAAAGTAATGCTTGAAACTATCTAGAAAAAGTCTGAAAACTATCCCAAAATAGGCCTTATCCAGAACCCGTAATATGTCACCTTATCCGGAATCCAATACAAGCCTAATCCAGAAAAACACATTAAAAGCTACTATCCGGAAAACAAAGCCCTAAATCCTTATCCGGAATACCCCTTATAAAAGTCTTATCCGGAATCCGAATTGTCACTTATCCGGAATACGGTTAACACCTTATCCGGAATACACCTCGGCACTCTTATCCGGAATCAAAAATTAAGCTTATCCGGAATCCAAGTCTTCCAACTTATCCGGAATAATCCCTTAGTGAGCTTATCCGGAATACGCTACAACTCCTTATCCGCAAAACGGGTTCCAATCACTATCCGGAAAAACTTCCTCAGACGCTTATCCGGAATAAGGTTAATACCTTATCCGGAATACTGAAGTTATTACACTTATCTGGAAAGGGGTTTCTAGGCCTTATCCGAAAAACGTTGTTTGGTTGAGCTTATCCGTAAAGTGAAGTCCTTGTGGCCTTATCCGGAATAACACAAATCGAGCTTATCCAGAATAACTTTTGAACCCTTATCCGGAAAAAGAGGGTTTAACAAATAATCTGAATAGCAGTTAATTCAAATAAGCTACGAACTAAAAATAAGCCAAAAAACAAATAAGCACTAATCTAAAAGTTTAACCAAAACACTTTAAGAAAAAGCTATTAAGCCAAAATTTAAAAACTTTTAAGAAAACTAAATGATAAAAATATTAAAAATCAACTTTTTATAAAAATTAACTAATAAGCACTTGATTAAATTTAAGAAAAACACAATAAGCTATAAAATCAATAAGCTAACAAGATCAAAAACATAAAAGCATAACAAGTAATTAAACAAGCATGACAATAAGATAATAAGCACAAAGATTAACAAAAATAAGAAAGGTAGAATGAGAGATTAAAATAAAACTTGCTTAAGATTAATGATTCAACAATTAAAATAAAGATTAAACTTACAAATTAAAGGTGCAAGACAAGTAATTAAAGGTGCAATTAAGAAAAGTGCAACTAATTAAGATGGAAGAACTAATGTGTCAAATTAGCCAACACCTCCTAATGGTGGCATTAGGAGGGTATTTATAGGGGATTAGGAAAACTAAGCATGTGTTGGTTCCTTCTTCTTTCTTTCTTGACTTCTCGTCTTCTAAATTCTTCGACTTTATCGACTTTGTCTCGGGATTAATAAACTCGTCTTGTAATTTCTTCATGAATTTAGACTTGAGTTCTTCGACTTTTATTAAACTTCCGTCTTTAGACTTTTTCCTCGATAAATCTTCAGAATTGGCCTTGGACTTCCGTTCTTTTGGCACTCTTGATCTTTTGACTTCGTCTTTTGTCTTTTTCTTCGATAAAAGCCCGTGAAAGCCCGTGTTTTCCTCTCTTATCACATTTTGGTCCTAAATCACAACAAAAACACAAACCACGCATAATTCTGACATTTACGACATAAAATACACGTTTTGGCTTGGTTATTATTGTAGTTAAGTGGTAAAAGGATGGGTGTTTACACACCTATCAATGATTAATAATTATAACCTAATTCATGTTTTATTAATTAGTTATAAGTATGTGCTTAATACTTATTTAATAATAAACTATAACCAAATTTAAATGATAAAAAATATTTAGGATTATATATGTATTATTTATAAAATAAATATAACCTATGTCCATAATTGAATAAAGTTAATTATTATAGCATGCTTAATTAACTTAATTATTCTTGTAACATATAACTTGTAAAAAAACAAAAATCCAGAGCCCGAACCCGTGACAAAAACCAAAACCCGACACCAACCACCACCCACATCCTTGGTTGCGGTGGCGCTTGGTAGCTGCGCTGCCAACGACGGCGGCTACTGCCGTTGTGCACCGTGGCTACCCACTGACTGAACTGAGTTCCCACCGGAAGTAGGCCAGTGGTTCCCCCTATTGTGTCGCCTGCTCCCCCCTCTTGAACAAACTAGCCACCGGCTGAGGCCGATGGTTCCTTCTGCTTGACCGAAACCCACACCGAGCCCTTAGGGGTCTTGGTTGTGGTCTGAATGGTGCATCGAGAGTCGTATGACTCTTGGTTGGAGGGCTGCCGAACCAAACATAACCAAACCAACCCTTTTTCATGTTCAATGGTTATTCTAACATGTTTAATCATTGTTTTTAAAATCAAAAATCATGTGTTCATAAATAATTAAAAACTAGTCAAAGATGAAGGTTTTTGATAAAATACCGACTACGTGATTGGGAAGAAGTAGAACACGAACCAATAACCAAGATCAAAATCAAAACAAATCCTATTTGTCCTCTTGATGTGTGTGCCGCAGCTATGGGGTCCCAAGGGGGCTAGGGTTTCAACCTTTTTTTGTAAAATTCTAGAAAATGTTTTCTTGTGCTTTAATTTATACAATTTAGTCATAACCAAAATGGGCTTGGGCCAATTCCTTCCCCTTGTCCGCAGCTACCACAAGGCCCAAGGCAAAACCCGTGCCTTTTCTAATTAACGAAATACTCGTGTACATTCGTGTGTTATTATTCGTATTAATTCGTGTTTAAATATTCGTGTTACATATAATGCTTATACGTAAATACGTAATAAATATTTATCGTATAATAATAAATATATACATAGTTACATGTTCGTGATTTAACGTTCATGATTTCATGTTCGTGATTATAATTATTATTGTTAATAATTATCGTGTACTATCACGTACTTAATACTTATCGTGTAATAACACGTACGTAATTTCTGTAATTATTAATCTTGACACGTGCTCGTGCTATAAAAGGAAATTTTTATATGTACGTACGTTTACTAAGTGTACTGTTCATGGTAAAAGACTGCGGGTTTTACAAGTAGTCTCCCCCTTGATATTACTAGATAAACCTTTGATATACTGCTTCATCTTCTTACGATCATCAGCAAAAGCATCAGGACACAACAACACAAATCAGAAAACCTCTTCGTATAAGCAACCACATCATTATTCCTCAGAACCAAATTCTTCAACTCATCCTCCAACTGAGCTAACTCTTCCTTAGGACAAAACTTAGCAGTTAACAGTCCCTTGGTCACAGTCCATGTTCTAGCATTAGCTTCAACCAAACCTACTGTAGCTACATGACTATTCCACCAACTCAAAGTATCATCTTGAAAAGTAGCTGTAGATTATTTCACCTTATTGGCTTCCGAACATCCACTGATTTCAATATTACTTTCAATTTTTTCAATCCACCTTCTTAACTCCAAAGCACCACCAGTACCACGAAATTGAGTAGGTCCACATTTCATGAAACTATCATATGAACACACCTTCTGAACCTGCTGAGCAGCAGCATTACCTCCAACTTGACCAGCAACATTTCCCCCAATTGGTTCATCAGCATTACCCTCAACTGGATTAGCATCATTCCCTCCAACTTGACCAACAACATTCCTATTCTCACTCTTGGTTCCTTGCAGCACGTTCAGCTTCCAGTGCTCTAGCAATAGCTTGCTCAATCATAGTACTCACAGTAGCAGTTGTCAATTTCGGAGGCATGTTTCTGACATTACCAATGAAAGAAAACAAGTAAGTATTCATATCAAGATGAGAAGAAGGATTTCTCTATCAAGACGTATCATGGATACTACATGCACAAACAACACAGTCCACAATGAATCATTAATCAAATCACAAAAGAACTAAAAGACAAATCATAGATCATGAAGGTAATTTTTATTGCATTGGAAAATTTCCACAAAATTGTGACAAGTAATGTCACTACAACCCTTCATCACGGCAAACTTAAAGAGTCATTAAGTTTCATCACAAACTATAGTACCAGTCTACATAAGTTCTACTACAACAAGGCTAGAGACATGGCCACTACTGGCCTACGGTCCTTGCAGATTACATAGCACATGCTAAGAGCTGCGATGCCTGCCAGAGGTATGCAGGAATCCAGCACAAGCCGGCTTCAAAAAAGTTCACTATTAAAAATTAAAATAGTTCTTTTTTACATTCCAGGAATTGATAAGAACTAAGAAATAAATACGGGAACCAGATTCCATTCCATCTTACTGGAAGAGTCTACCAACAAAAGAAACTATTCTTATTGGATTGAAGTTATAGCTTAGAATAACCTCAAATTATGAAAGAAGAAAAAGGATCGAATAATCATTGTATAATGAAAATATAAAGATAAAATAAAGAACTAATCACGTGATCCCCCTAACTTCTTGTACATTGGCTCGTCATCACTACTGCTGTCTTCCTCCTCAGAGTCTTCTTCCACTTTCTCCTTTCCTTTTCGACTTGTTCCTTCACACGACTTCACCAACATCTGAGCATTAACACGACTTGGAACATCACGAATTACCACACCTTAACTTGGAAAAGACCTCACTAGGACATCCCATGCATTCACTATTGCCATCCTTTCTTGATCCTCGTGAAACCTTACAAATTGCGCACTCAAATTCAACACCATCGCTCGCAGACTAGAAACTTCATCCATTTCCCTATCTTTAACATACTCTGATCTTCTCACACTAGAAACAAACCTGTCAAACTTCTTCTCATTCTACTCAAACCTTTTGATCACTCGGGTTTAAAATACATACAATTCAAACAAAGACTTATCAAACTTTTTAAGAAACTAGTAAATATGTTCATAAGATCTAGGACCTGGACAGTACACCTTAGCAATATCTTCATGGATAGATCGGGCACTAGCAACATTTCTAACACCCCCAATTTACATTGCGCAGCAAAAATACACAATTAGGTGCTAGACACAAGCATCTTCACACAAGGTATATTGAACGACTCAAAAGTGAGACGTTTACACAAAATATAAACAAGATTTTCATAATAGGACTAAAACATAATTTCATCCCATAATTGTACTAAAATGACACTAGAGTAAAGCGTTTAGTCCCCATTGATCTCTACCAATAACCAACACAAGTTTAGTACAGTACATCAACATAAAGTAAATTTTTCAACAGTAAAGGATAGAAACAGTTTTTAGACCAACATTCTTCTAAAACCCAAGCCACAACCTCCACAACAAAGCTCCATGCTCCACACTTCCTATTACCTGAAATACATGCTAAAACGAGTCAACAATAATGTTGAGCTAGTCTATAGGTTTATCAAATCACATTTGAACACAAGAAGAAAATCAATCACAATCATTTATAGAATTGTCGTACACACAATCTATATTCAAGGCAATAATAAAAATAAAACATTGTATTTAAGCTCATGGCACCGACCCCTTAACCAAATAGTCACCCACGCCAAATGCCGGCATGACTAGAATAAAACCATTTCCCCTCTAGGGTATCAGTTGCTAGAATACCACATTCTTATTCTCGTAAAATTATCCTTCCCAGCGGGTTACTCAACGTAAAGCCCTGGTCTCAGATAGGGTGGTCAACCCAATAGTACTATCATTAGAATAAGCGGCTATTCCTGACTCACAACATCAAGTCAGAAGATAGTTAACGGATCATGAATTTAGGGTCTTTAGCAACAAGGTACCCAATACAATGTAATCAACTTTAGGCAACATTCGGGTCCAACAATTACTCATGAATTGTGTTCATTTATTTTCAAATAGCATGTATCCCCCTCGCGGGTATAAAACATTTAGTAGCTAGCATAAAAAGCGAGGCTACAGACTCACCTTAGTATAAGAGATCTAGTGAGATGATCGTCGATGATAATGGATGCCTTTCAAACATGAGAACCGGTACCTATCAAATAAGGCGCGTTCATTAATAATGACTCGAGAAATAAATCATATATAACAACATCAAACTCAAACTCATAAAGTCACGATAAACTCGAGTTAAAACGATATAAGTAACTTCATTATACTCTACTACACAATGTCCGCCGGCACATACTAAATGTACTAGCTTATTTACCCCTTTTAAAATTGTCAAACATTTATGAAACGACTCGATAAACTAACTTACTATGTATAGAATGTCCTTCTACAAGTTTATGAAATGAAATTACTTTTATAGTCCTTTACTCGACTCATTTTCAAACTACAAAATCCAGACAACTTTACGTTAATTTTTCATACAACCGTTTTAACTTCTTTAAACGACTCCGTTTACGAAACCGACACTCTGGTTTTAAAGTAAACTCAACCTCTAAGGTAAACACCTCATTATCAGTAGGTTACATATTTCAAAACATTAATTTATATTCCCCGAGATTCGATCCAAATATCAAAAAAACTATATGTATTGCCGATACTCGTCTCTCGGTACACGATCAATCAAAACATCATAACATCGCGCTCGTTTGGAGCTAGAAGCTCTACCTTATATAAAATCGAAGCGACTAAAATTATCTACAACCCTAGGCTATAAGTTAAGCCATTTTCAAATCATAAAAATTCGGATTTTACTGTTTACTTAATGTTATAAAATGACCATTAAACACTTGTACAAAATCACCTCTTTGATCAAAACCAACCATGAAAATGATCATTCCTATACCCTAACATCAACATATATGAACCATAACATCCAAATCATTATCAAAATCAAAACCTTTAGATGAAAATCATGTTTTTAACAAAATTCTTGCAAGAATCACCATTGATCATGCAAAATGATCCTTGATCAATTCTAAGATAGGGTCTTGTTTTAGTTTTACTCAATTCATGATCAAAATCAAGTTAAAATTGATAATGTGTATGGTTTTGGGGTGGTGGTGATGTTTCGGCAAAATAGAGAGAGAAAGAGAGATAGATGAAAAATTTTGAGTGGAGAAATGAGTTGTGTGTGTTTGATTTAAGCTTTTATATAGTGCAAGGGACCATTGTTATAATTTTTCAATAGTTGTGGCTCAAAATGAAAATAGTTAGCTAAAAAGTGGGAAATAACTATTAGTCAATTTTGAAAATATTTACGGGGCTCGAGTTTCATATAGATACATTTAAAAATTTAAAATGTACCTCAAATATAATAATATCGACTCCCGACTCGACTTAACACGTCATTTAAAATAAAACATCAAAAATGACAAAAATCAAACAACCGACAATAAGACGTAAAATATTTGGCATACATCGACATCACGCTTGCTAATACTCCTTATACTTATTAAAATTAAAATATAAACCTTCCAACATCGGTTAAATCTTAAATCTCCAAAACTATATATCGTTCAAACTCATCCAAAAATTTCAAAAATAATCGTAAAATAAGATTAAGCAATGACATGGGTTTTGGGTTGTCACATCCCCCCCTTCTTAAAAGAAGCGACGTCCGCGGAGCTTAATCCTTTCTAAACAAATGAGGATATTTGTCCTTAAAGAAATCCTCGCGCAGGTAAACTCTGGCCCACGTCTAGAGTTCCATCACACTTTCACAATCGGAATCCTACTATGCTTCAACTTCTTAAGTTCCCTATCAATAATATCTACAGGTTCCTCTATAAAATGCAACTTATCATCAAGTTGAATTCCTCCAATGGAATCACCACATCCCTTTCCGCTAAACACTTCTTCAGATTAGACACATGAAAAGTATTATGAACCGACTTAAGCTCATCAGGCAACTCTAACTTATAAGCCACCAATCCAATCCTTTGGATAATCTTAAATGGTCCAATATATCTCGGGCTCAACTTTCCTCTCTTTCCAAAACGTATTACTCCTTTCCATGGAGATACCTTCAACATAACCATGTCTCCTACTTCAAACTCCAATGGTTTCCTTCGGTTATCAGCATAACTCTTTTGCCTACTTCTGGCAGATAACAAACGCTTCTTAATTTGTATAATCTTTTCAGTCGTCTCAAATATCATTTTAGGCCCAGTCAGTTGACTTTCTCCTACTTCACTCCAACACACTGGAGATCTACACTTACGTTCATACAAAGCTTCAAATGGAGCGACTTTAATACTAGCATGATAACTATTATTGTAAGAAAATTCAACCAATGGCAAATGCTTATCCCAACCATTTCCAAAGTCTATCACACATGCACGAAGCATATCCTCTAAAGTTTGAATCGTTCTGTCACTTTGTCCATCAGTTTCCGGATGATATGCTGTACTCAAACATAACTCCGTTCCCATTGCTTTCTGCAAAGACTTCCAAAATTCTGAAGTAAACCTACTATCACGATCAGAAATTATTGACAAAGGCACACCATGTCGACAAACAATCTCCTTCACATACACTGTTGTTAACCTCTCAATACTATTCGTTTTCTTCATTGGCAAAAAGTGAGCAGACTTAGTCAATCTATCTACAATCACCCATATCATATCACTACCATTTGCAGTCCTTGGCAAACCTGTCACAAAATCCATAGTAATCTTCTCCCATTTCCACTCAGGAATCTCAGGCACTAATAATCCAGACGGTTTTTTATGTTCAGCCTTCACCTTCGCAAAAGTTAAACACTTATTAACATACTTTGCTATATCTGCCTTTATATTCGGCCACCAATAAACTTTCTTAAGATCTTGATACATCTTGTCCGATCCAGGATGTATTGAATACTTCGACTTATGAGATTCATTCATCACTAAATCTCGCACTCCTAACGAATCTTTCTCAGACGGACATAACGGTAACCAAATCCTATTCTCAAAATACCTCAATCCATTCGACCTTACTTTAAACAATGGTTTCAACATTCTACCCAAATCTTCTGCCTCAACATTCTCTTCCTTCAAACCATTAGCTTGGGCTTTCAATATCGCTTCTGTCAAATTAACACTCTCCATCATTGTCAAAGCTCTAACTCTTATAGACTTATCTCTTTCCTTTCTACTAAGTGCATCAGCTACCACATTCGCTTTACCAGGGTGGTAATGAATCTCGCAGTCATAATCACTCAGCAACTCAAACCATTTTCTTTGCCTCATATTCTAAATCATGCGTAGTGTAATTCTCTTCATGCTTCCTTAATTGTCTCGATGCATATGCTATTACTTTCTCCCTTTGCATCAATACAACCCCAAATCCTTTATGAGACGCGTCACAGTACACTACAAAATCCTCAGATCCTTCTGGCAAAGACAATATCGGCGCAAAACACAACTTATCCTTCAACGTACTAAATGCAGATTCCTCTTCCAATCCCCATTCAAACACTCGATTCTTTTCCGTAAGCTTAGTCAACGGCTTAGCAATTAGCGGAAACTTCTCAATAAACCTTCTATAATACCCAGCCAAACAAAGAAATTGGCGAACTTTAGTCCGCGTCTTCGGCACTGACCAATCCTTAATTGCCTCAATCTTAGCAGGATCCACACGAACACCTTAACTATCAAGCACGTGCCTTAGAAGTTTCACTGATTTCAACCAAAATTCACACTTAGAGAATTTCGCATACAGCTTCTCTTTCTTCAACAATTCCAAAATTATCCTCAAATGCTTCTCATGTTCCTTTTCACTCTTGGAGTAAACTAGAATATCATCAATGAATATGATAACAAACTCATCCAAATACGGCTTACATACCCGATTCATCAAATCCATAAATACACCAGGCACATTTGTTAACACAAAAGGCATCACTTGAAATTCAAAATGTCCATATCGAGTACGAAAAGCTGTTATAGGAATATCTTCTTCCCTAACTCTCAGTTGATGATACACGGACCTCAAATCGATCTTCGAGTATACACATGAACCTTGGAACTGGTCAAACAAATCATCAATCCTCGACAGTGGATACCGATTCTTGACAGTCAACCTGTTAAGCTCTCTATAATCAATACACATTCTAAAAGAACCATCTTTCTTCCTAACAAACAAAAGGGCACCCCATGGCGACGAACTCGGTCTAATAAATCCCTTATCCATTGATTGTAGTGTTTTACCACACCTTTAGGAAAATGAGGTAAATAGGGAAAGTATTAAGCACGACGGTTTAGGAAAACCGTGTACAAATGACCCTAAGGTGAAAGTACGTTTCCCAAGGAGGTATATGTGTGTGAGTAATTCGTAATTGGTTTGAGATTAATATTGGTTAGAAGTAGATGAGAAAAGAGGATGACGAAGACGTGAAATTAATTACTACTACGACTACACGTAAAACCGTAAAATAAGCTAAAATAAAAATTAATTCTAAAAATTACCAAAAATTCACCAAAAATCAAAATAAATAAACTAAGAGTTTACCAATGATCAAAAATTTTTCAAACCTTTTAATTAATTAAATATTAATTTTTAAATGCTAACTAAAGCCCTAAAAATCAAATTAATTATCCAAAAAGCCAAAATAAAGATTTTTCAATTGGTAAACCTCTAAAATGACCTAAAAAGATTAAAAACTATTTTTATAAATTTTGAAGCTAATAAAAACTATTTAAAATGATTTAAAAACTATTAAAACTTAAAATAATTATAAAAATTAATCTAAGAATGATAAAATTAATCAAAGAGTTGCAAAAATCCTATTTTAATGTATTTAAGCTAGGAATAATATAAAAAGTGCAAAAATGTGAAATTTAAAAAATAATAATAAAATAATATTTAAATAATATTAAAAATCCAAAAATTATAAAAAATTCTAAAAACTTGCAAACTAGTTTATTTTAACCTAAATAATCAGAAAGTTAAAGTGAAATGACCAGAATACCCCTATTGGGCCCTCAAATGGGCCAAAACCCAAAACAGTCAAGCTTATTGGGCTTTTTAGCCCAAAAGTCAAAATAAGCCCAAAAGACTTGGAAAAGCACTATCTGACTCAAAATTCAATTCTAAACACAAAACTCTGAAGGCCCAAAAGCTGAAAGTGAGCTTATCACAGCTTAATGATCAAACAGCTTATCCTTATTGGGCCATTAAGCCCATTAAGCAATAAGCTAATGCCATAAGCTCTAATTTCACACACAACCTTCTTTTGGGATACTAAAGAGATCTGTAAAAAGAAATTTTGAAAAAGCACACTCAATAAGCCAGAAATAAGCAAAGTACAAATCCACTAAAAGACAAAATAGTCGGGTTTTAGTTCTAGGGCACCTCAGGACTTGATTCAACTTGAAAAATGTTACAAATGACTTCAATAAGCCAAATCAATCAACCAAAATTCAATAAGCAAAACCAATAAGCTGGAATAAGATAATAAGCACTTATGAAAAAGTCAATTAAGTTGGTTTTCTAGTCAAACCCTAAAGTCAACCCACCAATTGCTCCAGTATGAACAAATGGGTCAAATAATGAGCACCTATTACAAAATCCAAGTTGTTGCTGGTTAAAATAAGCTAGAATAGCTTATTGATAAGCTGAACACAAAAATACATTAGTAGTGGTAACTAACAGTGGGAAAGGAGTTCCCACTACTTGGTATGCAGTAATGATTTTGGCTTGATTTCAAGCATTGATTGTTGTTTTTTGATGGAACAAAAGGCACCCCAAATAAGCTTTGGATTATTAGGAGTCAATATAAGCACAAATAACACCAAGTTGCACACACAAATCAAGCAAAATCAATAAAAAACAGTCACTCATGAACAAGATGAATATTCAGAACCTTTTGCTGATCTAATTGACCACAAATCCAATTTCAAGCCACAAATCCTACTTCCCTGGTTATGTTAACTAAAATCTAGCACTTGTTAACCCTAGTCTATGCTTAGATCTATGTGTCCCCAAAATTCTAGCTAATTTTACCAAGTAAATCTGATTTTATATCACTATGATGGATTTATGTGTTTCAAACCACAAAACTTACAAATAAATGACCAAGTATATCAGTCAAACAGATACCAACAATCAATAACACGAAACAACTACTCAATTTTCCACAAAACCTACATATGCAGTTAACCCAAACACACCTTAATTATCTGATTTTACAAATTTTCAAAGGATATTTAAGATTTAACCCACAAATCAAGTTAATAACAACTCAATAACATCAAACAAGCCCAGATAAACAAGATCCATTCATAAAAACACAGATTCAACAACAATCATACAAAAATCACCAATATTTAGAAAAATTAAGAAAAATTGAAAAGGGAGAGGGATGCAAACCTCCAAGAGCTACATCCAGGCCCTGGATTGTTTAAGCTGAGGTACTTGGAAAACAAGTACCAGCTTCCAAGCTGCTAAGATGAACAAACAGAAAAGTGATATCAAAAACAGATTTAACCTTTGATTTCTGAAAACAAGTGTTTTAATCCTTAAAACCTTTTCTCAAAACCAACAAAACATGTGAATAGAACTCAGATTCCAGCTAATCAGACACCAAACTTTTATAAATAACAAATGAGAATTCAAAATTTTTAGAAATTCAAACTTTATTATAAAAAGGAATTACAATGAAATTAGCTAAAATCTGGAACAAATAGACTCTCACATGTTGAGGTCTCCTTTTATAGGCAAATGCTAGCCAAACACTATTCATAAACCCTAGAACCGAAATTCCTAAATTATCCTTGCAGAATCTTCTAGGCTTGTTGCCAGCTTGCTTGGGTGGATCAGGGACGTTTATTTAGTGCTTGGTGACTAAGGAAAGGTTTAAGTTCGTTGATTTTGCCATGTCATGATCTTATGCCAGGTGTCGTCATGTGAGTGGGAGTGGGGGTATCTTTCTGGTAGTGGAGTTTGAGGTTTTTAGTGTGGGATGTGATTGACATGATGTGAATTGCACGTGGGAACAATCAATTTCACTTTCCCCTTTGTTTTCTTCTTTTTAATCCTGGGTAAAAAAAAAGTGTTCTTGGCTGGTAAAATCTCAACAGTAAGTGTTACCCGCGTTATTAGGAGTTTGAACTTTAAACTTGGCAGTTTTGGTCCTTTGTTTTTGGGAAAAGAGGCATAACATGTTTTTCAGCTTAAATAAACGCATCCCTTTGTTGTTGAAGTTATGAAGTTCACACTTTTGCCCCAAAACTTTGGCAAAAGTGTTTCAAGGGTTGTTTTTGACATTTTTCCATAATTGAGGGACTGATTTTGGACTTTCTTGATCTTCAAAGGTCTTCAATATATCTTTGACTTTATGAGGGACCACAATTGACGAATTAGATTTGATGAGGGACTAATCTTGCTATTTCTTCAAAGATGAAGGACCTTTTTGCAATTTTGACAAACTTAAGGGACCAAACTTGTCATTATGAATTCACAAGGGTTTTAAGTGTCATTTCTTCATTGTTTGAGGATCAATCTTGCATATCTTCAAGTCTTCAAGGGTAAATGTTGGATAATTCATGAATTAGGGCCCGGTTCTTGTACCGCTTCGTTTCTCGTGTCTGTTTTTCCTTGTTTCTTGTGATCTTTTGTCCTTTTCAAGATATCCATACCTAAAATACACAAGTAAACAAACACAAGCATATATATGGTATTTTATGACATTTTAATGCATTTAAAGCCCGAAAAGAACGATGAGATCATGTATAAATGCCATCTCATCACTCCCCCATACTAAGCCATTGTCGTGCCCTCACGCAATGCTAGAATAAAGTATCTAAGCATTACGAAGATTCAATTTTATTAACCTTTATTGAAAAGTAAAAGACTTGAAAAAATACTACGAGAATGTGTAAAGACATAATGTATGATTTTCATCACGAATGTCACTTTTAGGGTGAAAGAATAGAAAAAAGTAAATGTCCCTTAGAGTAAATTTCGTCATCCTTGATTGTCATACATTCCATGCTAAGTGCAAAAACGAGATCATTGTTGGTGTAAGTCACAATGCTAACACTACTCATACGTCCAAATTGTGTAATACTTTTTCTCCCCGCAATCCTAGTTATTATAAAAGGAAATGAGTTACTAGGATTTTTTAACTATTTGTCATGGATCACAAGTGATTCATATTGACTTATTTGAGTAGTTATTAGTCCGAAAGCAAAGTAACACGATTTAATCGATAGTTAGCCAAAAGACAAAATCTTTTAAAACGGCTTCTCGTGTATCTCCTTAAGTTCATATCTTGGCATAACTCGTTTCACGATTTGAGACCTTTCTCGGACCGATATTTGGCATGCACTTCATACTTCAAATCTTGGGAAGACGTTCTTGAAATTATGGTCTTCTCTTCATATATCTGGAATTTCTTCACTTGACGTTTTTGAGAGATTCTTCATATTTGGACCACGACTTCATCATTTTTCTTCAATCTATATTTTGGACTTTTATATACAACGATCCGCCTCCTTTTCGGACTTGGATATATTTATCCTCATACCTTGTAAGGGTCTTTTTGGATAGACTTTCTCCATGATCTTTAGGGGAGTAATTGCTTTTCGTCGTGTGTCTCGATCCTTCATATTGATTTAGGAATAATGATACTTCACATCATCTTGGATCATTAGCAACAAAATAGAGCTCCTCATGCCTTGTTAGGGCCTTTTTGGATCTTCAACAATCTTCGCGTCCCACTTCAATAAGTTATGCCTTGGCTAGGAACTCTATTCAACCCCGAGCAACTTTTAAACGATCTTGCGCTAGAGGCTAAGTAACCTTTCAAATCGTACGACCTTACTTATTGCAATTATTTTTATTCCTAATGCATTGATCTTATGGGAAGAAAAAGCCACAATTAAAAACATATGAGTTTTTGAAAGAACTTTTTCATGTTCTACGTTTAGCATGATCACTTGTCTAACTCTATCATCTCTCGTTCTTCACTATATAAAGACCTCTAATTAAAGAGACTCGGGAATACTTAGCCATGCAAGTCAAAATTAAGCCAAATTTGGATTAGCTTTCATTTAGACTATATCAAATCAAAGTTTTGGGTTTTCAAGCCACCTATAGGATCTTGCACTATCTTGGACCTTTTCAAGTTTAGAGAATGCATTTTATAGTTCCCTTGATAAGTGACTTTCTATGATCAATTATAGGAACTTGCGAAAAGTTCTTGTTCTTAACCCGAATGAGCTAAGACTTTTGTGTTTTAAAGTTCACTATATAAAAGTCTAGCAAAACTTGAATTGAGCGGGTTAAGGAATGTAAATGGCTCCAAATGCCCATCAAGTCAAAAATTAGCTCTTATTCTACCCATCGGAAAATATACATTCGTGTCTTAAAAACACTTATGAAATCTAAGAAAAATTTTAAAATTTGGCCATTTTTAGCCTTATTAGCAACAAAACATTGAAAATTGGAAAACGTGAGGGCATAGCAAAGCAAGTATCTATTCACCCCCCCCCCCCCCCCATACTAAAAGTAAACATTATCTTCAATGTTTCGATTCTAAAGGTGGAGCACCCTCATACTAGAGACGAAGAGTCGAATGCTTAAGATCTAGCATGGAAAGGGTGATCAACAATATATCTAAAGCCGTCTATTAAGTATGCTAAAAGATAATTGTTAGAACAATAAAGGATATGTCATGGATTTGTGAAAAACTTCTTCAAGCAAATGATGGAGGCTCACGTAAACGAACACGAGAGTCTTCAATCGTAGATGATGAGACACAATCACAAACAACCATGAGACAACGAGTTGGAAGGGTACAAATCCCCATCTAATTAGTTATTAGTAAGCATAAAAGGATAAGCATGGGATCTCCCCTACGAGGCACCTCGTTTTTGATTACCGAGTCATGAGCTCGACTCGATCCCCTCAATGTTAATTATCATTGGGGAAGGTGACTTGGTCGAGGTTAACCATTGAAGGAATTTCCCCACAAAAGTAGTGCTTAAGCCTATGTCCATTCACCTTAAAGTTAGGACCATCATCTTGAGCTAGCTCGATGGTCCCATAAGGAAACACTTGTGTAACGGTGAAAGGACCCGACCAACGAGATTTCAATTTTCCGAAAAATATCTTAAGTCTAGAGTTAAAAAGTAACACTTGATCACCAACGTTAAAAACCCGGTTTTTAATCTTTGCATCATGAAACTTTTTAGTCTTTTCTTTGAAAATCAATGAATTTTCATAAGCATTATCTCTTAGTTCATCCAATTCATTCAATTATATTTTCTGGTGATCTCCCAGGCAACGGCGCCAAAATAACGGTAGTGTTTTACCACACCTTTAGGAAAAGGAGGTAAATAGGGAAAGTATTAAGCACGACGGTTTAGGAAAACCGTGTACAAATGACCCTAAGGTGAAAGTTCGTTTTCCAAGGAGGTATATGTGTGTGACTAAAATGTAGCAAGATTTGAGATTAATATTGGTTAGAAGGGGATGAGAAAAGAGGATGACGAAGATGTGAAATTAATTACTACTATGACTACACGTAAAACCGTAAAAAGTACAAAAATAAAAATTAATTCTAAAAATTACCAAAAATTCACCAAAAATCAAAATAAATAAACTAAGAGTTTACTAATGATCAAAACTTTTTCAAACCTTTTAATTAATTAAATATCAATTTTTAAATGCTAATTAAAGCCTTAAAAAAAATTAATTATCAAAAAGCCCAAATAAAGATTTTTCAATTGGTAAACCTCTAAAATGACCTAAAAAGATTAAAAATTGTTTTTAGAATTTTTTAAACTAATAAAAACTATTTAAAATGATTTAAAAACTATTAAAACCTAAAATAACTATAAAAATTAATCTAAAGATGATAAAATTAATCTAAGAGTTGAATAAATCCCATTTTAATGTATTTAAGCTAAGAAAAATATCAAAAGTGCAAAAATGTTAAATTTAAAAAAATAATAATAAAATAATATTAAAATAATATTAAAAATCCAAAAATTATAAAAAATTCTAAAAACTTGCAAACTAGTTTATTTTAACCTAAATAATCAGAAATGAAAGTGAAATGACCAGAATACCCCTATTGGGCCCTAAAATGGGACAAAACCCAAAACAGTCAAGCTTATTGGGCTTTTTAGCCCAAAAAGTCAAAATAAGCCCAAAAGACTTGGAAAAGCACTATCTGACTCAAAATTCAATTCTAAACACAAAACTCTGAAGGCCCAAAAGCTCAAAATGAGCTTATCACAACTTCATGATCAAACAGCTTATCTTTATTGGGCCATTAAGCCCATTAAGCAATAAGCTAATGCCATAAGCTCTAATTTGACACAAAACCTTCTTTTGGGATACTAAAGAGATCTGTAAAAAGAAATTTTGAAAAAGCACACTTAATAAGCCAGAAATAAGCAAAGTACAAATCCACTAAAAGACAAAATAGTCGGGTTTTAGTTCTAGGGCACCTCAGGACTTGATTCAACTTGCAAAATGTTACAAATGACTTCAATAAGCCAAATCATTCAACCAAAACTCAATAAGCAAGACCAATAAGCTGGAATAAGCCAATAAGCACTTATGAAAAAGTCAATTAAGTTGGTTTTCTAGTCAAACCCTTCAAGTTTGGTGTTGATGATACTTTTTGTAGAAACTAGAAGGGGGGGGGGGTTGAATAGTTTCTTAAATTTACTTGTTAAATATGGGTTTTCAAAAATCCTTTTCAAAAACTTAGACTTGGGAAAATATGTGAAATCTTCTTATACACAATATGGACAAGGAATAGTGCAACTAAACTAATAATCACAACTATATGCAAGTAAAGAATAATGAATGTAAAGAGATAAGGATAAGAAAGATCAAACCAAACACCAAGGATTTATAGTTGTTCGTTAACGAAGCTCACTCCTCGTTCCTACTCCACTCCTCGTTCCTACTCCACTCCTCGAGTACCCCTTACTCGTGAGTTCACTAATCATCAAGCTCCTTAAGGTGTTGAAACCGTACACGTCTCTTAACCAATTTCTGACTCTAAGCTAAAAGTCGAGCCCTAATCATAGCTAGGACCAATCTACATCAATATACTTTAAGGACTAAGTATTAACCACACTACATACACAACTTCCAAATAGACACAACTATTTGGATCTTTACAACACAACTTCCAAATAACACAACTATTTGGATCTTCACAACAACACAAAAATGAATAAATAAAACTCGATCTTCAATAAATCTTGAGGTAGACTCAACACTTCAAGGATGAAAGTTTTCTTCTCTTTGCACTGGGAGAGGAAGAGATGGGAGGATAAAGGTTCACTTCTAAACAAGTAGTAATCAACCAAATAATCAAGGATTTGAGTTATTTAAGAAGTATGATTGAATCTGTAAATTTATTTGCAAAAGAGGTGAGGAGAAAATCTGAGAATGGTCCACTATTTATAATACAAAAGCACAACGGCAATTTCTGGATGCGGTTCCTTATTGGTGCCCGTGGTTCCTTATCGATAAGTATCTGGATATGCATTTAAGGAACCGTGGAGGTTGACTCCACGCGCTCTTGTCTTTTAGTGGGGTAGTCACATCTGGTGGAATATTTATCCCCAAGGGATATTCCTAAACCATATGAAATATGTCATTTTCAAATTTTCAAATATTTAATTTAATAAAAAAATTTCTTAAAAATAAAGTTTAATAAAAAACTTTGTCATATTTAATAAAATATACGTTTTAAGAAAACATAAATCCTTGATCACTTAATTAAGATGAAAACTTGTTTTTCATACCATAAGTGATAATGGTTGAAATGAAAAATACTTGAACTCAAGAATTCGTTTTTCATTGTTTTCGTAAATGCTTTTATTTTTATATATTGTCGTAATAAAAACAAAGAGAGACCGAAAAATAGAAGTAACGTTTTTAGGCATCAATGCATTAACAATCTCCCCCTTTTTGATTTCGACAATACATAAACTCAATCATATGAAACACAAGATTTTCGAAGACGTGTTTATTTCATTTCCCCCCCCCCCTCCCCTGTCAAAGCAAAAATGTTGCAAAAGTCATTGTAGAAGAGAAGAATCGGACTTTGCAAGTGCTCCCCCTTGGTGCTTACTCACCCTTGCTTGCGACACTAAGGAATTGAGCTATGGTGACAAGCTACATAGAAAGGTTAGTGGAAAAGAAGAAACACCCAACAAGATATAGCAAAGATCACACAAAAAGAAAAATAAGAAATGAAAAGAAAAGTTAACCAAGATCTAAGATGAGTCATGTTAAAAGGAAACATGAATAAAGATACAAAGAAATAAATCATACAAAGATGTAGGAAAAAGAAAACAAGCCAAAAGAAAAAGCATAAATATAATCCTAGTTAAACTAGAACTCTAAGATTTGATTGAATTAGATGTCTTGGAGATAAGAAATCCACATGCTTAATTGAAAGACAAGGTAGTGGCGTAAGGAGGTGGTGGTGGCTTGGTAGTAGTATCATAGTCATAGTGAAGCGGAGGTTTGACTAGGAGACTGTTGATATAATTCAATTCCTCATAGATGTGAGCCATAGGAATATGTTAATATTGACAACATTGGCAATATGTCCCATGATGCATGACATTTTCATGTGAGGGAGGAAGAACACAAAAGGCTAGTGGTGGAAGAGAAGAGGTTCCACAATCCATATTCTTAGAAGAAGAAATATGATTTTGAGTGTTCTTGGGTGAATTTTGATAGAAAGGGATTGGGGAAAATGGAGGAGATTCAAGGCTTTCATATGGTGAATAAGACATTTTGATTGGAGAAAGGATGCAAAATGCTTAGGGTTAAATAGAGAAAGAACAAGACAATTTTGGGATGGTCAATGGTTTGAAACAAAGATTCGAAAAAGTGTTGGAACAAATTTGGATTTACAAAAAACTCAAAATTTGAAGCTCTGTACGCGATTCCTTATCTCCATCTGCGGTTCCATATATAAATGGAGTCGCGGGTTATTTAAAGAAACGCCCACAGAAGTGTTTTGGTGGATAAGGAGAATTTTCCAATTCAGCAAATCCTAATTTTCTAGTCTAACTTATCATAGAGACATACTAAAAAGCAATAATAGATATAGAACACACACAACAACTCATCAAACAAGATTTTGACCAAAATACATGGATTTAAAATAAATTTGATGTTGGAGGTGTGTTAATCTAGACACGTAGTCATGACACAATAATCCTCCATAGTTCATTTTTGGTCTTGCTATATTTAAGAAACTCATACATATGAATTATGTATGCTCTTTATCAATAGCAAGAAGCTATGAAAAACGTTTTTTGATTGAATTAACAATGCAAAAACATTTCTCGGCCATTTTTCGAAATAACTTTGAGAGTTTAGAAAAGGAGAAGATGAAATTTTCAAAAATAGTTTAAGATACTCAATGACTCAAAGAAACAAAAGAATCAAAAGAGAAAAAGACTAGATTAACAAAATGCGCTATTAAGGAATACGTTCCATTAAACCTAGACCTAGACACAAGTAATTAAAAGGTTTCCTCTTAAGTGGATTAGTGAAGATGTCGGCGAAGTTTTCTACTGAGGGCACCTTCTCAATCGAAATGTTCCCCTTTTGAACATTATCTCTAAGGAAATGGTGGCAAATCTCTATGTGCTTAGTTCGCGATTTTTGCATGGGATTCTTGCTAAGTTCTATTACACCCTTATTGTCACACATGATGGGAACATCATTAAGTGAAATCTCATAATCAACAAGCTCTTGCTTCATCCATAGAGCTTGTTGAAAGGATTTACCGGCACTCACATACTCGACTTCCGTGGTGGATATAGTAAGAGTGGTTTGTGTAGAAACTAGAAGGGGGGGGGGGGTTGAATAGTTTCTTAAAATTTACTTGTTAAAAGGTGGTTTTCAAAAAATCCTTTTTTAAAAACATAGACTTGAGGAAATGTGTGAAATCTTCTTATGCACAATATGAACAATGATAGTGTAACTAAGCTAATAATAACAAATATATATGCACAAAGAATAAAGAATGATAGTGTAACTAAGCTAATACTAACAAATGTATATGCACAAAGAATAAAGAATGTAAAGAGTTAAGGGTAAATAAAGATCAAACCGAACACCAAGGATTTATAGTGGTTCGACAACGAAGCTCACTCCTCGTTCCTACTCCACTCCTCGAGTACTCCTTACTCGAGAGTTCACTATACAACAAGCTCCTTATGGTGGAGAAAACCGTACACGTCGCTTAACCAATTTCCGACTCTAAGCTAAAAGTCGAGCCCTAATCGTAGCTAGGACCAATCTACACAACTATACTTAGTACATACACAACCTCTAAATAGACACAACTACTTGGATCTTCTCAACTAAGACACAACAACAAATGTATAAAAGTAGATCTTCAATGGATCTTTGGTGGTGGACTCAACACTTCACAAGGATAGTGTTCTTCTCTTTGCACTTGGAGAGGAAGGGATGGAAGAACAAGATTCACTTCTTAAACAAGTAGTAATCAAACAAATGATCAAAGATTTGAGTGATTAAAGAAGAGAGTTTGAATCTGGTAATAGATGTGCAAAAGAGGTGAATTGAAAAGCTGAGAATGATCCACTATTTATAGGACAAAGGGCCAACGGCTATATCTGCCCGCGATACCTTATCTTAGCCTGCGGTACCTTATCGATAAGGAACCACCTAGGAGCTAAGGTACCGCTGGACTAGACTCTACTCTCTTTTTGTCCTTTAGTGGTGGAGGTCATATCTGGTTTAAAAAATATCCTGATAGAATATTCCTAACCAAATAAGAATATGCCATTTTCAAATTTTCAAATAATTAATTTAATAAAACATTTTTTTAAAAAGAAAGTTTAATAAAAACTTGTCACACATAATAAAAAGTGAGTTTTAAGAAAAGATTAAATCACTTGATCACTTGATTAAGGTTAGTACTTGTTTATCCATACCTTAAGTGAAAATGGGTAAAATGAAAAATACTTGAACTCAAGAATTCGTTTTTCGTTGTTTGCGTAAATGCTTGTTTTTACATATTATCGTAATCAAAACAAAGCGAGACCGAAAAATGCAAGTAACGTTTTTTAGGAATTATTGCATTAACAATCTCCCCCTTTTTGATTCCGACAATACATAAACTCAATCACAAAAAAAAAAACAAGATTTTCGAAGACGAGTTTATTCATTTCTCCCCCTTTGTCGAAGCAAAAAGGATGCACAAGTCGGTGTTGAAGAAACAGACTTAGCAAAGACTCCCCCTTGGTGCTTACTCCCCCTAGCTTGGGGCACCGAGGAATCGAGATATGGTGACAAGCTACATAGAAGGGTTAGTTGAACAAAAGAAACAACCAACAATATATAGTAATAGGTCACAAAAAAATAAAAGAGAAGAAAACACAAAGACAAAGATCCAAGATAGGTTACTAAAAGAACATCATACAAAGAAGTATGGAAAAAGAGAAGAAACATGCCAAAATCATAAATCTAATCCTAGTTAATCTAGAATTCTAAGATTTGCTTGAATTTGGTGTCTTGTGGATAAGCAACCAATGCTTATATGAAAGACAAGGTAATGGCAGAGGGTGGTGGTGGTGGCTTGTTGGAGATCTCATAATCAAAGTGAAGAGGAGGCTTGATTAAGAGACACTTGATGTATCTCAACTCCTCATAGATGTGTGCCATAGCAAGATGTTGATATTGACAATATTGACTATATGTTCCATGGTGCATGACATTATCATGAGAAGGAGGAAGAACACTAAAGGGTGGTGGTGGAAGAAAAGATGTTCCACAATCAACATTATTGGTAGGAAAGATGTGATTAAGAGTGTTCTTGGGTGGGTTTAGATTGTAATGGTTTTTGGGTGAGTTGGGATTGAAAGCAATTGGAGAAAATGGAGGATATTCAAGGCTTTCATTGGGAGAGTAAGACATTTTGAGGTGTGAAGTATGTCAAAATGCTTATGGTTTAAATAGGGAAGGCTTAGGGTATTTTTGGGGTGGTCAAAGGGTTTGAAACAAAGATTCTAAAAAATGTTGGAGCAAATCTGGAGTTTCAGACAAAAACCTGAAAAAGGAAGTAGGCGGTTCCTTATCAATGTTGGCGGTACCTTATCATTAAGGTACCGCGGTTCACATATGGAACCGCCTGCAGAGGCTGTGTTTGGTGTTTGGAGGAAGATTGTTAAGCAAATCTTATTTTTCTAGTCTAACTTATCATAGGGATATGCTTAAAAGAAAAGATAGACAAAGAAAACATATGAAAACTTACCAAATAGAGATTTGACCAAAATACATGGATTTAAAAAAAATCGATGTAGGAGGTGTGTAAAACAAGACCTTAAGTCATGACACAATGATCCTCCATGATTCTATCTTGTTCTTGCTATGTTTGAGAGAATCATACATATGAATTATGTAAGCTATAGATTAATAGCGAGAATCTATGAAAAAATCGTTTTTAGATTGAATTAACAATGTCAAACGAATTTCTCAACCATTTTCGAAAGAGACTTTGAGAGTTTTGAATAGGAGAAGAGAATGTTTTTCAAAAAGAGTTTGGAAGACTCGATGACTCAAAGTGGTAAAAGAAAACACATAAAGAGAAGAAGGTAATTAAGGAAGATGTTCCATTAATCCTAGACCTAGACGCAAGTAATTAAAAGGTTCCCTCTTAAGTGGCTTATTGAAGATGTCGGCTAAGTTGTCCTCGGAGGGTACCTTCTCAATTAAAATGTTCCCCTTTTGAACATTATCCCTATGGAAATGGTGTCGAATTTCTATGTGTTTGGTTCGCGAATGTTGCACGGGATTCTTGCTAAGGTCTATAGCGCCTTTATTATCGCACATGATGGGAACATCTTCAAGAGAAATCCCGTAATCAACAAGCACTTGCTTCATCCATAGAGCTTGTTGGCATGCTTTTCCGGCACTCACATACTCGGCTTCCGTGGTGGATATTGCAAGAGCAGTTTGTTTCTTGGAGAACCAAGAAGTTAAACAACAACCCATGAAGGTACAAACTCCACTAGTGCTTTTCCGGTCCACATAGTCTCCCGCATGATCCGAGTCCGCGTAGACAATGGTTTCTACACCGGTCCCTTTAGGATACCATAATCCTAAATGTATAGTGCCTTTAATGTATCGGAAGATACGCTTAACCGCTTCAAGGTGAGAGGTTTTAGGAGCCTCTTGGAAGCGAGAACAAAGGCAAACACTAAACATGATATATGGTCGACTTGCCGTTAGGTACAACAAACTACCAATCATACCTCTATATTTGGTGTTGTCTACTGACTCACTATCATCATCTACGGTGAGTTTAGTATCCGAGGCCATAGGGGTCTTCATTGGTCTAGATTCTTCTAATCCAAATTTCTTTTGCATTTCTTTAGCGTACTTAGATTGACTAAAGAAAATACCATCGTCCATTTTTTTAACTTAGAGTCCTAAAAAGAAGTTAAGTTCTCCCATCATACTCATTTCAAACTCATCATGCATGATTTTGGCAAAGTCATCACACAATTCTTGACAAGTTGAGCCAAATATAATGTCATCAACATATATTTGTACGATTATGAGGTGAGAACCTTTCTTCTTTGTAAAGAGCGTATTGTCTACCATCCCCATGGTATACTCATGTTTAACAAGAAACACTTTAAGTCTATCATACCAAGCTTTGGGTGCTTGTTTGAGTCCATAAAGTGTTTTCTTAAGCTTGTAAACATGATCCGGTTTCTCAAAATCAATGAAGCCGGAAGGTTGAGCCATATATACCTCCTCATTGATCAAACCGTTAAGAAATGCACTCTTCACATCCATTTGTTGAAGCTTAAAATCTATGGCACAAGTGTAGGCTAAAAGGATTCTAATGGATTCTAATCTAGCTACTGGTGCATATGTCTCGTCATAATCAATCCCTTCTTGTTGATTATAGGCTTGTGCTACAAGTCTATATTTGTTACGAGACACAACACCATTATCATCTAACTTATTCCTATATACCCATTTGGTTCCTATAATGGTAGAACTTCTAGGTGGAGGAACAAGTTCCCAAACATCATTGGCAACGAATTGATTCAATTCTTCTTGCATCACAATGACCCAACTCTCATCCGTCAAGGATTCTTTAACATTCTTTGGTTCAATCAAGGAGACAAAACAAAAGAAGTTGCTTTGGTTTTGGACTTGAGATCTTAGGGTCCTTTGACTTAAGTCACCAATGACATTATTGAGAGTACGATCCCTAGATTCCTTAATGTTTACTTCCTTTTCAACACTAAGGTCTTCAACTCCTATTTTTCTAACTTCTTTGGCTTTAACTACTTCTAATTCATCCAAGTCATCGTCAACCAATGGTGGTGTCTTGGGTGAAGGAGGGGTTTCATCAAAGGTTACGTTGAGTGATTCTTCAATAACCCCCGAGGTTCTATTTAGGACTATGTAGGCTTTGCTAGTTTGGGAATAACCTAAAAGGATACCTTCGTAAGACTTTGGGTCAAACTTGGTAAGGTAGTCTTTGGTGTTGAGGATAAAGTACTTGCTTCCAAACACCCTAAAGTATTCCAATGAGGGTTTCTTACCTTTAAGAATCTCATAGGGGGTCTTTCCTAGGAAAGGTAGAATAAGAATTAGGTTGAGAATATAAGTCGATGTGTCCACGGCATTGCACCAAAACTTTTAAGGCAAAGATTGCTCGTTTTACATCGTCCTACTCATCTCTTGGAGAGTCCTTTTCTTCCTTTCAATTACCCCATTTGATTGTGGAGTGCGAGGAGCCGAGAAGTTATGGGTAATACCATGAGCTTCACAAAAGGCACCAAATTGCACTTCATTATCAAATTCCCTACCATGATCCGTCCTAATAGAGACAATTGAACATCCTAGTTGATTTTGAATTCTTCGACTAAAGATTTCGAAATGATCGAAAGCTTCATTCTTAGATGCCAAAAATCTAGTCCAAGTGAATCTAGAATACTCATCATCTATAAATAGGGTATAAAGGTTACCTCCATAACTCCGTATGGCGGAAGGTCCAAAAAGATCCATATGTAGGAGCCCTAAGCATCGAGAGGTCAAAACCAAGTTCTTGGCTTTGTGACTTGAGTGAACTTGCTTTCCAACTTTGCAAGCATCACAAAAGTGACTATAAAACTTAATCTTGGGGAGGTGTCTTACCAACTCCTTAGAGACTAAAGATTGAATTAAACGCATATTAGCGTGACCTAATCTCCTATGCCAAAGAGTAGAACTATCATCTATAGTCACAAGACATATGTTGTCTTTTGACTTCTTATTGACCTTCATAACATAAAGCCCATGCTTTCTAATACCTTTTCCAATGACATTTCCATCTTTTACAATTTCATTGTCATGTTCCGAAAAGATGACCTTACACTTATTGTCACAAATTTGACCTAAACTTAAGAGATTAAACCCTAAGTTATCTACGTGCTCAACAATTTCAATGGTCATGGAGTCAAGAGAAACCGTACCTTTTCCAATGATATTACCACGTAGACTACTAGTGAATGTGACGTAACCTCCATCATATGCTTTGTAATGCGAGAAAAAAATTCGATTACCCGTCATGTGTTTAGGACATCCACTATCCTTAATCCACTAATCGGGCTCCAAATCAATTCCCAAGCATATCTAGGTAACAACACACAAGATCAAACATTTGGTCCCCAATATCTCATGGGTCAAAAATTGTTAGTTCCAAACATCCCTTGCATTTGGTTGGGATGCATGAATGAAGGAGGGGTTCCCCATGGAGAACAAAATGGAGGAGGGTAGTAATTCATGTTACCATTTTGTTGTTCATTATTTCTCCTAGGTGTATTTGATCTAGGTTTAGAGTTATGATCATTTCTTCTAGGTGTTGGGGTTTTACTTCTAGATTGTGAATTGTTTTGATTATCTCTTCTAGGCGTTGTCGTTCTACTTCTAGGCTTAGACTCATTCCGTACTCTAGGTGGAGTAGAAGATGGTCTTGATAAACTTCTATTTCCCATGAGAGGTTTACTTAATGGCTTGTAGAACTTATCAATAGCATTATCGTCAAGTATGGGTAATTTTACTTTATTAACAATAAGATGCTTTGGTTTTTCATCTAACTTAGACTTTTCAGAAAGTTCAGGATTTTCACCAAAATCATCCTCTGGCCGCGGTACCTTATCTATGGCGGCGGTTCCATAGTGATAAGGAACCGCCCCATACAATCTGGAACCGCATACAGTGGGTCATTTTTGTGAAAATCTGACTTGTTTAGGTTTGCTAGTTGAGGCTTCATTTGAGTTAAAACCTAGACCAAGTCTTTCCTTAGAATGAACTTGTTTGCTTAACATATCATCAAGAGCACTAGTACCTTTCATGAACTTTTCCAATTTAATGGAGGTGCTCTTGAGATCTTCATTTTCTATTCTAAGTTTCTCACAACTTAAGCAACCTAAATCCACTTCTTTATTTTTCTCAAGTATTTCCAATTTCTCCCTAAGTTCATTGATCTCATTTTCAAGCTTAGTTTTTGTTGATTTTAAGGTTTTATTCTTTTCTATGAATTTAAGACTAAGTTTGTGTAAACTATCATATTTGCCTTCAAATTCAGTATCATCAAAAGTGGAGCTATCATAACTATAATATTCGGTTTCGGAATGTACCTCTTTAGAAGTGTGAGCCATAAGACATTTCTCCTCTTTGGGGTTGTCATCATCATTTTCACCGCTATCGCTCCAAGCGCCACTAACGAACGCCGTGTGGTTCATATCACGAGAGGGCTTTGGACAATCACCAATGAAGTGATTTGGATCACCACATCTAAAGCAATTCCTATCACCTTTTTCGTTATTGGCAAACCGATTCTTTGAGAATGGTTTCTTGTCATTGTTGGGTTGCCTAACATGTTGATCTCGTCTCTAGAAGAACTTCTTGAAATCTCTCACCGCCAATGCATACTCCTCGTCATTGCTTTCCGAGGAACTATCATGGTCACTTTGTGCCTTCTTGGCTTTAAGTGCAAGAGATTTCCTTTCACTCTTGGTTTTCACTAAATCCGAGTCCTTCAAAATTATCATCTCATGAACCTTCAAGTTGCCTATGAGTTCATCGAGTGATAAAGTTGAGAGATCTTTCGATTCTTCAATCGCCGTGACTTTTGCTCTCCACTTTGGATGTAAAGCCCTTAGAAACTTCCTAACATTGTTCTTGCTAGAAAAACCTTCATCAAGTGCTTTTAGACTAGTAATAATGGTGTTAAACCTAGCAAATGCACTATCTATAGTTTAATCTTCTAAGATGAAAAATTGTTCATATTGTTGGACAAGAAGATCGATTTTGCTTTCTTTGACTTGGCTATTACACTGGTGGGTTACTAAAAGAGTGTTCCAAATATCTTTAGCGGTTTCACACATAAAAATACTTTCATACTATTTCTTAGGTAAAGCATTATAAATCACCATTTTAGCCTCATTATTTTTTGAAAGTTTCTTTTTAGTATCGTCATTAGCTTTGTCAAAAGTGACCAATTCTTTTGTTTTAGAAACTTCATTAAATTGACAGGGTAAAAAATCACCATTAGTAATAACATGTCAAAGATCTAAATCTTTTGATTTCAAATAAGTTTCAAATCTATTTTTCCAATAAATAAAACTATCGGTTTCAAAAAGTGGTGGTCTTGCATAGATTGCCCTTCTAGGTATTTGTTGGAATCCATAGATCGATTCAAGTTTTAGAATACAATATACTTTAAAAATTCTTGAGCAACCCGCTCTGATACCAATTGTAGAAACTAGAAGGGGGGTTGAATAGTTTCTTATAATTTACTTGTTAAAAGGTGGTTTTCAAAAAATCCTTTTTCAAAAACTTAGACTTGAGGAAATGTGTGAAATCTTCTTATGCACAATATGAACAATGATAGTGTAACTAAGCTAATACTCACAAATATATATGCACAAAGAATAAAGAATGATAGTGTAACTAAGCTAATACTAACAAATGTATATGCACAAAGAATAAAGAATGTAAAGAGTTAAGGGTAAAGAAAGATCAAACCGAACACCAAGGATTTATAGTGGTTCGACAACGAAGATCACTCCTCGTTCGTACTCCACTCCTTGAGTACTCCTTACTCGAGAGTTCACTACACAACAAGCTCCTTATGGTGGAGAAAACCGTACACGTCGCTTAACCAATTTCTGACTCTAAGCTAAAAGTCGAGCCCTAATCGTAGCTAGGACTGATCTACACAACTATACTTAGTACATACACAACCTCCAAATAGACACAACTACTTGGATCTTCTCAACTAAGACACAACAACAAATGTATAAAAGTAGATCTTCAATGGATCTTTGGTGGTGGATCAACACTTCACAAGGATAGTGTTCTTTTCTTTGCACTTGGAGAGGAAGGGATGGAAGAACAAGATTTACTTCTTAAACAAGTAGTAATCAAACAAATGATCAAAGATTTGAGTGATTAAAGAAGAGAGTTTAAATCTGGAAATAGATGTGCAAAAGAGGTGAATTGAAAAGCTGAGAATGGTCCACTATTTATAGGACAAAGGGCCAATGGCTATATCTGCCCGCAGTACCTTATCTTAGCCCGCGGTACATTATCGATAAGGAACCGCCTAGGAGCTAAGGTACCGCTAGATTAGACTCCGCTCCCTTTTTGTCCTTTAGTGGTGGAGGTCATATCTGGTTTAAAAAATATCCTGATAGAATATTCCTAACCAAATAAGAATATGCCATTTTCAAATTTTCAAATAATTAATTTAATAAAACATTTTTTTAAAAAGAAAGTTTAATAAAAACTTGTCACACATAATAAAAAGTGAGTTTTAAGAAAAGATTAAATCACTTGATCACTTGATTAAGGTTAGTACTTGTTTATCCATACCTTAAGTGAAAATGGGTAAAATGAAAAATACTTGAACTCAAGAATTCATTTTTTGTTGTTTTCGTAAATGCTTGTTTTTACATATTGTCGTAATCAAAAGAAAGCGAGACCGAAAAATGCAAGTAACGTTTTTAGGCATTATTGCATTAACAGTTTGTTTCTTAGAGAACCAAGAAGTTAAACAACAACCCATGAAGGTACAAACTCCACTAGTGTTTTTCCAGTCCACATAGTCACCCGCATGATCCGAGTCGGCGTATACTATGGTTTCTACGCTGGTCCCTTTAGGATGCCATAATCCTAAATGTATAGTGCCCTTAATGTATCGGAAGATACGCTTAACCACTTCAAGGTGAGAGGTTTTGGGAGCCTCTTGGAAGAGAGCACAAAGGCAAAGACTAAACATCATATCCGGTCGACTTGCCGTTAAGTACAACTAACTACCAATCATACCTCTATATTTTGTGTTGTATACAGACTCACAATCATCATCTACGGTAAGTTTAGTATCTAAGGCCATAGAGGTCTTCATTGGTCTAGAGTCCACTAATCCAAATTTCTTTAGCATTTTTTAACGTACCTAGATTGATTAAAGAAAAAACCATCGTCCATTTGTCTAATTTGTTGTCCTAAAAAGAAGTTAAGTTCTCCCATCATGCTCACTTCAACTCGTCATGCATGATTTTGGCAAAGTCATCACAAAAGCTTTGACAATTTGAACCAAATATAATGTCATCAACATATATTTGTATGACTATAAGGTGAGAACCTTTCTTTTTTGTAAAGAGTGTATTGTCTACCATCCCCATGGTATACTCATGTTTTGCAAGAGACACTTTAAGTCTATCTTACCAAGCTTTGGATGCTTGTTTAAGACCGTAAAGAGCTTTCTTAAGCTTGTAAACATGATCCGGTTTCTCAAAATCAATGAAGCCGGGAGGTTGAGCCACATATACTTCCTCATTGATCAAACCGTTATGAAACACACTCTTTACATCCATTTGTTGAAGCTTAAAATCTAAGGCACAAGCATAAGCTAAAAGGATCTTAATGGACTCTAACCTTGCTACAGGTGCATGTGTCTAATAATAATAATCAATCCTTTGTTGTTGATTATAGCCTTGAGCTACAAGTCTAGCCTTATTAAGAGACACAACACTGTTCTCATCTTACGTATTCCTATATACCCACTTGGTTCCTGTGATGGTAGCACTTCTAAGTGGAGGAACAAGTTCCTAAACTTCATTAACAATAAATTGATTCAGTTCTTCTTGCATGGCGATGACCCAACTCTCATCCATCAAATCTTCTTAACATTCTTTGGTTCAATCAATGAGAGGAAACAAAAGAAGTTACTTTGATCTTGGACTTGAGATCTAAGGGTCCTTTGAATTAAGTCGCCTATGACGTTTTCAAGATCATGATCCTTAGACTCCCTAATGTTTACTCCCTTTTCAACAATAAGGTCTTCAACTTATATTTTTCTAACCTCTTTAGCTTTAACTATGTCTACTTCATCCAAGTCATCATCTACCAAAGGTGGTGTCCTAGATGAAGGAGGGGTTTCATCAAATGTCACGTTGAGTGATTCTTCTATAACACCCGAGGTTCTATTGAGGACTATGTAGGATTTACTAGTTTGAGAATAACCTAAAAAGATACCATCGTACGACTTTAAGTTGAAGTTATTAAGGTAGTCTTTGGTGTTGAGAATGAATCACTTGCTTCCAAACACCTTAAATTATTCTAATGAGGGCTTCTTACCTTTAAGAATCTCATAAGGGGTTGTTCCTAGAAAAGGTCGAATAAGAATTCGGTTGAGAATATAGGTCGATGTGTCCACGATATTGCACCAAAACTTTTGAGGCAAAGATTGCTCGTTTAACATTGTCCAACTCATCTCTTGGATAGTCCTATTATTTCTTTCAACTACCCCATTCGATTGTGGAGTGAGAGGAGCCGAGAAGTTATGGGTAATACCATTACCTTCATAAAAGGCACCAAATTACACTTTGTAATCAAATTTCCTACCATAATCCGTCCAAATAGACACAATTGAACATCCTAGTTGATTTTGGATCCTTCGACTAAAGGTTTAGAAATGATCGAAAGCTTCATTCTTAGAAGCCAAAATCTAGTCTTGGTGAATCAAGAATAGTCATCAACAATAACTAGGGTATAAAGGTTACCTCCATAACTTCTTATGGTGGAAGGTCTAAAGAGATCCATATGTAAGAGCTCTGGCACCGAGAGGTTGATGCCAAATTCTTGGCCTTGTGAATTGAGTGAACTTGCTTCCTAATTTTGCTAGCATCACAAAACTCAATATCAAACTTAATCTTGGGGAGATGTCTTACTAACTCCTTAGAGACTAAATATTGAATTAAACGCATATTAGCGTGACCTAATCTCCTATGCCAAAGAGTAGAAATATCATCTAAAGTCGCTAGACATAAGTTGTCCTTTGACTTCCTATTGACCTTCATGACATAAAGGCCATGCTTTCTAACAACTTTTCCAATGATCTTCCCATCTTTTACGATTTCACTATCATGTTCCGAAAAGATGACCTTACACTTATTGTCACAAATTTGACCTATACTTAGTAAGTTAAACCCTAGGTTATCGACGTGTTCAACATTTTCGATGGTCATGGAGTCAAGAGAAACCGTACCTTTGCCAATGATGTTACCACGTAGCTTACTAGCGAAAGTAAATTTTCCTCCATTATATGCTTTGTAAGTAGAGAACAAACTTCGATTACCCGTCATGTGTTAAGAACAACCACTATCCTTAATCTACTCGTCGGGCTCCAAATTGTATCCCAAGCATATCTAGGTAACATCACACAAGATCAAACATTTGGTCCCTAATATCTCATGGGTTCAAAGTTATTAGTTCCAAACATCCTTGCATTTGGTTGGGATGCATGAATGGAGGACACATGCCCCACGGAGAAAAACATTGTTGATAGTTATTACAATTCATATGACCATTTTGATGTCCATTGTGTTTCTTAGGAGCCTTTGATCTAGACCTAGAGTTATTGTTGTTTCTAGGTGTTGGTGTTTTACTTCTAGATCTTTACTTAGAGTGATCATTCCTTTTAGGTGTGGGTGTTCTACTTCTAGTCCTTGAATCATTACGTACTCTTGGAGGAGTAGATGATTGTCTTGATAAATTTTTCATTCCCATTAGAGGTTTACTTAAAGGCTTGTAGAATTTATCAAGTTCCTTTTTATCAATTATAGGTAATTTAACATTGTTAACAAGAAGATGTTTTGGCCCTTTACCTAAAATCGACTTTTTAGAAAATTGAGAATTTTCAAGAATCCTGTCTTTTGTCCGTGGTTCCATATCACACCATTTGGTTCCATAATTGTAGGGAACCGCGCCATAAATTGGCGAACCGTGGACAGAGGTTTATTTTTCTAAAAATCTAACTTGTTTTGGTTCACTAGTGGATGCTTCATTAGTGTTAAAACCTAAGCCTAGTCCTTTTTTAGAGTGAATTTGCCTATTTAACATATCATCAAGAGCACTAGTACCTTTCATGAACTTTTCCAATTTAATAGAGGTACTCTTGAGATTTTCATTCTCTTGTCTAAGGTGTTCACAATTTAAACAACCTAAATCAACTTCTTTTTTTCTCAAGCTTAGCTAATTTATCTCCTAGCTCACTAATCTCATTTTAAAGCTTGGTCCTAGTTGATTTTAGCACTTTGTTATTTTCAATGAATTTTAGACTTAGTTTGCATAGGTTGTTCTATTGACATTCTAATTCTAAATTATCTAGTGAAGAACTGTCATCGTTTTAATATGCGGTTTCGGAATGTGCCTCTTTGGAAGAATGGGCCATGAGACACTTTCGGTTTTAGCGTTGCCATCACATTCTTCACCACTATCGCTCCATGAACCACCAACGAAAGCCGTTTGATTCTTTTCGCGAGATGGCTTCAGTCATTCATCGATGAAATTATTTGGGTCACCACATCTAAAGCATTTCCTATCACCTTTTTCATTCTTGACAAATCTGTTTTTGAAAAGACTTTCTTGTTATTGCTTGGTTGTCTTACATGTAGACCTATCCTTTTGAAGAACTTCTTGAAGTCTCTAACCGACATATTCTTCATCATCACTTTCCGTGGAAGAGCTATCATGATCACTTTACACCTTCTTGACTTTGAGTGCTAGAGACTTTCTTTCACTCTTGGTTTTCACCATTTATGTTTCCTTCAAAATTATCATTTCATGAACTTTTAAGTTGCCAATAAGTTCATGAAGTGATAATGTAGTAAGGTCCTTTGATTATATAATTTCCGTGACTTTATCTCTCCACTTTGGATGCAATGACCTAAGAAACTTCCTAATATTGTTCTTGATAGAAAAACCTTCATCAAGTGCTTTTAGATTAGTAATAATAATATTGAACCTAGCAAATGCACTATCAATAGTTTCATCTTCTAAGATGACAAATTGTTCATATTGTTGAACAAGAAGATCGATTTTACTTTCTTTTACTTGGCTATTACCTTGGTGGGTTACTGATATGAGTGATTTTACTCATATCAATTGTATCTTAAAACAATGAATAAGTGCATAAAATGTATCAATATTGCCTTGTATTTTTCATGTTTCTTGTTTTTATGTGTGTAGGTACCAAGATCGCGAAAATCGGCAAGAACGACACGAGTTTGAAGAAAAAGATCAACAATGCCAAAAATAGAGCTCGTCTTTAGCGGAATTAATCTTATACAGAGTTATTGGGCTTGTGGGTCCCACATTTGGGGAAATGGGCTCAAAAGCCCATTTGAAGTTCAATGTGGTGAAATCATTTGCTAAAGGCCCAACAATGGCCCAAAAAGGGAAATAAAGGGGACGGATGTGTGCAATTTGGGCTTCAAGCCCAAGGTTTTTCACAAGTAAATTAAATGGGACGTGTAAATGGTCCTGTTAGGGTGAATTAAATTTGGACGTGTAAAGCTATTAAGTTAATACACGTTTTATTTTCATCTCACTCATATATTTATTCCACCCACTTTCTCTCGATAAAACCAAAGTGCACCATATCCTTTCTTCCCCAAACCAAAAACCAGTAACATATTATTTATCCCTTAAACCCTAATTTTACCAAATCAATAAAATTACTCAATAAATTAGGGGTTTTGGTTTACTCGTGTGATTCACACGAGTGGATATAAATTCCCCAAGGAAATCAGAAGCAAGAAGTGATGGCATCTTTGACCTGGCACCATATCATTGGTGGAAATAACACACCATTCCTCAATCATCTAATAAATAGATGACACCTCAGCAATCAAAGAAGCACAACTAGCACAACGGATGCCACGTTGGCGATCCGTGTGCTAGTTGTGTATTTACAACCGTGGGATCAAAGATGGTGATGAAAGAGAAGAAATTAAGGGCCAATATGATTTTTCTGCCTCAACAACCTCCCCTCAACAGCCTCGGGGGTTGGCTATATAAACCCCCAAAATAATTGTAACCTGTATTCCATTTTTCTCTTTATAGTTATAATGTTAAAATAGGTTTAGAATAATTTGTATTTTATTTTTAATAGTTTTCTACTCTTTTACTGAGATTAATAAAAGTGGATTTTAGTTTCAAAAGTCTTTATTAATTTACCGCTTTTATTGATTATTCTTGTTATAATCTCTTTTGATATTATATGAATATTAATTGATTAAAGTTAATTAAATAGCTTTGATTGATTAATAAAAGTGAATTTGGAATTAATTTATCCCTACTGGATAAATAAAGTACTGTTCGAGATTAATCACGATGGTGATGAATGTTGATTCGGTGGTGTTCGGTGGTGGATTAGGGTGTTGAATCGGATCATAATGGTTGTTCAGCACAACCTTCTACTCAACGGTTTTCTACAAAAGGTTCGATTTCATTTTAATTTTCATGTTTCTTTTCTTTTAGATTAATCTTGATTCAATGTTTAAGTTGTTTAGTTAAAAGTGTAAGGAGTTAAGTTTGTTACTGTTTAATTTACCTGATGTTATTTACTTGTCTGATTAATGTATAATATGCCTTAAACTTGAGTATTGTTTAATTTGCTGATTTAGGTTTTGAAGATAATGTTGTTTGACTGATTTTCGTAATAGGCTGCTTGTGATTTAAGTATCTGCTCTTTTTGATTTGTTTTTGATGACTCATGTTAGTTCGAGTTCGATTACTGCAAATGTTGGTAGAAAACGCCTTAAGATCTGCTGAGTTTATTGCGAAATTAGCTTTTAAATTTATCACTTACAGAAATTAAGTCTGGAGCTGTAGTTTCTTTTAGATTCTGAACTTTTCGGTTTTTAATAGTCTGCTAAGATGATAGCTTAAGTGGTAAAAACCTGATTAGTCTGCTAATATAGTAGGTCTGCTTTAGATTCTATTTTTTTTATTGCTGCCAAGTTGTTAATTATGCTCAATATGTTGGTAATATCATGTAGTTGCTGTACTGAAGAGCCTGATTTTGTGTTAATTTGATTTTGCTGCCTTTGTCGTGATTGTGTTATGATATTTGGAAGTCTTTTGATGAAACTTGTTTCTGATTGTATCTGCTGATGGTGCTTTTGGTTTAAGTTGTTTAGGTTTGCTAGTGCAATACCTGATATTGTTTTTATCTGCATTGTTACTTATTAACTGCTGGTTGAATATAACTGGATATTGTTCAAATTCGAGTTAAAAAATAAATTTGGCATAAATTTGGATATAAGTTGTTTGGGGACATTGTCCAAAATTTTGTTTAAGCAATTTATTTTGTTACTATACGTTATACTATACTGTAACGTTATAATCACCTCCTGTGACATTGTTAATTATCATTTGTCCAAAAATAATATTCACACAAAAAGACCACTCCTGTGGTTCGAACCCGTGACCTCGCGGACAAACATCCAATGTGTTAACCATTTGAGCTACAAGCTCTTTTGATTTCTCTATCAGTAATTTAATTAATATTGTAATCTCCTTTTGGCAGATTGTGATT
The DNA here is from genome assembly GCA_025667525.1 of Glebionis coronaria. Taxonomy (NCBI): domain Eukaryota; kingdom Viridiplantae; phylum Streptophyta; class Magnoliopsida; order Asterales; family Asteraceae; genus Glebionis; species Glebionis coronaria. Next base: position 355,515 of record JANFOE010000102.1, read on the forward strand.
TAAGTATTGTTTTAATTAAGTTTCCGTTCTAATAATTTTTTATTAATATTTTTATTAAAGTAATTTTGAGTTTTTAATAATCAATAGTTTCAAAATAAAATTAAAATGTTTTTATTAATTTTAAAAGTTTAATTAGTTTTAAGTAAATTTAGATTTAATTAAATTTGTAAAAGTAAAATAGTTGTCAATAGATTTTAAAATAGTTTAAAAGTAATTTTTATTAAATAGATTTATTTTTATAGATTTTTAAATAGTTTAATTTTTAAGTAATTGCGTTTGGATTTAATAAAATTGGGGGTTTACGATTCATGCACTTTAGGATAAAATATAGTTTTAAAATTGGTAGAATTTAATTTTAGTTTAAAAACTCAAAACCAATTCAAATTAATTGTCCGAATCGAAACAAAACGTCTCAAATTCATAAGATCTTCGTGTACAACGAACTTGGTTCATCACGTGTTTAATTGAATTCGTCTTTGGTAATTTTAGTTTATTACTTTTTCCTGATGGTAATTTACTAAATCACCCTATAACGTATCTAATTATCACTATATTATCACGATCACATCAAAAATTTTGGCGCCGCTGCCGGGGATTTTGTGTACGATTCGTTTTCGTGGAGATTTGTTGATCGTTGATTTGAAGACCCTTTCCGTCCTCGGAAAGTTTTGTTATTGTCTTATTATATAGTATGTATCGTTTTAGTTGATTTATGAAAAATACCAAAAATAATCTTCTTAATCCTATATCATGTTTAATTCTTTTTCTCCTCGCCCTCTAAATTTTAATTCTTCCATGAATTCCTTCGTCGATTGTGTTGGGTGTGGAGAACCGTTATATGGTTTTTTACCATGTCGGTTGTGCACGTGTGAGCGTTGTGGAAATGATTTACGTCACAATTTTCGAGTTGGATTTTGTCCTTTTTGTAATGAGATTACTTCATGTGGAAATCCCAATTTTTCGAGTAATTCTCTCGATTTCAATCCACCTCCACACCCTACATACGAGACACCCTCGTGTGAGTTTTGTGGAAACGATTCTCATTTTGGTGATGATTGTTCGCATCGATTCTCGCTTAATTACGAGCAAGAACCGAGCTACAATCAAAACTTTAATAATAATTGTTATCCACAAGATTTACCGAGTTTATCACAACAACATCATTGTTGTGAGTATTGTGGAGGTCCTCACGAGAGCTTTAATTTTCAACCGAGGGATAATAATTTTTTTGAGCCCTTTTCTCGCGTGAATGAAAAATTTAAACGACTTGAAACGATGTTCCAACAAATAATGAATCAAAGAAATGTGGAAATTGTTGAAAAAAGCATTGAAGATATGTTGCATGAAAAGAGAAAAATCAATCAAGAGATTAATGATATAACTAATGAATTGGGAAGTCGTAGATTTCATGGAGAAATAATTGATGAGGGATTTAAAAGAGATTGTGAACTTAAGATTAGACAACTTTTGCAAGATGATAATGGTTTAAACATTGAAATTCGAGAGAAAGAACGAGCTCAAGCGGAAGCAAAATATCTTGCCAATCGTGAACTCGAGCGTTCTCTTCTTTTGGACGATGACGATGATGAGGATATCTTTGATCTCACTCCATCTCATGACATCACTACTCCTATTCATGATTCTTCCACCGTGGAACCCGAAAATTCTCTAATCAAGGGGGACGAGCATATTAGCACTATACTTGTCCAAAACCCGAGAGAATTTGACGGTATTTCCAATGAGATGTGTGATTTGCCACATTGTGATGACTCTCTTTCTTCCATTCACTTTGATATTTTCTCCAATTCTAATGATGAAAATTGTGATGGAAATGAAGATTTTTAGAATGATTCGACTTCTAGTGAATTTTCTAATGAGGAGTTCTCCGATGAACTTTCTTATAAAGATGACATTCACGACTCGAATTTTGAGGGGGTTACCGATGAACCTACTCTTCTTCAGCCATTTCCACCGGGAAATGAGGATGATAGTGATCCGATGTTGATCCCAAACTTAGATCGATTAAGCTTTGTGTATACGAGATTAGATCAAGTACTACACGTAGAGAAACCTTTGCTTATGAGTAAAGTAACAAAGTGTTATGCGGAATTAACACTTGATCTAAAACACAATGATGTTAAACAAACTTTCACTTGTATTAGAATGATTCTTGTTGATTACAATGAAAGAGCTTAACAATCGAAAACTTATGAAAACTGATATTAAACTTTAACCTAAAAGATCTTCTTTTATAGAACAAGAAGTCTTGTACAATAAGCTACGAATCAACTATTCTAGGTAAAGATAAACATAGAAAATACATTGTCGTCTCTATCCTTACTAGAAGTAATCTAGAATATAATAAACGTGTAGCTCACATCTTCCATCAGTGCTTGTCTTCAATCTGTCAACGCTTGACTTTAACTTGTCAACGCTTATGCTGTCAGCGCTCACTTTGCTCCTATCAACGCTTGAGTTGTTCTTGTCAGCGTTCAAGTGTTCTGGCCTAAATTTATTCCCAACAATCCTCCCCTAAACTTGATATCCACTCTTATGATCAAGTTTCTGAATAAACATTAAGGACTTGGAGGAGTCTGACAAACCTTATCATATTGGTAATAAATAAATCTGATTAAATTCTTTGCCACGTCACTTGTATAGTCTATTTCCAACTGGGTGTCCTTCATCTTCTCCAAAACAGCCTTGGATATGAAATACTGAGCATCTACAAGTAAATACTCAGCAAACTTTGTAGAACTCAAATGGTATACACCAGCAGCTGAATATAACCTCCATTGAAGACCACTGAGATCATCTTCAAGATCCTTCCATATTTCAGGATCTTCTTCTTTTGTCCCACACATTCTTTTGAATGTGGTCCAAAGTTTTATTCCATTGGCTGAAGTTGGTGCTTCAGCCTCATACTTGGTTTCTAGCAACCTCCAAAGGTCCACCAAGTCTTCTCTGTCACAACTTGCAAATAAAGATATGAGAGTGGTAAAAGTGTGTACCTCCTTGCCAAATCTTCCAATTTTCCAGAATCCACATTCATCTTCATCATAACTTACAATTGGATTCCTAGAATCTAGTGGTAACACATGCACCATATCTGAAGCTTCTAATGGGGAGAGCTTGAGGCTCTTTCTAATAATTGCTTCACTTGGATATAGTTGATTCATATCTTTTGGAAACTCAAGAATAAATCCCTTCTTTACTGGTCTAGGAACTATCATAGCTTTCTTGATTGCCATCTCTTCTGCAAGTTGCTCCTTTCTTTCATCTGAAAGAAGTCTGAAAGTGTTTTCTTCTTGCACTTTCACCCAAATAGGATAAGCCCTATGTTCCAACTCATCAAACGTCAAAGCCTTCAGCTTCTGATGTGTCCATCCAACTCCATGACATTTGAGCAACATAAAGTAGAGCTTCCTTCTATCCCTTTTCAATTCAGAGAGAATGTTGCTTGCCTTGTACTTCAACATCACCTTACAATCCTTCTGAACTCTAAGAAGAATTTCCAAACCCCATATTTGATCTGAAATGGTCAAGTCTGGATTATCCATACAGCTTTCTTCCCAAGAATTGTACATCTGAACTACCTCTGGCATATCAAAATCAATTTGCAACTTCAAATCTCTCAGCCTTTCCCTAGCAAGCTCATCACCATACTCAAGTCTTTCTGGTTCAACAATCATCACACTTGAATCTGAGCTAGCATCATCACTTTCTTCTTCAGAAGTCACAACAAATGGTGACTTTTCCTTTTCACCTTGTTCCATCATTTGCTCAGCCAATCTTCTATCAAATTCAACCTGAGCTGCATTCTTTGGAACAATTTCTTCTACCAACTTACCCTTACCCTTATCTGTTGGTTCAATTGTTGGTAGGGTAGATGATAATACCTGAGTAGGAACATCTTTGATGATAGATGATGACTGGAATACATCACCTCCATATGCAGATCTGTCAACGCCCAAATTTCTTCTATCAGCGCCCAAAATACTTCTGTCAGCGTCAAAACTTGTCTTGTCAACGCTCAAATATTTTCCCTCAGCGCCTTGTGTAACTTCTCTCAACATATCTGTAAATGATAAATTTAAATTGGTTGGAGAGATTAAGGACGTATCAAAACCTTTTTGTTCCTTCAAAGTAGTAAGAGCTTCAGCAATATCCAATGATTGACCATCTTGACTGCTCTTATCACTCAGATTTCTTGGTCCTCCTCCCCTTTGGAAGACTCCTCCATACCTCCCCTTGAATGAGCACTCTCCAAAACAACAATCCTCTCCCTCAATTCTTTGAGTTCAAGGCCTTGGTTACTGACAATTTGTACTAAGTCTGCATTTTGCTTTTGCAAGCTAATGCAGGCAGCCGTCAATTCTAAAAGCGTCATTAGTTCCAGTCTGCCCTCTTCCAAAATGGGGATTTGACCTCCCAAGTCAGGTTCATTGGGCATGGATGAGGACTTAATTATGGTGGGACTGCCTTGGCCAGCTTCTAAGCCAGAACCAATAGTCCCAGCCTCATCCAGGTCACCAGCCACACTTGTGGTGGTGGTTCTCTCTGCTACATGGCTAGGACCACCAGAGGAGAACACTCCAGCAGTCCTTTGGCGTTTAATCAACCTATATTCAGGTGGTGTGGAAGATGGTGTAGAAGAAGGTGTAGATGTGGGTTGATTAAGGGGTGTTTGGGATTGTGATGGTTGGGTGTCAGCGGTGGAAATAGACATATCAACGCCCACATTAGATGTGTCAGCGTCAAAGGGATTTTGGTCTATTTGCATTTGGTCAGGTGAGGGTAAAGGTTCAGGAATAGGTTCAAGTTGTGGTTGAGGGTCAATATGAGGTTGGGGGTCTGGTTGGGGTTGTGCTGCTGCAATAACAGCAAGCATGGCTGGGGTTAATGGTAGGTCTCTATGAGGTGGTGAGTTCATCTTGGTAAAAATAGCCTTCTGTTGTTCAGGGATCTTATAAAAATCATTGTGATCCCTTGAACAATATCTTTGAGCATCAAAAACCATTTGCAGAAAACGGGAATAAGCTAAAGTCATTTTTGTCCCCTTGTTTTTACACATTCCTTCAAAAATCATTTTAGACCAGTTATAATTTTGCCCTGTTGCAATACACACAATAGCAGTTGCAATGGATCTATTGATCTCATTGTGTGTAGTACATTTGGGACTCAAACATTGAAGGAGAATGTGAATGAGGTACTTCCAGGCTGGGGGAAATTCCTGCTTATGGTACTTATTAAGAGTACCTTCATCAGGAATAGGGTATCCCAAAGCCCTAAGCCCTTGTTCTATTTCAGATATGGGAAGAATGGTTATACCATCAGCATCATTAAGATGCAAGGCCTGGCGTACCAAGGCCTCAGTAACCACCCAAGGTCTCCCATGTACAATAGAAGTCAATGTTGTCACTCCATTAACTGTTGAGGAACTAACAGTGTTCCAAAACTGTTTAATGTGTGTGACTGGAATGAGTGGTGCATGAGAAAGAGCATACCTTAATGGGGATGCATTCAAATACTCCACCATCTGTGTGTATTGAGGGAACAAAGTATTATCAGCAACAAGATAAGCAATCATGTTGTGTTGAGACTTGAACCCCAAATCCAATTCTGCTGAGTTAAATCTTGGTGCCATTGAAGAAAGCTGTTAATTTGAAGTATAAAAGATGAAGGTTGATAAGAGAAAAGTGTTAGACAAGAATTATAGATACCCTGTTTAAAATAGGAGCCAAATTTATAGGAGTGGATGAATGCACGTGATTGGCCCGAAAATAGGCAAAGATTTTCAAAAATCAATCATGAAAATATTGAAAAAGTTTATAAGTTATCTCATGCATTTAATGAAAGTAACAACTCCTAAAATTACGGCTTGAAAATATGTCAAAAAGTAACAACTGGGTAGGTCCCATTGTTTGTCAACGGTCAAATATAACCCATCAACGCCCAACGGCTATAATCTTGTCAACGTTCGCCTAAAGCCATGTCAGCGTCCATTTTGGTCACAACAACGCTTGGAAAAATCTTGTCAGCGTCCAAAAATAAAATGGTTTTAAAAAGTGAAAAATGACCTTAACAAGTAATTTATCCTAGAGAAGATAACCAAAAGCTGATAATTATCATAGGGCGGCAAGCACTGTCCAGTTATGCACACTTGCATAAGCAAGATAGACATAACAGTCCTCTAGTGTCCCTTGCTAACCAAAATTCTTAACAACCAAGTTACCTCATAAAATCCTTGTTACTCCCAGGTAAAACCCATATCAAAAGGATTCCCAAGCCTCCCAACAGACCACAACCAATTCTAGGCCAAAAATGTCTTGGCAGCATGCAAAATTGATATACTATGCATGCTACAGTGCCTCATGGTTTAGTAAAACTAACCCATACTCACCTGTGGACACAATCTAGAATTGTGATGAGAGTATTCTAAGAATACCCAAGAATCCTAAAGGTTCCTTAAACCTCCCCTTAAACTATGATACATGAGTTCTCAAAATATATATGAACATTAAAAATTTATGTCAAGATAGGAATATAAATATTCCAACCATCATCCATAAACAAAACATGTCCAAATAGCTCTTCATAGATCCATAAGCAACTCTGTATCCAATGGCATAAAGCTACCATTACCTGCACATTTAGATGAAAACCACAAAACTAACATTTGTTGCTGACGGCGTCCCGACAACACTTATCAGCGTTCAAGGAACTCTTGTTAGCGTTAGACAATAATATCTCCAACAACGGCAAAATAACACTTGACAGCGTTACATTTACCTTTGTTAGTGTTAGAAAAATAATGTGGAAATCTAAATCATCACAAAGACCAATAACAATGCATTATCCTGTACATACTTTTACAAAAATGTTCCAAAACACATATTAAGTGAGATTAACCATTCCAATATTTGTTACCAAATATTGAAATCTTCCAGCATCAAAAGGTTTAGTTAATAAATCAGCCACATTATCTTCTGTGTCTACCCTATCTGGTTGTATTAAACCTTTCTCAAAGCAATCTCTTATAAAATGATGTCTAATTTCTATGTGTTTGGTTTTAGAATGATGTACAGGATTTTTAATAATGCATAAAGTACTGTTATTGTCTACAAAAATCTTGGTATGCATAAAATTATACCCATAATCCAACATCTGGTTCTGAATCCATAAGACTTGTCCACAACAAGCAGCTGCAGCAACATATTCTGCTTCAGTTGTAGAATTTGCCACCACTGTTTGTTTCTTGCATTGCCAAGATATTAATCTGCTCCCAAGAAATTGGCATCCACCAGTTGTGGATTTCCTATCAAACTTGTCACCACCATAGTCACTGTCTAAATATGCAATAAGGTCCAATGGAGAATCTTTTGGGTACCATAATCCAAGATCTGGATAACACCTTAGGTACCTAAAAATTCTCTTCACAGCAAAAAGGTGACATTCTTTGGGAGTCACTTGATGGCGTGCACATGCACACACAGCAAACATGATGTCAGGTCTTGAGGCTGTAAGATACATCAATGATCCAATCATTGATCTATAGTGCCTAACATCCACATCCTTTCCAGCTCCAATTTTTCCCCAAGGGTGTTGTCTATCCATAGGAGTGGAAGCCTCCTTTTCATGTGGAGAAAAACCATATTTCTTCAAGATTTCAGCTACATACTTGTCTTGGGAGATGAAGATACCATCTTCTTTCTGCTGAACTTGTAACCCTAGAAAGAAGTTCATCTCACCCATGGCACTCATCTTGAATTTATCTGTCATGAGCTTGGAAAAATCCTCACTCATTTTTGGATCAGTAGACCCAAAAATGATATCATCAACATAGACCTGCACCAGCAACACATGTTTTCCTTTCTTCTTTGTAAATAGTGTCTGATCTATGGTGCCCCTCTTGAAACCATTTTCCACCAAGTAGGTGGACAATGTACCATACCATGCTCTAGGGGCCTGATGAAGTCCATACATTTCTTTCTTCACTCTATAAACCTTGTCTGGATTTTCAGGATCTTCAAAGCCAGGAGGTTGCATGACATATACTTCCTCAACAATTGTCCCATAGAGGAAAGCACTCTTCACATCCATTTGGTAAACAGTAAAATTCATACAAGAGGCATAAGCTAGAAAAATTCTTATAGCTTCAATTCTTGCAACTGGTGCAAAAACTTCTTCATAATCAATTCCTTCCTCTTGTGTATATCCCTGAGCTACCAAACGTGCCTTGTTTCTGACCACAATACCTCTTTCATCTTTCTTGTTCCTTAGAACCCATCTTGTCCCAATTGGTCTCACATATCTAGGACAATCAACCAGCTCCCAAACATCCTGTATAGCAAATTGGTGAAGCTCATCCTGCATTGCTTCCACCCAACTTGGTTCTTTGAGAGCATCAAAAATCTTCTTGGGTTCTTCCTGTGACAGAAAACAGGCAAACAAACATGCTTGTACAAGAGGGGTATCAACCTTCTTGTGTATATTGGCAATACATCCACCAAGACCTTGATGGGATCTTCTTGTCTGAACTGGAGCCATAACATCACCAATGATCTGAGATGTGGGGTGATCCTTTGCTATGGAAGTGAGAACTCCTCCTTCAATAAGTCTGGTGTCCTCAATTTCACGCTCCATGTTGCCAATATCTTCTTCATCTGACTCTGTTTGATCAACATGTATCTCTTCATGGACATTAGAAGGTCCACCTTGTTCAAAATGTGAAGAGAAAAGATGTGCAAAGGTGTTGTCAAATTCTGATCCTTGTTTGTCAGCGTTAGGGCTAACAACGCTTGAACTGCTTGTGTCAGTGTCTGATCCATCAGCGTCTGAAATGCTCTTGTCAGCGCTTGATTTCCCTTTGTCAGCGCCTGAAGAAGTATGCACGTTTGTATTTGGTGGTATTTGAAAACCACCATTATCTTTTCTAGCAGCAGCAGCAGCATAATACTCATCTGTCCATATAGGAAGTGTAACATATTCTTGTGTGGGAGATGATTCAACTGCTGGTGGTCCATCCTCCTTAGCAACCTGTATACCTGAAACATTACCAATTCTCTTTTCCAAAACACTTGAAGTTACCTTCACAATGTCTGGATCAGTAACAGGCATATAATTCAAAGCTCTAGATAAAGGTTCTAAGTCAAACAACCAATTTGGACCACTTTCAGGATCACTAGGTTTACTTTCTAAAAACCTAACATGTACCTTTTCAAGTATACGTTTTTCCTTTTTAATGTAAACCCTATATCCTTTGCTCTGCACTGAATAACCCATGAAGTAGCCTTCATCACCTTTTGAATCAAATTTACCTAGGGCCTCACTAGTTTCTAGAACAACTACATGACATCCAAAAGGCTTGAGGAAGCCAATATTTGGCTTCCTTCCCCAAAGTAATTCATAAGGTGTTTTATTATGTATCTTGTTGACCAATGCCCTATTTTGAACATAACAAGCTGTGTTAACAGCTTCAGCCCAAAAGGCTATAGGAAAGTGGGCATCAGCCAACATGGTTCTGGCTGCTTCAATAAGGGTCCTATTCTTCCTTTCAGCAACCCCATTTTGCTGTGGGGTTCTAGCTATGCTAAACTGTCTAGTAATCCCTTTCTTGGCACAAAAATCATCTAACAACTGATTTCTAAACTCACCCCCATTGTCACTTCTAATAATTTTGACCTCATTACCATTCTTCTTTTCTATCTGGGTAATGAAATTAATCAGACTTTGGGCAGTTTCACTTTTCTTGGCTAAAAAGAAAGTCCATGTAAACCTGGAATAATCATCAGTGATAACAAAACAATATGATTTTCCCTTCAAACTTTCTATATTAGTTGGACCAAAGAGGTCCATATGCAATAAGTGAAGCGGTTTAGAACTAGAGTGCACCTGTTTAGACCTGAATGAGACCTTGTGCTGCTTGCCCTTAAGACATGCAACACAAGAGTGGTCATTGTGGAAAGCCTTTTCAGGCAAACCATCAACTAAACCAAGCCTCACAAGTCTATTAATATTCTTAAAGTTTATGTGCCCTAATCTCCTGTGCCAAAGATTACTTTCATCTACTGAGGCTTTAGCATACAGACATGACATTTTATTATTTATCTTTATTCCATTAAGATTCACATTATATATGTCTTTATGCCTTGGTGTTCTAAAATCCATGTATTTCTCCTCAGGGAGCTTATAATCTTTGCTTAACACCAAGCACTCAGTATCTGTGAAAAGAACCTTATTTTTGTTATCACACACTTGTGATACACTAAACAAATTATAATCCAGATCTTTTACCAAGAAGACATTCTCAAACAGTAGATTGTTGGTGACAAGGGTTCCTTTTCCTGTGATGGTGCCATATCCCCCTCCAAAGTATACCTTATCACCATCTTGATTAGGAGAAAAATTGGTCAGATAGTCTTCCTTTCTTGTCATGTGCCTTGAGCATCCACTATCCCAGTATCCATAATCATTGATCTTCTTCTGAATGCCCTGCACATAAAGAAAACACATTAGTTTTCTTTGGGAACCCAAGCCTTAGAAGACTTGGATTCATTTGGTTGTTAAACAAGAACAGACTTGGTTCTCATAACAACCCCATTTTCATCCCTGTTTGAATGAAATTCCCAGTTAACCCCAATTGGTGTTGACAATGCCTTTGAAATATAATGAAACATGTTGCATGTCATAGAAACACCAGTAAAATTAGGGTTTTGGTCTTGTTTTGGTCTCCATGTTAAGCTAGTAGAAGCTTTAGACCTATTTCCCTGTGGTTGCAAATACCTAGGTTTAGCAGTGTGTCTGTCAGCGCTGAAATTTCTCTTGTCAGCGCCCCGATTGCTCTTATCAGCGTTGAACCTAGGGTTTGCTACAGGAACCCATTGCCTATTTGACCAAGTGTTTGACTTTTGAAAAGGTCTTAGGCCTTGTGTGTTAGACCCTCTAGAAAAGAATGGGGCTGGTCTAACAACTTGTGAACTTTTGTTCACAAAGGTATTGGGTCTGACAGTGTTTGACCTATGTTGACTTTTGTCAGCGCTGAAATGGTTCCTATCAGCGTTGACATTGGAAGCGTTGACACATTTGTATGCCAAATGTGAGAAGCTTCCACATGTGTAACAGGCTTTTCTAGACATAGTCTTAGGTCTAGAAGTAAAGAAGCCTGTTCCATGGTTACTAACTTGGCTTTTTGGGGACCTAGTATTTCTATACATCTCAGCATACTTAACACTAGGTTTTCTAACAGTTTGTGGGCCAAGGTCAACAGCTTTGCCAGTGGTAGGGTGTGTGATCTTAATAGGTTTACGATCAATGGACTCATCAATTGGTATCATGTTTGGTGTGGGCTCATTTGGACTTTCACACAACAACCCTCCCTTAACAAACAAGGTGTGGTTAGCTTTCTTCCACTCATCTAGGTCAGTCAGTTTTTGCTTGTATTCCTCAACTGGGGAAATCACTCTAGGTGGAGGAATGAATTCCTCCTCTTGGCATTCTAGCAAGCCAGTCCAAGATAAGTCCTTTGATTGGACACCATAGAAATCCCCAGCTGGTGGTGGGACAACAGTATAATTATTCATCCCAATCCCACTCATATCCTTAGAGTCTCTTTGTTTACTAACACACTCTCCTAGGGATTGTGTGGCCTTATCAAATCTCTGGATTTTAAGACTCACATTATCTTTATTTTTGTTAGCCTCCTCTAACTGAGCTATCAAATCAAGATTAACCCTATTTACTATATCTTGAACATCCTTACTCTGATGTAACTCATGTTTTAAGATATTTATTTGATCCTTTAAATCAAACTCCATTTTCTTATACTCAGCTACTGTCTTTTCTGTTTGGGTAAGAGCAATTTGATAATTAGATACTTTGCATCTTTCAGTACTTGCCTCATCTAATAATTTAACTATCTCTTGTTTTAATTTTTCAGTATTTAAACGACAACCCTTAGAACAGAAAGCATCATCATATACCTCATTATCTGATGAAGAGGAGGAGTGTGCCATGAGAGCATATTCAGCATGCTCTTCTTTAACTTCAGCAACCAAAGCTCTGTCCTCTTCCTCATTCTTAGCCATCCAGCTCCAATCCCATTCTCCAACACCATCAATTTGTTGAACAGCAACCATGGCCTTGGGATCTGGGCTCTTAATCATTTGGCTTGAAGGCTTCCCAGCATCAGATCTTCTTGGAGATCTACATTCCCTCATAAAGTGCCCCATCCTATGACAGTTGTAGCACTCAACTTTGGACTTGTCAAACCCAGCAACATCCTTAGCATTAAATGTCATCTTCTTCTTGAACCTTTTATTGAATCTGTTTGCTCTTAAACTTACAAGAGTCATAGTCCACTTGATGTCCATTTCTTCCAATTGTTCATCACTTATCTGCTCAAGATCTTCATATGTAATCCTTGAATCACTGGGCAAAGAAGCAATGAATGCACACACAGTATCTAGATCAAAACCAGCAGGCTTAATTCTATCAGCGCCATGATTGTGTTTGTCAGTGCTTGAGTATAAAGCGTTGACAGGATATGATCCAGCGCTGACAGATTGACATCCAGCGCTGACACCTTGAGATCCAGTTGCTGAATGTCCATAGAAGTTCATGGAATCAAATTGGCCTTCACTTTGTGAAAAGAAGGCCATGTTGCTACTGGAAGATTTATTATCACTTTCCAATTGCCATTCATTCTCCAACAGTCTTAGTTTGTTGAAGATGTCATCAAACCTTGAGGTCTTGTGGGTATTATTGACAAGAATGGATCTTGTCTCAATCTTCCATACATCTCCAAGGCTTTTGAGAAAAGTAGCATTCAATTCAGGGTCATCAATCTGTTTTCCCATGAAGGAAAGTTGACTTGTGATATCAAGAAGTCTACTTCTCACACTGCTGAGATTCTCATTAGGTTTAGCTTTAAAGACAGCAAACTCATGTAAGAGTTGCTTCTTCTTTTCTTCTTTTGTGTCAGCATTGCCACCATGTGCTACTTCAAGAGCTTCCCAAAGTTCTTTTGCAGACTCAAAGCGTTTGTACTTGTGCTGATTCTCATGACCTAGGGCATGTTTCAAGATGTTCAAGATTTTCATGTCCACCCTTTTCTTGGCTATATCTTCAACAGCTACAGCTCTCCCATCTCCAGGTTTTTCTACCTTATCAGCTTCAGGACAATTAGGAACAGCTGTCCTTGTGGCAATTGCAGCAGTAATCTTTGCTTCTTTATCGAATGTGTTCCCATATTCGATTATCTCCCAAAGAGTGTAGTCATGAATAGCTATGTATTGCTCAAAATTGGACTTCCAAAGCTCAAAGTTCCTGGCATCAAACATGGGAATTTTGATACTAGGGTTTGAGAAGTTGTTTTGTAGCAAACAAGCAGGTTGATCTGTGCCAGACATGATGTTTTTAGGGTTTTGAGAATTTAGGGTTTTTAGGGTTTGGTGTTTTAGGGTTCTTGCGTTACTTAAAGATCAAAAGTTTCTCAACAAGCTCTGATACCACTTGTTGATCCCAAACTTAGATCGATTAAGCTTTGTGTATACGAGATTAGATCAAGTACTATACGTAGAGAAACCTTTGCTTATGAGTAAAGTAACAAAGTGTTATGCGGAATTAACACTTGATCTAAAACACAATGATGTTAAACAAACTTTCACTTGTATTAGAATGATTCTTGTTGATTACAATGAAAGAGCTTAACAATCGAAAACTTATGAAAACTGATATTAAACTTTAACCTAAAAGATCTTCTTTTATAGAACAAGAAGTCTTGTACAATAAGCTACGAATCAACTATTCTAGGTAAAGATAAACATAGAAAATACATTGTCGTCTCTATCCTTACTAGAAGTAATCTAGAATATAATAAACGTGTAGCTCACATCTTCCATCAGTGCTTGTCTTCAATCTGTCAACGCTTGACTTTAACTTGTCAACGCTTATGCTGTCAGCGCTCACTTTGCTCCTATCAACGCTTGAGTTGTTCTTGTCAGCGTTCAAGTGTTCTGGCCTAAATTTATTCCCAACATCCGATTTTTGAGAGGTTCACCTTTGAACTTGCTCCTTTAGACCCATTTCCACTGGGAAATGAGGTTGATTTGACTTTTCCGATCCTTGAGAAGTTCTCCGATGAAATTACTCATTTAGATGTGGAAGACGTGGTTCTTCGTGAGAAGTTATCTAACGTCTATCTTCTCATTTCTAAGATCGAGACTTTAAATTCTAAGCCTAATACTAAGTCTTTCTCTCCATCTCCTATTCCCGTTGAGGATAGTGATCCGCTTATGGAGGAGATTGACACTTTTCTTGCTTCTAATGATTCGATACCACCGGGTGTTGATGAACTCGACCCGGAGGGGGACGCTCTCTTTTTAGAGAATTTACTTGATGATGATTTCGTTCCAAGTCCTCCTCCCACCCACTTTGACCTTAATGTGCGGGTTTTCCATGTGTCTCATATTGAGTACCATGACCCCATTGATCACATTCCTAAGGGTGAAATGGTCGTTAAAGCTAAGAATGTTGATACCATAATTGTTGAGACTTTTACCACACCATTACCATTTGCTTTCTATGATCTTGGATTAGCATGGGGGACGACACCGTGTTGTCTATTCCTTTCTCCACCGAGGACGAGATATTTGACTTCGAAATCGTTGATTTAGGGAAATCTCGGCCTTTCACCGATGCAATAATTGAAAGATTTTTCAATCATCTTGGTGCGAGTTTATCTCGGGGAGCATGTTATATTCATACCATTATTTGTGACCACCATCTCTTTTTAGAGATTCATGTTGGAGTTTTATCCTTTCGGTTGTCATCCGACAACGAGGATGAGATCTTTAACCCCGGCATCGTGCTTCATGTTGGATTTTCTTCCATTATTCCGGTTTTCACCACTTTCCCTAAGGACCAATGAATGTGGGGATCAAGTCGAGCTCATGACTCGGTTAACAAAAATGAGATGCCTTGTGGGGGAGTCCCATACTTTCTATCTTCTTTCTATTTTCTAACACTAATAAGGCTTGATCTTTCAAGCTCGTGCTCGTTTTTCGTTGTGTTGTGAATCTTAGGTACGACCCTTATCACTGAAGACTCTCGTGTTCGGTTTTTGTCGGTCCACTTGATCTTCCTACTTTGATTTCCAAAAAGGGGAACGCTCTCTATCCTTTTATTTTTATCGACTAACGTTTTATCTTGAGGCATAATTAATAAACGTCTTATAGATTTGCGTGCTCTTTTCATGTTAGGATTTTGCATTAGACTCTTCGTGTCTTAGCAAGGGGGTGTTACTCTTGAGCTAAGAAACATTGAGGACAATGTTTGGTTTTAGCATGGGGGAGTCAATAGATATAATTGCTTGCTATTGCTTTTGTCATGTCCAAACGTAATTGTTTTTCTCATTTTTCATAAAAAAATAAATTTTTAGTGTTGTTTTTAAATTTTAATAAATAAAATAAGTGCTTTTGACACAAATGTAGTCTTTCCGTTGGTGAAAATAAAAATAGTTTTTGACTCGACTTGGTTTTACCTTAGCTTTTCCTTAACGTGTTTGAATTAAGTTTTGCTAGGCTTTTATATAGGGAGCTTTAAAACGCGAAAGTCTTAACTCATACGGGTTAAGAACGAGAACTTTTCGTAAGTTCCTATAATTGATCCTAGAAAGTCGTTTATCAAGGGAACTTTAAAACGCAAATTCTAAAACTTGAAAAAGTACTACAAGATGCAAGATCCTATAGATGATTTGAAAACCCAAAACTTTGATTTAATAGGCTAAGTATCCATTGATTTCACATTTTTGAAATTTTACAATATGGAGAACAAGAGATGATAGAGTTCAATCATAAGTTACTAAGGTTAAATTCTTCTTTGTGCAAGTATTTTTGTGTTTGATTTAATCTTCTCGTATTTACTTTCCACGCTTGAATAATAATTGTTTAATAAATGAAGTTTTTAGCAGTTTAGGCTTGTTATCTAAACCCGTAACTCCTTCTTTTTCTTCCCTTGTAATTAAAGTGAGAACACATTAAGGGTGTCAGCGTCATGGACTTTTGATCATAGGATTGCGGAAATTTGGCTTACTATAAATATCATATTAATAAGAAGAATAAAGAAAAACATGTTCTCTAGGAGCCTTCTGGTGGGAGTCATGTAGCACTAACCTTGTCATTAGAGCCTTAGGGTGTATGTCAAGGGGACGTGTTGAATAAAAATTGCTTCATCATCATGAGCCATAAGGTGGGATGGTGTTGTCAATTCCCTTGTTTTTGTCCAAGGAGCCTTCGGGTGTGGATTTTAAATAAGGAGCACAATTGCATCTTAAAGAGCCACAAGGTGTTATGATGTAATTGTTGCTAACTCCATTAATAAGGTCATAATTGACTTTGGAGGTTTTTATTTTTGCTTTTAAGTAGCCATATTAGCCAAATTTCGTGTCCGGGGATTTATCCCTCAAATCGTGTTAAGTTATCCTTGATGTGGACTTTCTTTAGTGACAACGGTTTTTGAATTTAAGGTTAGGTTTTGAGTGTTGATTTTACACCGTTCTTGCCTTCATTTTTGGACTAATAAATATCAAATAAAGTCAAATGAGCCTTTGGGTGAATGACAAATAAAATCTAGAGATACAATTAGGAATACTAGGAGATTGAGTTTAACACAAATTACTTGTATGAGTTGATTTAATTTTGGGGCTTATGATTGACAATGATCTTGTTTTTGCATTTGGCATGGAAAAGTGAAAAGTCGAGGACGATGAATCTATTTGAGTTTTATGATCCTAAAAGTTATTTTTCAAATAATGAAAGCAATACATTATGTCTTTGCAAAATAAAGTTGTCAAAAGTTGAATAATGGTGTAGTTAGTGTTTTATTTTATCTTTGCGTGAGGACACGGGAATTGCTTAGCAAGGGGGAGTTTGATATGAGTGATTTTACTCATATCCATTGTATCTTAAACAATGAATAAGTGCATAAAATGTATCAATATTGCCTTGTATTTGCATGTTTCTTGTTTTTATGTGTGTAGGTACCAAGATCGCGAAAACCGGCAAGAACGACACGAGTTTGAAGAAAAAGATCAACAATGCCAAAAATCGAGCTCGTCTTTAGCGGAATTAATCTTATACGGAGTTATTGGGCTTGTGGGTCCCACATTTGGGAATATGGGCTCAAAAGCCCATTTGAAGTTCAATATGGTGAAAGCATTTGCTAAAGGCCCAACAATGGCCCAAAAAGGGAAATAAAGGGGACGGATGTGTGCAATTTGGGCTTCAAGCCCAAAGCTTTTCACAAGTAAATTAAATGGGACGTGTAAATGGGCCTGTTAGGGTGAATTAAATTTGGACGTGTAAAGCTATTAAGTTAATACACGTTTTATTTTCATCTCACTCATATATTTATTCCACCCACCTTCTCTCGATAAAACCAAAGTGCACCATATCCTTTCTTCCCCAAACCAAAAACCAGTAACATATTATTTATCCCTCAAAACCTAATTTTACCACATCAACAAAATTACTCAATAAATTGGGGGTTTTGGTTTACTCGTGTGATTCACACGAGTGGATATAAATTCCCCAAGGAAATCGGAAGCAAGAAGTGATGGCATCTTTGACGTGGCACCATATCATTGGCGGAAAAAACACATCATTCCTCAATCATCCAATAAATAGATGACACCTCATCAATCAAAGAAGCACAACTAGCACAACGGATGCCACGTTGGTGATCTGTGTGCTAGTTGTGTATTTACAACCGTGGGATCAAATATGGTGATGAAAGAGAAGAAATTAAGGGCCAAGATGATTTTTCTGCCTCAACAACCTCCCCTCAACAGCCTCGGGGTTGGCTATATAAACCCCCAAAATAATTGTAATATGTATTCCATTTTTCTCTTTATAGTTATAATGTTAAAATAGGTTTAGAATAATTTGTATTTTACTTTTAATAGTTTTGTACTCTTTTACTGATATTAATAAAAGTGGATTTGAGTTTCAAAATTCTTTATTAATTTACTGCTTTTATTGATTATTCTTGTTATAATCACTTTTTATATTATATGAATATTAATTGATTAAAGTTAATTAAATAGCTTTGATTGATTAATAAAAGTGAATTTGGAATTAATTTATCCCTACTGGATAAATAAAGTACTGTTCGAGATTAATCACGATGGTGATGAATGTTGATTCGGTGGTGTTCGGTGGTGGATTAGGGTGTTGAATCGGATCATAAAGGTTGTTCAGCACAACCTTCTACTCAACGGTTTTCTACAAAAGGTTCGATTTCATTTTAATTTTCATGTATCTTTTATTTTAGATTAATCTTGATTCAATGTTTAAGTTGTTTAGTTAAAAGTGTAAGGAGTTAAGTTTGTTACTGTTTAATTTACCAGATGTTATTTACTTGTCTGATTAATGTATGATATGCCTTAAACTTGAGTATTGTTTAATTTGCTGATTTAGGTTTTGAAGATAATGCTGTTTGACTGATTTTCGTAATAGGCTGCCTGTGATTTAAGTATCTGCTCTTTTTGATTTGTTTTTTATGACTCATGTTAGTTCGAGTTCGATTACTGCTAATGTTGGTAGAAAACGCCTTAAGATCTGCTGAGTTTATTGCGAAATTAGCTTTTAAATTTATCACTTACAGAAATTAAGTCTGGAGCTGTAGTTTCTTTTAGATTCTGAACTTTTCGGTTTTTAATAGTCTGCTAAGATGAAAGCTTAAGTAGTAAAAACCTGATTAGTCTGCTAATATAGTAGGTCTGCTTTAGATTCTATTTTTTTATTGCTGCCAAGTTGTTAATTATGCTCAAGATGTTGGTAATATCATGTAGTTTGAAATTGTGTATAATGAAGTTCGTTTTTCTCAGTTCTTGTCAAATTGAAAGTCCTAACAATATCGGGTTTTTAACTGTTTTTGGTTGTTAATATTTTTTGGATATTCTATTGCTAATTCAAACAATGCCTTGCAAAAGTGAAAAATAACGTCTACTTATATGTAAAACATAGTGCAAATACCAAGAACTTATTCAATTTAAATTCAAAATGTAAATTTTACAAACTATAAGGACTGAAAATGTAAATTCTATGAAAAGTAAATGCTCAAATTGTAAAGCTAACAAGTACAAGGACTGAAAGTGTAAAAACAGTTAACTATGAGGATTAAAAATGAAAACTTTGCAAACTACTAACCAATTCTTAACAAATTCAAAACTAACTAACTGAATTTTAACAAACTTCAAAGTTTAAGGACTTGATTTAAGCAAACCCTAAAAAGATTCAAGTTTAGCCAAAATTATAACCAGATTAATACATGAAGGACTAAGATGCAATTTTTAGAAAGTTTTAATCAAAAACGGGTTTAACTCACAAATAAGCTCGTTTGAGCTTATTTCTTAACCAAAATCAACCAAACAACTTGTAAAATGCTTGAAATCAAAAATTAACTAGACCTGTAAAAGGAAATTAGATGAAACTGACTAAAAAGCTGATAAGCACTTTTCAATAAGCACAAAATAAGCTATAAGGAAATCTAGACTTGCACAACTCAATTTTATTAATGAAACTGATTAATGAGCCCAAAATATGAACGGGAAATCAGGTCTCATTCAAAATCATCCAGTAATAAGCTCAGAAGTTCAAATAAGCTAAAAGTAGTGCTTATGTTGACCAGCGTTGACCAAACTTTTTCAATAAACTCAAATTGTCAGAAATCAACCATTAGCACTTACTAAGTGAATCTGTAAAAGAAAATGGACTAGTTTATGAATAGGATAATGAGATATGAAAAATCAGTTTACACTTTACAGAAACTTGCATTTGCTTATTGGTTTAGATTTTTGCTTATAACTTGCTAAAAACTGAATACTGTACAAAATCCTTATATACTCTAGAACTTCATATTATGACCTAGAATTGAGAATTGGTTTGATGGAATTTCATTAAGAAACAAGTAAATGCTGAGCAAATCAAAGTGACACCTTTTATGAACAAAACTTGACTGAAAATGACCCACACTTTTTACAATGCCATTTGCCTCTTTGACTTAAATCTTGACTTGAAAATGACTCAAAACCATTTATAATCACTTACTAACTGAAATTGAAACAATTCTCACCAAATTCCAACACTTGATAATCAGTTAAAAGATTATGCCAAACACAATTTTAACTGAACTTTTGGAAATTTGGTGAAGAATTTTTGAGTACAAGTTTAAACTGAGTAAAAAACTTTATCAGGCTAAGTTTAGGAACCAAAATGAAGCATGTAAGAACTAGAAACAAATAAATCACTCAACAAGAACTCAAAATTGCAAGCCAAACTAAAATGACTGAAACTAAGCTAAATCAGGACAAGTACTCAACTAATAAGTAGATTAATCTACAATTAAGCTACCAATACACTAAAATCAGATCAGAAGCAGTTTAGAACAAGTTTTATCATGCAAACAAACAAGATTAACTAGAATTGAGCAGGCAAATTGCTGTTTTGAGGAATTTAAATTCAGAAACTTAGAACCAATAGCATAGGCCTCCTTTGGGGAGTAGAGGAGCGCTGAGCTCTCTATTCTAGTGCTAACCACCACCTTAGCACTAGATAACCCTATCCACAATCAAATCAATAGCTATAAACCAACAAATCTGCCATTGATGAGCTTGAATTCATCAAATTCTGAAAAACTGGACTGGATGATCAAATCAGCTGCAATCTTCAATCAAAGCTTATTATGATCTAATAATGATCATAACAAACTCATAACAGCAACACAGTAACAATGGTGCAAGGAATGAACAGTATAGGAGGTAAAGAGAATTGGCGGGAAAATGAGAATTTGAATTTTATTGAATGAAAGTTGTAGGTAATTGGTTACAAACTAACTAACAAACTCAAGAGTGTGTCAGACTCTTGAGTTGTTGAACTAAAAACTAGAAATGGTGGAAGAAAATTAAAAGTGCGTGTGTTTTCACACTTTTCAACAACAACTGAAAATGAAGGCTAAACATGCTATTTATAGACTTGAGAAGTGAAGTAGTTGGGGTTGGTGACGTGTTGGAACCAATCCCAGGCTTCCACGTGTCCAATTGAGCTTAATTGATTTTGCAGGTCATGAACTCAAATTGGGGATTCTTTGTTGAGTTGATTTCAGGTTAATTGGTTGGTTGGAATGAACTCGTCTTGTGATTTTGAGCAAGTTTCATGTTTATAACTTTCCTTGAAATCGCCTCTAGCTCCAAGTCGAATCTGGCAATGTGTTTTGTTGAAGATGACACGTGGCAAGATATAACTGGCTCTCAGTATAAGACACTGATCACTATCTATTTTTGGATAAATGATTATTGCATGGCACACGCTGATTGGCTGAAAAGAGTCAAATTACTGTTAAGATTGAGTATTTAATACTTTGGCGGTTGAGTGCATTTAATGGCAGCTTAGCTGGTGATCTTTGTCAATGTTTTCTTGGCTTCCCATTGGTTCTTGGCCTTTTCACACGGATTGATCTTGCAATGCTTTCCAAAGTTGCCAGAAATGACCCTTGAACTTGGCAGATTGTATTTTTGAGCTTGTAACTTCATTTCTTTGACATAATTGGTCCTTCAAACTTCAGTCTTGAACAAATTTAATCCTTTGACTGAGTTGACTTGAGAGTTGACCAAATTTGACTATGATCTTGACTTTTCCATATTAACACTTTGATCCTTCATCTTTGGCAGTTTGTCAAGATAGGTCCTTTGTCTTCAAAGTCTTGTCACTTTTGATCCTCTTTTGTCTTTTTCATCAAATTAAGCTTGATTTTCCTTTGTTTGCTTGAAAATGCATCCTTTTACCTACACAAGTGTACACAAACACAAACATACCACATAATACTGTTTTGACAAGATAAATTGGTATTTTTCTTGTGTTTTAGGGTGATTTGTTGATAAATTGATATGAGTTTTTGCTCATATCAAATCCCCTATACTTGAACATTGTCATGTCCTCATGCAATACTATATATTTTAAAGCACAAATTTACATTCTCTTCATAATTAATCCACCTTGGCCATATGGAATGCATCTACACTACTTTAAACTACATGATGCATGATTTTGATTTTTTAATAATGCAATGAACAAAATACAATTCTATCTATGTCTTTTTGGTTTTTCTTGAAATGGTTTTGATGGAAATAACTCATAAAGAACTCAATGACTTTGATTAGGGCTTGGGTACCATGGACATTTATCACCCTCAAGTTTCACTTTCCCCATACCAAGCTTAAGAATGGGATCATTGCATTCACAAGTAAAAAGTGCATCAACTTATTCATGATAATTAAATGTGGAACCAGTTATTATTTGAGCAAATTGCTTGTGGGCAAATTTGTCATTTATTCAAGGGTGAAATATAAGAAGTGTAAAATCCAAAAATAAGGAAGCACGGTTTTAATCCTAAGTAATCCTCTCATCCATTACTTGAAAAACCGCTCACAACTAATATAAGTCCGTTTCAAGAGTAATAAGTCATTCGCCTTATGTGTAAAATCCTCATGTCATGCTTTCATAAGTAGCTACATACTCGCTAAGGAAAGAAAATAAAACTCACGCAATAATTTATATCCGCCATCTTTTTTAGACTTTGGATCTTCAACCCCGCAACTCGTCAAGGTAATATTGGATTGGAGCAATCTATTGAATCCCCGCAACTCGTCAAGGTAATATTGGAACTCAATAGTCACTATAATTAACACCACACTGCCCCTCTTGGGAGTGTTGTATATATATTTCTTTTCTTTTCTTTTTTTTTTCTTTTCTTTTTTTTTCTTTTTCTAGCCACTCATTTTTTTCATAAGCCGCTCTTATTTTTCTTTATTCCTCACTAAGAAATTTGAAAAGAATAAAAGGAAAAACACCCGCTAAATATTGAGCATGACATAAGTCTAGTACACATAAAACGTTCTAACTTAGAATCTTAAGACATACTTATATCAACCATGAATGATTAGACAAAAATGCATAAGATATTACAAATCAATTAAAACTGTTCTTGATTATTTATTTACATATATACATGCAAAGAAAATAGAGGTTAAGAAGAGAAGGTTTTAGCCACAAGTAATTATCATGAAGTTTATCTAGCCCTTTTACACTTGCTTCAACTCTATCATTTCCCATTCTCCACAAATTTAAAATCTCAAAGAAGAGATTAGTGGATGCTTAGCCTAATAGACCAATGAAAGACTACATGGTTAAGGATACTAGCTAGAGAATGCTTTGATAAGCAAACTCGGGTTGAGTCAAAATATCCATGGCGGGCCTAATATGTCAAAGAACTCTAAACTTGTTAAAACCATGTTTTATTATATTTTTCTTTTTATATATTTTGATGCAAAATAAAAGAAGACATATATACAATGCAAATGTGTTATGCAAATGAGAAAATGATTGATGCAAAAATTATGAATGCATATTTTTGGTGGCCAAAGTAGATCAAAAATTTGAAAAATGTTTGAAAAATTAATTTTCTCATGAAAGACAATGACAAGTTCTAGGTAAGGTCACTTCGATAGAAGACCCCCTACACTTAAGCTAAACATTGTCCTCAATGTTTAAGAGCATGAAAGTATAAAAACTTCCCCTACACTTATGACAATGAATAGAATTTGCTTAACCCAAGTTAAGGAAATGACATCTATTAGTGAAATCATGTTTAAGCACGAGGTGTCAATGAAAGATCACAATAGTAACAAAGTGAACCGGATACAAGGGCCTCCTCCATAAGCTCCCAAATCATGAAATGAGTGAGAAACCCTACAAACAATAATGAAGACAAAAGAAGGTCTCCCCTACACTTATCTCCAAGTCTATACCTTTATTTCTAACCTACAACACTCTAAACCTAGTTATACGATGCTTGAGTTAATGAGTCTCTAGCTCGACTCGTCCCTCAATGAATTAATTCATGGGGAAAATGGGGATCTCTTGGACCATTTCAACGGAAATGTCCTCCCCAAAATAATGCTTCAGTCGGTGACCATTCACTTTAAAATTTGGACCATCGGGTTGTGACAACTCAATAGTTCCATATGGAAACACTTGAGCAATAGTGAATGGACCGGACCATCTCGACTTATGCTTGCCCGCAAAAAGTTTCAACCTTAAGTTAAAGAGGAGAACCGGCTCTCCAACTTTGAACTCACGGTTCTTGATCTTAGCATCATGCAATTTCTTAGTCTTTTCCTTGTAAAGCAAAGAATTTTCATAGGCATTGGCTCTCAATTCATCCATCTCATTGTGTTGATCTTTCCTATGTGAACCAGCTTGGTTTAAATCAAATTTAGCCCACTTGAGAGCCCAAGATGCCTTGTGTTCTAACTCGAATGGGAGGTGGCACGCTTTTCCATAGACAAGCCTATAAGGAGTACAACCAATTGGTGTCTTAAAAGCCGTCCTAAAAGCCCACAAAGCATCATCAAGCTTATCCGACCAAGAAGCTCGATGCTCTCCCACCGTTCTCTCTAAAATTCTCATTAAACCACGATTTGTGACCTCGGTTTGACAATTTGTTTGAGGGTGATATGCGGTAGAAAGTCTATGATTAACTCCATATTTCTTCATAACTCTCGTGATTACAAAAGTACGTACCACGATCACTTATGATGGCCCGAGGTACACCAAATCTAGCAAACAATTGTTTCAAAAACTTCACAACAACTCTAGCATCATTGGTAGGTAAGGCTTTAGCCTCCACCCATTTGGACACATAATCCACCGCCACAAGTATATACTTGTTTCCCTTAGAGGATGGAAAAGGTCCCATGAAATCAATGCCCCATACATCAAATATCTCACACTCTTGAATAAAATTTTGTGGCATCTCATCGCGTTGCGTAATTTATCCTTGTCTTTGACACACATCACAAAATTTCACCATTTCATGGGCATCTTTGTAAATGGAAGGCCAATAGTAACCCGAATCAAAGACTTTCTTGGCGGTATAGTTGGGCCCAAAATGTCCACCCGTAGGTCCTTTATGACACGCTTCTAAGATCTTAAATGCCTCGGGCCTATCTACACACCGTCTAATGATTTGGTCCGCACATTGCCTAAAAAGATAACGATCATCCCAAAAGTAGTACTTAACTTCCTTAAGAAATTTCTTCTTTTGTTGATAAGTAAGACCCTCAATAAGCACATTGCCCACAAGATAGTTTGCGATATCCGCAAACCAAGGAGTGACATCCTCTTGGGAAGAGATAGACATGAGCTCCTCTAATGGAAAGGATTCATTGATTTCTTTATGTGGCAAATCTCCTTAAAAAGGATGCTCAAGTCTACTCAAGTGATCCGCCGCTAAATTCTCGGTCCCTTTCTTATCACGAATTTCTATCTTAAACTCTTGAAGCAACAAAACCCATCTCAAAAGCCTAGGCTTAGCATCTTGCTTTGTCATAAGATACTTGAGAGCGGAATGATCCGTATACACTATGGTTTTGGAGAGCACACGGTATGGTCTAAACTTCTCAAAAGCATATACTATAGCAAGCAACTCTTTTTCCGTGGTAGTGTAATGAAGTTGTGCACCGGTCATGGTTTTACTCGCATAGTGTATAGGTTGAAAATGCTTATTAACTCTTTGTCCTAAGACGGCCCCCGCCGCATAATCACTCGCGTCACACATAAGCACAAAAGGTAATTCCCAATTTGGAGAAACCAAAATGGGAGCCTTAGTTAATTTCTCCTTAAGAGTCTCAAAAGAGTCCAAACAATCTTCGTTAAAAATGAAAGGAGCCTCTTTTTCCAAAAGGCGAGTCATCGGTCTAACTATCTTAGAAAAATCTTGTATAAAGCGCCTATTAAATCCCACATGACCTAAGAAACTCCTCACACCTTTAACCGAGGTGGGTGGGGGAAGCTTAGCAATCACATCAATTTTAGCTCGATCCACTTCTAATCCCTTGTTGGATATTTTGTGTCCTAAAACAATTCCCTCTTTCACCATAAAGTGACATTTCTCCCAATTAAGCACTAAACGTGTTTCCTCACAACGCTTAAGCATTCTCTCTAAATTGGTGAGACATGAGGTAAATGAATTTCCAAAGACGGAAAAATCATCCATAAAAACCTCCATAGTTTGCTCTATCATGTCATGGAAAATCGCCATCATGCACCGTTGAAACGTCCCCGGTGCATTACATAAGCCAAAAGGCATTCTCTTGTAAGCAAATGTACCGTAGGGACAAGTGAATGTGGTCTTTTCTTGATCCTTAGGGTCAATGGGTATTTGGAAATAACCCGAAAAGCCATCAAGAAAGAAATAGTACTCATTTGCCGCTAAGCGTTCAAGCATTTGATCCATAAAAGGTAATGGGAAATGGTCTTTCCTAGTAGCCTCATTGAGTTTCCTATAATCAATACAAACTCTCCAACCGATGACAAGTCTCGTAGGAATAAGCTCATTGTTCTCATTAGGCACTACGGTGATTCCACCCTTCTTTGGAACACAATGCACCAGCTAACCCATGGAGAGTCGGAAATGGGGTAAATCATACCCGCATCTAAGAGTTTAATCACTTCCTTCTTAATGACCTCATGGATTTTTGGGTTAACTCTTCTTTGACTTTGAATGGCGGGTTTGTATTCATCCTCCATAAGGATTTTGTGTGTACAAAAATGTGGATCAATTCCCCTTATGTCGGATATTTTCCATGCTAAGGCTTTCTTATGTTTCTTAAGGACTTCAATAAGTTGCTCCTTCTCACCCTCTTTCAACTCTTTAGCAATGATCACAGGTAATTGGTCTTTGCCCTCTAAGAAAGCATACTCTAAGTGGGATGGAAGTTCCTTAAGTTCAATTGGAGGTGGACTCTCTATGGAAGGATCCTCAATGGTAACTTCTTGTGGAATAGGAGAAGGAATAGGGTCCTCATTGAGCAACTTTTGGATAGTAAGAATATCTTCTTCCCAATTAATGGGAGAATCATCATCACCAAGAAAGTTTGACTCAAATTCCTCCAAGAGGAAATCACTCTCTCCAAAAGGTGTTAAAGAGGGAGCAATTGAGGCCACGGTTTCAACATGGGGCATCTCATCACTAGTACTCTTGCAAGCATCATGAAAGTGTTCATCACACACCTCATCTAGCACATCAACAATGTTAATAGTCTCACAAGGTCTAGACTCCCTAGCCTCTTTCCTATCACAAACTTTCCCTAACTTAAACACCACTCTCTCATCTTCTACTCTCATAATTAGTTCTCCTTCCGCCACATCTATCAAAGTACGACCCGTTCTCAAAAAAGGTCTACCAACAATCAAAGGAACTCTAGGATCCATGTCATAATCAACCACTACAAAGTCGGCCGGAAACGTAAACTTATCCACACCTACAAACACATCCTCCGTGATACCTACGGGGTAAGCTATGGTTCGGTTGGCTAATTCAAGGGTCATCCTAGTGGGAGTGAGCTCTGGAAGAGAGAGTTTTTTCCAAACCGATAAAGGCATGAGGTTAATGCTTGCCCCTAAATCCGCCAAAGCCATGCAATTTTCAACACCGGGAAAATTACAAGGTATTAAGAAGCGCCCCGGATCTCCAAGTTTTGTTGGTAAGGTTTTAAGTAACACGGCGGAACAATTTTCATTAAGGGATGTGTTGGGCAAATCAACCAATTTTTCTTTGTTGGAGAGTAAATCCTTGAACATCTTAGCAAACTTTGGCATATAAGCAAGGGCTTCCGCAAAGGATATGTTGATGTTGAGTTGCTTAAACATCCTTAAGAAATTTGAGACTTGGATGTCATCCTTGTTCTTTAACTTGTCCTTTTTCAACCTTGAAGGATATGGAAGAGTAGGTTTTGGTGTAGGTGGAATAGGATTTGTAGTGGAATATTTGTCTTTGTTAGCTTCTTCATTGGGAAGTGTGGAAGGTAGAGGAGAAGTATGAATGGGTTGAGAAGGTGTGTTTGAGTGAATGGGAGCATTTTGAGGTGGTGAAGTATAGGTAGAAGGCTTGTCACAAGTAGGAGCACAAGTGGATGGAACAATAGGAGGTTTAGGAGGTGAAGGATCCTTTGTTGTCTTTCCACTTCTTGTTGTAATAGCATTGACATTTACCCTTGGATTTGTTTGTGTGTTGGAAGGTAAAGCCCCTTGTGGTCTTTGATTTAATACCATTAAAAGCCTATTGGTTTGTTCATCCGATATACGTTTCATTTGGTCATTCATTCTCTTCTCAATTTCACACATTTTCTTGTCAACATACTCTTGAGTCTCTTGCATCCCATATCCTTGATTTTGAAGTTGAGGATAAGCTTGATTTGGTATTGGAACATATCCTTGATTGGGGAAAGGTGGAAGTGGTTGATCAAATCCTTGATGTGGTGGATAAAAGTTATTTCCTTGATGTTGAACATTGTTGGGTGCCTTGTAGTTATTTCCTTGGTAAGGTGGCCTTTGCCCTTGATTTCTTTGTAGAACTTGAGGAGGATTTTGTTTAGTTTGGATGGGTAGTTAGGGTGGGAATCCCGGTGGAGTAAGGTAGTTTTGGGACTTGTAAGAAAGGTTATTTGGATTGATATTTGGCTTGAAGTGTTCACGATGTTCGTCATGGTAAGCATAGCATTCCCCTTGATAAACTTGCACCTTATCACATTGTTCATAAGAATGGGGGCCTCCACAAGTTACACAAGAAAGAGTAATGGCATTCACATCATTTGAAGAATTGTTCAATGAAATGTTTTTAATGGCTTGAACCATCTCTTGAATAATCTCTTGTTGACCTTTATTCATTTGTTGAATGATCTCTTGTTGATATTTGAGGAATTGGTTATCACAAGGTGTTTGAGAAGTGTTTTGGATAACATTTAGTCTCAATAATGTCCACGGCCTCTTGCATGGATTTAAGAAGAATATTCCCTCCCCCGGAAGCATTGAGTCAATCTTGGTGGTGAGATTTAAGGCCATTATAGAAAGTATTGATTTGGTGAACTTCATCCAATCCGTGGTTAGGGCATCGCCTTAATAACTCTCTATACTCTTCTCAAGCATCACTAAAGGATTGACTAGGTTTTTGTTGAAAGCCTATAATTAAGTTCCTCAAGGCCATGGTCTTAGATGGAGGAAAGAACTTGTTCAAAAACTTAGTGGTGAAACCATCCCATGTGGTGATACTATCGGGTGGTTGGGTGACTAACCAATGCTTAGCTTGTCCCTCTAGTGAAAATGGCACTAACATCAACTTAATAGCATCATGTGGAACTCCATTGTGCTTAATGGTATTGCAAAGAGCAAGGAATCTCTTAAGGTGATCATGAGGGTTATCATTCTTGTTACCATAGAAAGGTGTTTGTGAAACCATGGTAATCATAGACGTTTTTTGCTCAAATGTATTTGCGGGAATGTCGGGAATCCTAATAGCACTAGCATATCCATGAACATTGGTTTGCAAACGTTCCATCAAAGAACGATTATCAACAGCCATGGCTTCTTGTTGTAGAGGAGTCAAAGCACGATTCTCGTGATCGGCTTGATGGACGGTGGTAGTCTTACTCTTTCTCTTTTTCTTCCTTTTCGGAGGAAGAGGTTGTACACCAATCGGTATTTGTGCACGCCTGTGAGTGAGCATGCAACTCAATAAGAGGAATGAGAGAGAAGCTCTCGTGTGACTTTGAAGAGAAAAGGATTATCCTCTTCGAGTTTCAATATGAAATATCCACAAGAAAATAATATATATGTATGTACTACTTGGGTGCAAGACCCCCAATGAAGCCTTCCTTCTTAGAATACTCACAAGTGAACGAGGGGTTAGGTGACGCGAAGCACTTAAGTACCTATTGACCCTTAGATGGCATTTTATAGCACATCGCCTTTCTATTCACTTAAACGTTCGTATTCTTCGAATTATTGCTTATTGAGAGTATTTATCTATTCTTGCTTTATTTTGTTTGATCGATACACGTGTCAAGGACCGGAACGCCCCTCAACACGGTGTATTGCCTTGGCAATACTTATGGAGAATATGTAGATTGGTTGTTCTTATACGTATACGTATTTACTTATAATAATATATGGAAAATATTTTTATATTTATGAGTTTTTAAGAGAAAATACTATATGTACATAAAAACCGAGAGAATCCAATAATATATATTTTTGGGTGCAATCTCTTAGGAAAAAGATTGCTTTTTGGATTTTTTAATTTGTTTGGTCCATTCTTTAGGAAAAGAATTGTTTTGTTAATTTTTAGGTTTTTATATATTTTTATATTTTTTATTTTTTTATTTGTTTTTGATTTATGATACGTAAAAATAACGTTCACAAGGTGAACGGATCCCAAAAGCAAATGAAAACCGTCAATCGATAGTCTCTCGTAAAGTCAAAGAACCGGAAGCGGCGCCATTTGAAATTGTGTATAATGAAGTTCGTTTTTTCTCAGTTCTTGTCAAATTGAAAGTCCTAACAATATCGGGTTTTTAACAGTTTTTGGTTGTTAATATTTTTTGGATATTCTATTGCTAATTCAAACAATGCCTTGCAAAAGTGAAAAATAACGTCTACTTATATGTAAAACATAGTGCAAATACCAAGAATTTATTCAATTAAAATTCTAAATGTAAATTTTACAAACTATAAGGACTGAAAATGTAAATTCTATGAAAAGTAAATGCTCAAAATGTAAAGCTAACAAGTACAAGGACTGAAAGTGTAAAAACAGTTAGCTATGAGGATTAAAAATGAAAACTTTGCAAACTACTAACCAATTCTTAACAAATTCAAAACTAACTAACTGAATTTTAACAAACTTCAAAGTTTAAGGACTTGATTTAAGCAAACCCTAAAAAGATTCAAGTTTAGCCAAAATTATAACCAGATTAATACATGCAGGACTAAGATGCAATTTTTAGAAAGTTTTAATCAAAAACGGGTTTAACTCAAAAATAAACTCGTTTGAGCTTATTTCTCTACCAAAATCAACCAAACAACTTGCAAAATGCTTAAAATCAAAAATTAACTAGACCTGTAAAAGGAAATTGGATGAAACTGACTAAAAAGCTAATAAGCACTTTTCAATAAGCACAAAATAAGCTATAGGGAAATCTAGACTTGCACAACTCAATTTTATTAATGAAACTGATTAATGAGCTTAAAATATGAACGGGAAATCAAGTCTCATTCAAAATCATCCAGTAATAAGCTCAGAATTTCAAATAAGCTAAAAGTAGTGCTTATGTTGACCAGCGTTTACCAAACTTTTTCAATAAGCTCAAATTCTCAGAAATCAACCATGAGCACTTACTAAGTGAATTTGTAAAAGAAAATGGACTAGTTTATGAATAGGATAATGAGATATGAAAAATCAGTTTACACTTTACAGAAACTTGCATTTGCTTATTGGTTTAGATTTTTGCTTATAACTTGCTGAAAACTGAATACTGTACAAAATCCTTATAGACTCTAGAACTTCATATTATGACCTAGAATTGAGAACTAGTTTGATAGAATTTCATTAAGAAACAAGTAAATGTTGAGCAAATCAAAGTGACAACTTTTATGAACAAAACTTGACTGAAAATGACCCACACTTTTTACAATGCCATTTGCCGCTTTGACTTAAATCTTGACTTGAAAATGACTCAAAACCATTTATTATCACTTACTAACTGAAATTGAAACAATTCTCACCAAATTTCAACACTTGAAAATAAGTTAAAAGATTATGCCAAACACTACTTAAACTAAACTTTTGGAAATTTTGTGAAGAGTTTTTGAGTACAAGTTTAAACTGAGTAAAAAACTTTATCAAGCTAAGTTTAGGAACCAAAATGAAGCATGTAAGAACTAGAAACAAACACATCACTCAACAAGAACTCAAAATGGCAAGCCAAACTAAAATGACTGAAAATAAGCTAAATCAGGACAAGTACTCAACTAATAAGCAGATTAATCTACAATTAAGCTACCAATACACTAAAATCAGATCAGAAGCAGTTTAGAACAAGTTTTATCATGCAAACAAACAAGATTAACTAGAATTGAGCAGGAAAATTGTTGTTTAGAGGAATTTAAATTCAGAAACTTACAACCAATAGCATAGGCCTCCTTTGGGGAGTAGAGGAGCGCTGAGCTCTCTATTCTAGTTCTAACCACCATCTTAGCACTAGATAACCCTATCCACAATCAAATCAATAGCTATCAACCAACAAATCTGCCATTGATGAGCTTGAATTCATCAAATTCTGAAAAACTGGACTGGATGATCAAATCAGCTACAATCTTCAATCAAAGCATATTATGATCTAATAATGATCATAACAAACTCATAACAGCAACACAGTAACAATGGTGCAAGGAATGAACAGTATAGGAGGTAATGAGAATTGGCGGGAAAATGAGAATTTGAATTTTATTGAATGAAAGTTGTTACAAAGGTAGGTAATTGGTTACAAACTAACTAACAAACTCAAGAGTGTGTCAAACTCTTGAGTTGTTGAACTAAAAACTAGAAATGGTGGAAGAAAATTAAAAGCGTGTGTGTTTTCACACTTTTCTACAACAACTGAAAATGAAGGCTAAACAAGCTATTTATAGACTTGAGAAGTGAAGTAGTTGGGGTTGGTGACGTGTTGGAACCAATCCTAGGCTTCCACGTGTCCAATTGAGCTTAATGATTTTGCAGGTCATGAACTCAAATTAGGGATTCTTGGTTGAGTTGATTTCAGGTTAATTGGTTGGTTGGAATGAACTCGTCTTGTGATTTTGAGCAAGTTTCATGTTTATAACTTTCCTTGAAATCGCCTCTAGCTCCAAGTCGAATCTGGCAATGTGTTTTGTTGAAGATGACACGTGGCAAGATATAACTGGCTCTCAGTATAAGACACGGATCACTATCCATTTTTGGATAAATGATTATTGCATGGCACACGCTGATTGGCTGAAAAGAGTCTTAGTGGGAATTACTGTTAAGATTGAGTATTTAATACTCTAGCGGCTGAGTGCATTTAATGGCAGTTTAGCTGGTGATCTTTGTCAATGTTTTCTTGGCTTCCCATTGGTTCTTGGCCTTTTCACACGGATTGGTCTTGCAATACTTTCCAAAGTTGGCAGAAATGACCCTTGAACTTGGCAGATTGTATTTTTGAGCTTGAAACTACATTTCTTTGACATAATTGGTCCTTCAAACTTCATTCTTGAACAAATTTGATCTTTTGACTGAGTTGATTTGAGAGTTGACCAAATTTGACTATGATCTTGACTTTTCCATATTAACACTTTGGTCCTTCATCTTTGGCAGTTTGTCAAGATAGGTCCTTTATCTTCAAAGTCTTGTCACTTTTGATCCTCTTTTGTCTTTTTCATCAAATTAAGCTTGATTTTCCTTTGTTTGCTTAAAAATACATCCTTTTACCTACACAAGTGTACACAAACACAAACATACCACATAATACTGTTTTGACAAGATAAATTGGTATTTTGCTTGTGTTTTAGGGTGATTTATTGATAAATTGATATGAGTTTTTTCTCATATCATAGTTGTTGTACTTAAGAGCCTAATTTTGTGTTAATTTGATTTTGCTGCCTTTGTCGTGATTGTGTTATGATATTTGGAAGTCTTTTGATGAAACTTGTTTCTGATTGTATCTGCTGATGGTGATTTTGGTTTAAGTTGTTTGGGTTTGCTAGTGCAATACCTGATATTGTTTTTATTTGCATTGTTACTTATTAACTGCTGGTTGAATATAACTGGATATTGTTCAAATTCGAGTTAACAAATAAATTTGGCATAAATTTGGATATAAGTTGTTTGAGGACATTGTCCAAAATTTTGTTTAAGCAATTTATTTTGTTACTATACGTTATACTATACTGTAACGTTAAAGTCACCTCTTGTGACATTGTTAATTATCATTTGTCCAAAAATAATATTCACACAAAAAGACCACTCTTGTGGTTCGAACCCATGACCTCACGGACAAACATCCAATGTGTTAACCATTTGAGCTACAATCTCTTTTTATTTCTCTATCAGTAATTTAATTAATATAGTAATATGCTTTTGGCAGATTGTGATTTAAGTATTGTTTTAATTAAGTTTCCGTTTTTAATAAATTTTTATTAATATTTTTATTAAAGTAATTTTGAGTTTTTAATAATCAGTAGTTTCAAAATAAAATTAAAATATTTTTATTAATTTTAAAAGTTTAATTAGTTTTAAGTAAAATTATATTTAATTAAATTTGTAAAAGTAAAATAGTTGTCAATAGATTTTAAAATAGTTTAAAAGTAATTTTTATTAAATAGATTTATTTTTATAGATTTTTAAATAGTTTAATTTTTAAGTAATTGCGTTTAGATTTAATAAAATTGGGGGTTTACTGTTGATGCAAAAGTTGGTTGATCCTTGCTAGACCCGAATTAGGCTTAATTCGGGTTGGCTGGGCTCCGGCTCCTGCACCAAGTGAATCGTCTGGTTGGGATCCTGCACACTAAACAACACGCGTTAAGCTTACTGTGGGAAGGTTTCCCACGATTAAAATCCGGCGTGAGAGTAAGTAATCGATTTAGGGTTATATGTGAGTTTAGAGTGAGTTGTGATACCTTTGTGGAACCCTTGGGGGTTCCTTTTATAGGCAGTAAAACCCTAGTGGGCTTTCACTGATCCTTCGGCCCCAAGGAAGAGATAAGCACCAGAATTAGAATGATTGTTATCTTCTAATTCTGGTAGTGAATATCCTCTCCTTATTGGGGTAAAGATATTCCTAGACAGAATATCATTCTGTCTGACCCTATGTCGGCCGTGTCGGGCGTACCGGGCCGTGGGCCGCACACATGTGTGCGGTTACTGTTCATTCAAGCCCATAAGCCTGACTGACATTATCCCACCCATCTGTGATGGGCCGGATACGGGTAGTACCCTTGGGCCGGGTCCATGACCCGGCTGGGGACTATACGTCATCATGTCCCCCCAGTCTAGTTGTTACAACCGTAGGTGGAACCTCTAGACTACAAAGATGCTCCCGGACGTACCAAGGAAACCATAGCAAAGGACGATTGTGTTCAAGAATTTATGTTGACCGCATGTGGCAACATGGCTTAAGAAATTATCTTATCACTATTTCATCCATACATAGCAGCCGAGACAAATTAAATATATCATTAAATGTCAAGTCTTACGTAAGAGCCGCATAACCCGACATGAACAACTGTTCATCTGACTTGTTTGACTAACAAAAGTGCATACAATCAGAACCTTGAGCAGTGCAAACGTGTGGGTCAGATATGACCCGTGGGTCCCATCTGACGTTTCACTTGCCACTTGCCCCCTAGCCACACGATTAAGAATAGTGGCCAACACGTGTCACACATCCAACAGGCTGTGACCCTCAAGGTAACCCTATAAATAAGCCACCCCTACGGCTGTGTGAAACACATAGTTCATAACCTCCATTTCTGCCATTAAAGCTTTCCTCTTATCTTGAACCAAGTACGCACGGATCCCTTCACACGCAGGTTAGAATACCACGTCCTTACACTCTTTTTTAGTAATGGCTAATAGAAACAGCCCTACCATCGGATCCGTGCTAAATGTCATGACCCAAGACCAGTTAAACCATTTTTGTACAAATTACTTCATCCCTTCCAACCTACACCCCTCACTTCCTGGCGCCGGAGACCTCATAACTGAGGCTCCAGCGGGTAAGATAGGCCTCTATACTCGCCTGTTTGACGCGGCTAATTACCGCATCCCTTTCACCCACTTTCTCGTAGATCTGTTAGGATATTATAATGTACACATTAGTCAGCTCCACTGCATAGGTGCCTGTAAAATTAGCCAATTCGAGATTCTTTGCCGTGCTAGGAGAATCCCCCCAACCGTAGAGTTATTTAGGTTGTTTTATACCCCCAACTTAGTGAACGGTTGGGTTTCTTTCAAAAAACGAGCCTCCAACAGTCCACAATCACACAACAAACCAATGGATTCACTGAAAAATTGGTATGATCGTTACTTTTTCATTGACGCAGTGGTATGGCCGGGTGATTATGTCATTAGAACCAGATTCCCGCACGACCCTAAGCCGCACACCAGTACATACAATCCGCGTCACTCTCAAGAATTAGATCTAAATAGGACTGGATTCTACAGAAACCTACCCGAATCATTCCTATGCTTGCTAGGAATTAGCCGTAATTACTTTGGTCCTTCCAATAGGTATCCCGTTTTTTGGAGAAGGCAGGGCGAAGGTAGGCTAATCATCCGTACTTCAAGAAGAATGTATACATGTGTTTGCATAATAACTAACATTTATTGTTTTGTGCTGGACAGAAATGAACTTTTTTGGACTGTTGCGCCAGGGCGATCCAAGGCTTGTGCCGGAAGGTCTCCGTCCTCTTCGTGAAAATGAACAACCCCTCCTCGAGCACACCCGACCAGTAACGGTTGCCTTGGAAGCCGTGCCTGATCCACATTCTGACGAGGAACATGGAGACAACGGCGGTGGTAACAACCAGATGAAACAAGGAGGGGCCGGGCCCTCCTCACCGCATAGAGAACAACAGGGAGACAATATGGAACAAACCGACTCCAGCATTCGCCGACTGATGGGCGATGATGATGATGAAGTGCAACAACATGTCAACTTGGACGAAGAGGAGGAAGCCGAAGAGGAGATTGCTGAACTAACAACGCAGCCCCTCACTAGGCGCACCCGGAAGAGGGGGAACCGTGCGAGAGGGACTGCCTCGGTCGAGATTGGTGAACACAATGCTCCCGTCAAGAGGCTTCGAGAAGACCACCCCATGTATCAATCTGTTGGGAGTGCCACCCAGGGTTCCGAGGCTAACCGGGCCGCTCATGTCGATCCCGTCACCCAAATTGTCCCAACCGCCTCCGAAGGAGCAAGAAGCAACATGTAAGAAACCATCTCAATATGAAAGAATTTCCACTTCTTTTTTTTTTTTGTTTTTTGTTTTTTTTTTTCAGCCATACTTAAGATATTTCATAATACTCATGTCGCAGGGACGACCAGGCTGGTGCCGCACCTCCTTCTGACACCCAAGTGAATAAGGAGAAAGGAAAAGCTGTCGAAGAAAACCCCACGGCCCCCACAAAGTCCGGCCCTGTTTTTGAAGATGGTTCACCCCTGGCTTCCCAAGACTTCCCCGCATCCGGCGCTCCCCAACCTTTTAACCCTGTATGGACCATTACCACGGCGTCACGATTGAGGAGTGCTGACGAGTGCCGGGAGTACCTCAATAACTGCATACCACCAAGCTTGGTGCAAGAGGTAAACTCGCTCAGTCATGCGGATTTGGCGGACGAGTATAATGGGACGCTGGTACATCAAATGGCGATGGGAACCTCAATGAGGGTTAGGTTTGAAGCTGCGCTTGGGCACGTTGACTCTCTCAAGAGGAAAGTTGGATGGAGAGAAAAAATGATTGAAGATAATGAAGCCCTGATTGCTGACCTCCAATCCAAATTAGTGAATGCCAAGGCAACCATCAAAACACAGTCAGCCCGCGCGAGTGAATACGACCAGCAAGTAGCCCACCTTGAGTCTCAACTAGATGCTGCAAACACCAAGGTACATATTTGTGCCGCACCACCCATATACATTAAAAGATGAATGTACTAACACGTTTTTCCCTGTAGGTAACCACGGCGGAAGCTTCTGCCCACTTTTACTCCAGCCAAGTAGATGTTCTGAACCAGAAGCTAGAGGACGCGCACTTGGCCGTCCAAAACATGGAAAAAATGCAGACAGACCTTGCTAAGGAGAGGGCCATCATCCAAGAGCTGAAAGAGGCAGTTGCCCAAAAAGAATTGATGATTGATGCCCTGACCGCTGAGCGTGACAACGTACTATGCCCCCAACTGCTAACAACCATTGCCGGCCGTAGGTGGATGGTTGGGCATGGAGCACGCCTAGCCGTTATGAAGGTGCTAGAGGCCCCATCCTTTGTACAACAATTTGCCAACCTTGTATCTGATGGTATCGACCACGGACGGCACGAAGGAATGGTTGAGGCTGCTGAACTGATCACGAAAGGTGGGTACATCGCCCGTCATACCTTCTTTAAGCCCGAAGCCGCCAGCAAGATGACTGCCTCCATGGCCGCGATGCAAGATCTACATTACCCATTCCTAGATGAGCTAGAGGCCACCAAAGATGCCCCAAACACTGAAATCATGGAAAAGCTTATTCCTAGCACGCCTTCCAATGCTTCTTTTCCTCTAACCCTTCCTATATATGAGGACGTAACCAGGGTCGTGCTTGACGAGGAACCCTTAGGTGTGGTGTTAGAAAGAACCGCGGTCCAAGCCCAGAAGCGGGGAGAAAGTGATGAATGGTTGCCGCGTCTGGTGGAAGAACAAGCAGAAATGGGTAGGTTTCTCCCCTCTATTTAGGATGCTCCTTTTTCATGATCAAACACTTGTTTTGTAATCTATGAATATGTATTGTTTCGATTCGTCCGTGCATGTACACGGCTAACAATTTTTATGTTTTGTATATAAGTCCGTGGGTAACCACGGCAATTTTGATCTGTTTGGAAACCTGTGTATTTTTGCTTGTGTTCGAAATATTGTAGCTCAATACTGCATGATATACCACGTCTTACTCACAAAGAAAATACATACAAGTCTATAATTTACTAGACGTGCGACGTGCGTCTTTACTATGCAGAGCACGGTATGGCTATAGCATATGAAACTTACCCCAACGTCTTGTGAGTAAGGTGTCTAGTAAGGATACGTGATCCGTGCGGCTGGGGTTGCATCCCTCTTACGCGGCAAGTTGAATTAGTAGGTTCACTTAATCCTCTTACCCCACCTGGAGGCGTATGGTACATGTACGGTATTTTGAGAGAATGCATACGAATGAAACATGGCATATTATAATACAAGTAAAATTCATACGGCTAACAAAGAATCTAACAAAGAAAGGAAAATAATTTGCACGAAACAGGCCGTGGAGCTAGCTAGGCACCACGGCATTTTATTAGAACGTTTACACTTTTATTTGAATAATGACGACAAGTCCTAAAAAATAAGAGAGGAAACTTAAACAAACATGAGAAAAACAAACAAAACAAATAACCCGCATGGTTCTTTATCAAAGCCGCTTGTAGCGAAGTCCCATGCGGAAGCCGTAGCTTTTAAAGATAGCACCTTTTAAGATTGGAGATGTTCCATGTGCGCTCTAGGTCGCGGCCATCCATGTCACGTAACTTGTACGCGCCTCGTCCCAAGGTTTCAGTGACTTCGTATGGTCCTTCCCATTTAGGTCCCAGTTTTCCTATATTCTCCAGTCGGCTTGCTTCGTTAGCACGATAGACGTAGTCTCCCGGTCGAAAAGAAACACCTTTGACCTTGGCGTCATAATAAGCCTTCATCTTAGCCTTGGACTTAGCCTCATTGATGGCTGTTATTTCCCTTTTTTCTTCCAACAGATCTAGGTTGATTCGCAGTTGTTCATCGTTTGTGACGACGTTAACCTCCGCCGTGCGGATAGTAGGCATCCCTATTTCTGCTGGTATAACGGCTTCAGTGCCGTAAGCCAATGCAAATGGAGTATCTCCGTTGGCTGTCTTGATCATGGTTCTATGTGCCCATAGCACGTGTGACAACTCATCGACCCATTTTCCCTGTCGTTCATCCAGCCGTGCCTTGATTCCATTCCCCAAGCTCCTATTTGCTCGTTCGACAAGGCCGTTCATTTGTGGATGCTTAACGGACGCGAAGCGCCGTTTGATGTTCAATGATGCACACCAGTCTTTGAATGGGTTGTCCGTGAACTGCTTGCCGTTGTCCGAGATAAATTCCCCTGGCAGACCGAAACGGCACACGATGTGTTCCCACACAAACTTCTTGACCTGCTTACCCGTGATAGACTTTACTGCCTTGGCTTCTATCCATCGCGTGAAGTAGTCCATTGCAACAATCAAGAATTTAACCCCTCCCGCAGCTACAGGAAATGGTCCTGCAATGTCAATTCCCCACTTGTAAAATGGCCACGGGGACGTGATAGGTGTAAGCTCCTGCTGCGGGTGCCGCGGTACTGGCCTATGCACTTGGCAATCATTGCACCTGCGAATCATATCGCGCGCGTCTCTGTGCATAGTGGGCCAATAGTATCCTGTTCGTAAGGCTCGGGCTACCACGGATCATGGGCCTGCATGCATGCCGCACAACCCTTCGTGTATGTCACTAATAACGTAAGCCGCCTGGCGTGGTCCAACACACCGCAGCCACGGCTGCAAGAAAGAGCGTTTGTAAAGGATGCCTTCCCGGAGTTCGAAATGTTGTGACTTCCTTTTAACGCGCCTTGCTGCTTTTTCCTCGTCTGGAAGGGTTTCATTAGTCAAATAGTTGATGATTGGGGTCATCCACGTAGGTCCCTCCTCTTCAACTATAGCAGTCACTTCCCCTTCCGTGATAGATTTTTCCTTGAGTATTTCCACCAAAACCTGTTTAGACAAGTGGGCGAAGCTCGTGGATGCGATCTTACTGAGAGCGTCCGCTTTCTTGTTCTCGCCCCTTGGCACCTGCTTGATGGAAAACTTACTGAAAGTCGCGATTAACGTCTTGACTTTTTCCAAATACCTGACCATGTTGTCCTCCTTAGCCACATACCCACCTAGAATATGGTTCGCGACAAGCCGTGAGTCCACGTAGGCCTCAAGGTTGCGGACTCCCATTCTAGCGGCGATTTTTAAACCCGCAATTAATGCTTCATATTCCGCTTCATTATTGGTGGTCGTGAACTCGAAACGGAGGGCGTACGTGAATTCCATTCCTTCTGGATTTGTGAGGATGAGGCCTGCCCCGGACCCGTCTGTGCATGAGGATCCGACCGTGAATAGCACCCAAGGTTCCGCTGGGACCTCCTCTTGCTTAATGATTGGTTCTTCCTCATCCGGCTTCTCGATCAGGAAATCTGCCAAGATCTGGCCTTTAACAGCCGTCCTTGGTCTGTAAGATATATTATGCCCTCCCAATAGGATGCTCCACTTCTCTAGTCTCCCTGCCACGTCTGGTCTAGATATAACCTGCTTAATTGGCTGATCCGTGATCACAACAATCGGGTGCGCCTGAAAGTACCGGCGCAGCCGCTTTGTGGCAAATACTAGTGCTAGTAC
Organism: Glebionis coronaria; assembly: GCA_025667525.1. Classification (NCBI taxonomy): domain Eukaryota; kingdom Viridiplantae; phylum Streptophyta; class Magnoliopsida; order Asterales; family Asteraceae; genus Glebionis; species Glebionis coronaria. Next base: position 396,647 of record JANFOE010000102.1, read on the forward strand.
CAATTTTTCCATGGAGGAATAATTCAGCTCCGCCCCTTGTAATGTTCTACTTATAAAGTAGACCGGGGTCTGTATTATGTCTCTATCCGTCATCAGTACCGCGCTTATTGCGCCATGAGTAGCTGAGAGATACATAACGAGTTCCTCCTTTGGCCGGGGAGCTACCAACATGGGGAGAGATGCGAGATGCTGCTTGAGTTGGCCAAAGGCTTCCTCAGCTTCCTTCGTCCAACAGAAGTCTCCCTTTCTAATACACTTCTTGAGTGTCTTAAATAGGGGTAAGGACTTCTCTGCGGATTTAGATAGAAATCTATTCAGCCCGGCTAACTTCCCATTCAGGGACTGCACCTCCTTCCGTGTCTGCGGGGACGGTAGCCGTATCACTGCGTCCGTCTTCTCCGGACAAGGTCTGATGCCGTTTGGGTCAATCAAATATCCCAGGAACATTCCTTCTGTTGCACCAAACGTACATTTCTTTGGATTTAACTTCATGTTAATCCTTCTCAGCGTGTCGAATGTCTCCTGGACATCCCGGAGAAGTGCCTCCTCCGTGTGGCTTTTTATCACCAAGTCATCAACATATACTTCCAAGTTGCGTCCTATTTGTGATTCGAAAGCTTTATCCACCAACCGCTGATACGTAGCGCCGGCGTTCTTTAATCCGAACGGCATTTTCGTATAGCAATATACGCCCTGGCTTGTGTGGAACGCCGTTTTTTCTTCATCCTCCTCCGCCATCTGGATTTGGTGATACCCTTTATATGCATCCAAGAAGCATTTGAAAGGATATCCACATAAGGACTCTACTTTCCAGTCGATTTCTGGTAGCGGGTAACAGTCCTGTGGACAGGCCTTGTTCAGATCCGTGAAATCCACGCACATGCGCCAACTTCCGTCATGTTTCTTGACCATGACCGGATTGGATAACCACTCGTGGTAGTATACCTCGCGCATGATGCCTGCGTCCACCAGCTTCCGCACTTCCTCCAGTATAACTTGACTTCGCTCGGGCACCTGGCCGCGCTTCTTTTGCTTGATGGGTTGGTACCCTTGGCGGATCTGGAGTTTATGCTCTGCTATCGCGCGTGGCACACCCATCATATGTTTTGGCTCCCATGCGAATATGTCCAGGTTTGCACTTAAAAGAGAACACATGGCCCTTTTGCCACTATCTGAGAGCGCCCCTCCTATGGATACCTCCTGTTCCGGGTAGTCAGCGTGAATGGCCACCTTCCAATTGGGTGGTGGTGCTCCATCCTTGGGTGGTACAGGTGGTGCCGGTGTTGTCACAGTGTGACACTCGGATGTTGGCACGACTGTGTTATAAATAGTAACGATTCCCCCATCAACGGGGAATTTAATCATTCCGTGTGCCGTAGAGGGTACTGCCCGGATAGCCAAAATGCCTGGTCTGCCTATGATTCCATTATAAGGAGAGTGTGAACGTATCACCATGAAGTTCATCCACGTTGTAGTGGAATGTTCCTCATTCCCAATGGTGACAAGCAAACGCAACTGCCCTATTGGCCAGATAGTATCTCCACTAAAGCCAGTAAGCGGCAACGTGGCCGGTACTAATTGGCTTCTTATTTCTGGGCATAACTGCACAAAGCAGTGTTCATACAACACCTCTGCTGACGACCCTCCATCCACATACATGCGACGAACATTGTGTGTTCCAATGCTTATCTCAATAGTGAGAGGCGCATCAACCACGTCACTTGCTGTAATGAGAGGGAATGAGATTTCCTTGCCGCGTGAAAATTTTTGGCCAATTTTCTGTCTCGTGCGGCGCTGTCTGGATTGGATCATGTATATGGTAGAAGGCTTGTCCTTTTGGGGATCCTTCTTATCATACTTCTTGTTGTTGTCCTTTCCGTCTTTCCAATCCTTAACTAGGTGCTTGAGTTTGCCTGATTTGATTAGCGACTCAATATGCTTCTTCAGCTGGATACACTCCTCCGTGCCGTGTCCTTTGTCATTATGGAACTCGCAGAAGCGACTTCCCTGCCGACGTTCCGGGGGTGTTGTCATTGGGGGAGGCCTTGGAAAATTCGCCCCTTCAGTCAACAAGATCTCCCGGTAGGACATCTTTAGGGGGGTGAACTTGTCGTCCGACCGTCCGCCTTTGCTTTGGCTCTTATAGTCCGAGCCCTTGTTATTGTTCTGGTTGCCTTGACCGCCCGACTGTCTCCGGGACTGGTCATTTGAGCGGTACCCATTTCCTCGGGATGGGTAGGCTGCGGCAACAGCTGTCTCTCCCTCTATGAAATTTCTGACCCTTTCCATGAGGTCATCATATCTCTCTGGACGCTTGTCGTTGAGACGCCTGATCAGTTCTCTGTCTGTTATGGCGTGCATGTAGTCAGAGATTTTCAGGAGCTCTGGCATGGTTCTCGTGCGTGTGCACTCATCATTGAAGCGCTCAGTGAAGGCTTCTGTGGACTCCCCCGGCCGTTGCTTGACAGTTGCCAATGAAACCGGATCCCTATTATACTTCTTCCTTTGAGTATAATTGTTCTCGAACGCAGTGCGTAGTTCCGTGAAACTATCAATGCTCCGTGGGGGGAGTGCCTCGAACCAGTCACGAGCGTTTCCAATCAAGGTCGAATTAAAAATTTGGCACCATATAGGCATGGGCCATCGCTCAATTTTAGCCTGAGTATCGAATATTTTGAGGTGATCGACAGGATCACCGGACCCATCATACGTCTTGATACATGCCGGCATGCGACGTTTGGTGTCCTCAGAATAGTTCCGTATGCGGAGGGTAAACGGATCTTCCCTGGGATCAGCCCATGGCCGTGTGAGCCTAGGGTCATCCCATGGTTCACACCACGGACGCGAGAGGTCCTCTGCTTCCGTATCCCGATAGTAGGGGCCACCATAATACTCATCATTGTTTGGTGGTGGAGGCGTGCGCCTAGGCCGGCGGCGTTTGGGCGGATGGTCATCTGAGTCCTCCCCAGACGGATCTGGGGACGGCGGTGGTGCCCCGCCTTTTGAATAGGGGCCACTTTTTTGAGACGAACCAGGAGCCTTCCTCCATGTGTTCATTCTATCCCACACACTTGGGCGGCGTGTGGTTCTGGTCAGCTCTCGATCTGGCCGCTCGGGTGAGCCATCCGACCTTTCTCCATCTTGAGACTGCATTAATTCTTGCATGATGCGATCCCCTATGCGTTCAAACACATTCCGGGGTTGAGGGTTTTCCTCGAAGGTTCTCTGCTCTTGAGGCCGAGTCCTCCTTTTTCTCCGGTTTTGGGAAGGGGTGGATGGTCCACTGTCGCCAAAGTTGAGTCGGGCTTGGAGGTTCCTCCCCATACTCAATCTTGATGCGATCCCTGGGACGATCCTTTCAAAATTCTGAGTGAGAACTCGAGTAAGATCCTCCTCACTGAGTGGTAGGGCTTCCACTTCTTCCTCCGTCGATGGTCTACGTGGTTCCTTGTTAGGAGGGTCTGGCGCACTCCCTGGATCAGGGTTGTCCAAGGTTGAAGTGGGTGGGGGTGTCACCGAGATCGTGCTCGTCACCCCCGCGGGTTGAAAACCGCTACGGTTACCCAGCCCGCCCGCGAGGCGGTTAGGTGACTGGTTGGGGATGAGAATCCCTTCCCCTTGGGACTTCCGGTTCCCAGGATTCACATTCCTGGGGTTAGTCGGCGGGTGTCCCTTCGTCATTGGAGATTTGAGATGAGATTTTGTTCTAGCTTAGTGTTACTGGTCCCACGGATGGCGCCAACTTGTTGATGCAAAAGTTGTTTGATCCTTGCTAGACCCGAATTAGGCTTAATTCGGGTTGGCTGGGCTCCGGCTCCTGCACCAAGTGAATCGTCTGGTTGGGATCCTGCACACTAAACAACACGCGTTAAGCTTACCGTGGGAAGGTTTCCCACGATTAAACTCCGGTGTGAGAGTAAGTAATCGATTTAGGGTTATATGTGAGTTTAGAGTGAGTTGTGATACCTTTGTGGAACCCTTGGGGGTTCCTTTTATAGGCAGTAAAACCCTAGTGGGCTTTCACTGATCCTTCGGCCCCAAGGAAGAGATAAGCACCAGAGTTAGAATGATTGTTATCTTCTAATTCTGGTAGTGAATATCCTCTCCTTATTGGGGTAAAGATATTCCTAGACAGAATATCATTCTGTCTGACCCTATGTCGGCCGTGTCGGGCGTACCGGGCCGTGGGCCGCACACATGTGTGCGGTTACTGTTCATTCAAGCCCATAAGCCTGACTGACATTATCCCACCCATCTGTGATGGGCCGGATACGGGTAGTACCCTTGGGCCGGGTCCATGACCCGGCTGGGGACTATACGTCATCATTTACGATTCATGCACTTTAGGATAAAATATAGTTTTAAAATTTGTAGAATTTAATTTTAGTTTAAAAACCGAAAACCAATTCAAATCAATTGTCCGAATCGAAACAAAACGTTTCAAATTCATAAGATCTTCGTGTACAACGAACTTGGTTCATCACATGTTTAATTGAATTCGTCTTTGGTAATTTTAGTTTATTACTTTTTCCTAAAGGTAATTTACTAAATTACCCTATAACGTATCTAATTATCACTATACTATCATGATCACATCAGTTACTAAAAGAGTATTCCAAATATATTTAGCGATTTTACACATGAAAATGCATTCATACTCTTTCTTAGGTAAAGCATTATAAAACACCATTTTAGCCTCATTATATTTAGCAAGTTTCTTCTTAGTGTTATCGTTAGAATTTTCAAAAGTTACTAACTCTTTATTTTTCGAACTTTCATTATATTGATAAGGCAAAAAGTCACCATTGGTAATAACATGCCAAACATCTAAATCTTTTGATGTCACATAAGTCTCAGATCTATTTTTCTAATAAATAAAACTATCGGTTTCAATAAAAGGTTGTCTTTGCATAGATTGCCTTTCTAGGTACTTGTTGGAATCCATAGATCGATTCAAGTTTTAAAATATAATACTTTTTAAAAACGCTTGAGCAACCACGCTCTGATACCAATTGTAGAAACTAGAAGGGGAGGGGGTTGAATAGTTCTTAAATTTACTGGTTAAATATGGGTTTTCAAAGATCCTTTTCAAAAACTTAGACTTGAGCAAATATGTGAAATATTCTTATACACAATATGAACAAAGGATAGTGAAACTAAAAAGATAATCACAAGTATATGGAAGTAAAGAATTATGAAAGTAAAGAGATAAGGAAAAGAAAGATCAAACCAAACACCAAGGATTTATAGTGGTTCGGCAATAAAGCTCACTCCTCATTCCTACTCCACTCCTCGAGTACTCCTTACTCGAGAGTTCACTAATCAACAAGCTCCTTAAGGTGGAGAAACGGCACACGTCGCTTAACTAATTATGATTCTAAGCTGTAAGTCGAGCCCTAATCTTAGCTAGGACCAATCTACACCAATAAACTTTATGGACTAAGTATTAACCACACTACATACACAACTTCCAATTAGATACTACTATTTGGATCTTCACAACACAACTTCCAAATAACAAAACTATTTGGATCTTCACAACAAAACAAAAATGAATAAATAAAACTTGATCTTTGATGAGATGGCATATATACATGATCTCATCGTTCTTTTCGGGCTTTAAATGCATAAAATGTCATCAAAATACCATATATATATGCTTGTGTTTGTTTACTTGTGTATTATAGGTATGTATATCATGAAAAAGAAAAAAGATCACAAGAAACAAGAAAAAACGAACACGAGAAACGAAGTCGTACAATGAACCGGGCCCTAGTTATGGCTTTCTCAAAGAAAAACCCTTGAAGACTTGAAGATGTACAAGAATGATCCCTCATTTATGAAGAAATGACACTTAATACCCTTGTATATTCATAATTACAAGTTTGGTCCCTTAAGTTTGCAAAATGACAAAAAGGTCCCTCAACTTTGAAGATTTGGCAAGTTTAGTCCCTCAAGAATTCTAAATTGTCAATAATGGTCCCTCATGAAGTCAAACAGCCAAAGAAGACCTTCAAGATCAATAATATTACACATCTAGTCCTTTTTAAATGTATAAAAGATCAAAAGGACTAATGTTGTAATTATACCAAAGGGAGTCTTTTATTTGGGATGAAAAACTTCTTATACACATTTCACCAAAGTACAAGGGGAAAAGTTGTGCACTGAAACATTTACACCCACAAACACGCGCCAAACACCTTTCTCCCACTAATTTCGGATCAAACATACTACTATTCACCCTTTTTCAACCCTAGAATTTACCCCACTTGAACCAAAGGGTAAAACCCAATCGGCACTTCCCACGTGTGATTCACTATCACACGCACCCATCCCACGCATAAACTCTCACACCCCATCACCCATGGACCCTACCCAAGCCTCCCATGCACCAATCATGTGACGACTTACTCCCTAAGTAATCCTACCTGTCTAAATCAAGGGCTCACATCAACTGCTTGCTACCTACGCTTAAGATCAAGGGTTTTGATCATTTGGGACAGCTCACAAAACCAAATTCGTCTAGAAGACTCAAGGGAAATTCTAGATGTCATAGCTTAGGGTTTCATGTATTTCTCATTCTAGAATCTTCTATCCTAGTCTATAAAAGGAGACCCAACATGTGGTGATCCCTTTGTTCCAAAATTTGGCTAAAAACTTGTAATTCCTTTTTTATTAATAAAAGTTGGTAGTTTTTTCAAAAATTCATAATTCCTTTTTATTGTTAAAAGTTGGTTTCTTTTTTAAGCTAAATTTTGAGTTCCATCTTATTTGCTTGATTGAGTTTTTGAGAAAGGTTTTTATGTTATAAAACCCTTGTTTTCAAAAATCAGTGGTTATTGTATTTAGTTCATCTTGTGTTTGTTGATCTTAGTAGGTACACAAGGTGGAAGCTAGTGGTTCTTCTGCTACCACTTGAGCTCACACAATCCAAAGCATGGATGTATGTTTTGGAGGTGCACGTTTCTAATCTCTTTTATTTTTCTGAATATTTTCATGCTATGTGATGAATCTAATTTATGGTCTATGATTATGTGTTTTATTGGTTGAATCTGGTTATTTGATTGATATTTGTTGTTATTAGATTAGATAGATCTTGATTTGTGGGGTTTATTAAACAAGTTCTTTGGAAAAAATTTAAAATCAGGTATAAAGGGGTGTTTGGGTTTGGGTGTTTCAAGGATTGGGTGACACAACCTTGGGCATAACACAGCCTAGACTCACCTATTATATTGGTTTAAGGCATTTCCAGACTTTTGTTTTAAGTTTTGTGGTATAAAAACAAGTTTTCAAGTGATAAAAAACTTTTTAAACATTCAACAAGCTAAAACTGGTTTGTTTTAGTAGTTTATGGCTTTAAATCTTTACACATGTTAGATCTAGGGTTCATTTAGGATTGTTGATTGTTAGATTGTGATTTTTTGGACATTTGAGTGAGATTGGGTGGTTTGAAATTCACTTATTGGCCAAATAGATCAACAAAATCTCACCAGACATGTATGCATATCAGTGACCTTTAATTGATTGATTTTTTGTGATTTATGTGAAGTTATTGTTGTTTTTCTTGTTTATATTGACTCCCAATAAGCCAAAGCTTATTTGGGTGCCCTTTGTTCCATTAAAAACCAACAAGAAAGGCTTGAAATCAAGCCAAAACAAGTCTGCATAATCAGTAGTGGGAACTCCTTTCCCACTGCTTGTTACCATTGCTAGTGTTAATCTTGGTTCAGCTTATCAATAAGCTATTCTAGCTTATTAAAATGTGCAACAACTTTAATTTGGTAATCAGTCTCATCATTTGACCCATTTGTTCATTCTGGTGCTTTTGAGCTGTTAACTTTAGGGTTTGAATAGAAAACCAACTTATTTGACTTTTTCTTAAGTGCTTTTTGACTTATTCAGCTTATTTGGCTTTGCTTATTGGATTTTTCTTCATTGATTTGTGATAGGTGTGAAAACACCCATCCTTTTTACCACTTAATTACAATAATAACCGAGCCAAAACGTGTATTTTATGTCATTTATGTCGGAATTATGCGTGGTTTGTGTTTTTGTTGTGATTTAGGACGAAAAAGTGAAAAGTGGAGAAAACACGGCATTCACGGGCTTTTATCGAAGAAAAAGACGAAAGACGAAGTCGAAAGATCAAGAGTGGAAAAAGAACGGAAGTCCAAGACCAATTCTGAAGGTTTATCGAAGAAAAAGTCAAAAGACGGAAGTTTACTAAAAGCCGAAGAACTCGAGTCTAATTTAGGAAGAAAATTCAAAGACGAGTTTAAAGAAATCCAAAGACAAAATCATTAAGTCCAAGATTAACAAACAATTAAGAAGAAAAGGGCTTAAGTGTGCAAATAAGGAAAAGAGGAAAGAGGGAGGAAGCTTCCTAAGCTCCTCCCAAATCACCCCTATATATAGTTTAGGCTAGATTCATTTTCATGTTGTTGGTGGCTTGACAAACCACTCTTCCACCATTTTCATTTCTTGTTATTTTTATTTCTTGCACTTTAATTTCTTGTTATGCACTTTTAATTTCTTCAATTCAAGTAAGTCTTTTAAATTTGTAATCTTTTCTTTTAATCAAGTTCTTATTTTTAATCATCTTCTTCTACCTTTCTTATTTTTCTTATCTTTGATTCAAGTTTTTACATGGATGAAGCTTTGAGCTTGACATGCTTATTGGCTTAATTTGTGTTTAGCTTATTTATTTTCCTTAAAAGTTTTCTTAAAAAGTTCATCTTTTTATAGTTTGATTTGAAAGTTTGCTTATTTTTAAGTTTGATAAGTTGTTATTCATGCTTATTAAGTCAATTTCGATTTAGATTCGTGCAAGTTTTAGTTTGAGCTTATTAACCATAGCTTATTGCTTTTGCTTAATTTCCGGATCAAAAAGTTAGATCGGAAAGGGTAAACCCCTTTCCAATCACATATTCCAATCACCTTGATTGGAAAAGGGTTTTACATTCCAATCAGCATTCCAATCAGCATTCCAATCAGCATTCCAATCAACATTCCAATCAGCATTCCTTTCGCATTCCTATTAGCATTCCAATCAGCATTCCAATTAACATTCCAATCAGCACTCCAATCAACATTCCAATCAGCATTCCAATCAACATTCCAATCAGCATTCCAATCAACATTTCAATCAGCATTCCAATCAACATTCCAATCAGCATTCCTTTCGCATTCCTATTAGCATTCCAATCAGCATTCCAATTAGCATTCCTATTAGCATTCCAATCAACATTCCAATCAGCATTCCAATCAGCATTCCAATCAGCATTCCAATCAACATTCCAATCAGCATTCCAATCAACATTCCAATCAGCATTCCAATCAACATTCCAATCAGCATTCCAATCAACATTCCAATCAGCATTCCAATCAACATTCCAATTAGCATTCCTATTAGCATTCCAATCAGCATTCCTATCAGCATTCCTATTAGCATTCCTTTTAGCATTCCTTTCAGCATTCCTTTTACTTATCGCAATTTACATTTTCATTTTACTTAGTAATAGATAACCAAACCATTTTCATTTCCACCAAGAACAATTGAGTCGCACTTTGAACAAGAAATAAATTTGATTAGACACTGAGAAACAAACTTTTTCAACTAGTAAAATCTTTACATTAAAATGGCGCCGCTGCCGGCTCTTTTCGTGAAGATTAACGGTTTTTGTGAGAGACGCGTTGGATTTTGGGATCCGTTCACTCGTGAACGTTATTTTTCGCATTAAAAAAAATAAAAAATCTACGTATATATATATATTTTCTATCTTGGTTTCTTCTTCGTTTTTACGTACATATTATATTCTCTTTTATAAAAAATAATAATAAATAAATAAATAATAATGAAAAATAATATCGTGACGAGTCAAGCCGATCTCGAGTATCGTGCTTTTGACTTGGCTATGGATGATCGATCGATATTGGAGCAGTTGCAGTTTCATGACGAGGGATGTCTCGACAATGCGATCGTGATACCGGATATCGAGGATAATTATTTTGAGCTTAATCCGGATTTGATTAAGTATCCGGTCGTCCTTTTTACGGATTTGAGGATGATGATCATTACACTCATATCCGTCATTTTCGTTCATACGCCAACACCGTCAAATACACCAATGTGACACAAGACATTATCTATTTACACCTTTTTCCTTTCTCCCTCGATGGAGCAGCCCGACTTTGGCTAGAAAAGGAACCACCACGATCTATTTTCACATGGGCTAATCTTGAGTCAAAATTCTTAAATTGATTTTACCCTTATGCTAAAACGAGAAAAATTCGTTGGAAATATCTAATTTTGAAGAGTTTAATACTGAAACGTTTACCGAGGCTTGGGAAAGATTTAAGGATTTAGTGCGGAGTTGTCCTCATCATGGATTTTCCGCCTTGCATTTGATTGATTCGTTTTATCACGGGTTGACCGAATACGATCAAGATTCTCTTAACACGGCTGCTAGTGGAAATCTGTACTCTCGGAGTACTAGTGAGGCTTTAATGATTATTGAGAACAAGTCTCAAGTATGGAGCAAGGCCGAAGTATCCGGTAACACGGTTATCTATAGGAGTGGCCCTCTTTTCTCATATACTCCGAGAGTTAGTGATGAGCCATGTGTTGATTCGGATGACCCTATTTTTGATGATTCTTCTAGTCCCCTTTCTCCTGTGACTAGTGACTCTTCTCCTCCAGATTTTGAGGAAGAAGTAGTTATTGAGCAACTCTCGGTTGAGTTGACTCCTGACCCACCACAAATTAATGAAGGGTGTTATGGGGATTTTCAAAATCAAGGCTTTCCAAATCAAGAAGATTTTCAAAATCATAACGATTTTCAAAGTAATAATCAAGGGGATTTTCAAATTCAACCTTCACAAATGGACGAAATAGTTGAAATATTTGAGGAACAAAAGAGGATGATAAATGATCTTCATGAACAAAACCAAAGTCTTACATATCAACTTTTTGAAGCTTTGAGAGCTCAATTTGAGGCTAACACCACTACTAGTAGTGATGTTCCCACTGTGGACCCTTCCATCTCTCCGCCAATAAAGGAGAGACAAGGCCCGGAGATTATCATGAGTTTTACTTCCCCTCCGGTGTTGACACCCACAGATACATTTAGCTCTCCCCCTTCCTCATCTTGTGAGGAAATTCCCGAGATTGTACTTGAGCCTACATTTGACCCCATTCCTTTTATGACTCCTTCACCTACTCCTCCAAATGATACTACTCCTCATAGTAGTTATCTGGATATGGATGTGTTATCTTATGATTCCGACTATACTTTTAATTCTTTATCGGGCTCGGATGAGGATTACTCTCCTATTTTGAAAAACCTGACTTTTGAGAATCATGATAATGATATTAATGATTTTTCGGATGCTTCACTCCTTAGTGATGATGATTTTCACATTCCTGAGATCGATGAGTTTCTTGATATTGATACACCCGTGGAGTACATATCCGGGTATTTTGATGTGGAGGGAGATATACTTATTCTAGAGGATTTATTACACGATGACACTATACCTTCTATCCCTCCCGACCCACCAATTCATGATGCCAAAGAGAACAAAGACCCGAGGGTTCCGACTATTAGTGTTTTGACACCTACTTTTTCACCCCCGATGTCTCTTGTTGATTTCACATTTGAGGGTGATTCTTTTATGGTTGACACCGAGTTGTCTTGCTATTTTCCCATAAAGGGAACGGTATTTGATCAGGGTATACACATTTTTGAGCAATCTCAATATCTTAATGATGAAATCAAAAGGAAAATGTTTGAAAAATTGGGATCATTACCTTCTTACTATACCCTTAATTGTAAGAAACTTTTGCTTAAAGGAAACCCATCTTTCTTATACTTATTTGCTATTGCCACCTTGGGGTCTATTTCTTTTAGAGATGGAAACCGTGTATTTGACCCGGGTGGAATTTTATGGGGTTTTCCTTAATTGGGAGGTTATTTCACTTTATCATGAAGAGTTTTTCTTTTACGGGTAAATCTTTTTCTCTCCATGATCGCTTCCCCATGGACCATTTAATTCGGGGACGAGTCAGGCTCGTGACTCGGTTAATATAAACAAGCGCTTTTTGGGAGGCAACCCAATTATCTATCTATTTTCACCATAAGTGTAGGGGGAGCCCCGTGGTATTTCTTGCTTTCTTTCTTATCATGTGCAGGGATTAGAGCTTCAAAAACACACTCTTGATGACTTTTGACGAACCGTGATTCCGTGTTCCCTTCTTCTTGGTTCTATCCTAAACTCTTTTCGATTCACTATTTTATATTTCTCAATATTAAAATAGGAATCTCTTTAGTTGTCTCTTCCTTAGCAAGATTTAAACAAAGTGCACAATGTCCTAAGTGTAGGGGATTTTACTCCCACATGCTTAGACATTGAGGACAATGTTTATATTAAGTGTAGGGGGGACTTCTATCGAAGTTAAGTGGCCTTTTCCTTGTATTTGTCCTCATTTTAACCGGAAAATCGATTTTTCGACATTTTTCAAAATTTTTAATCTATTTTGGCCTAGTTGTAGTTCCCTTTATTTTTGCTATTTTTCTCTTATTTTAATAAAATGGTTTTAACAAGTTTAGTTATCTTAGATATATTAGGCCCGTTGTGATATTTTTGACTCAACCCGAGTTTACTTATCCAAGTTCACTCTAGCTAGTATCCTTAACCGTGTAGACCTTAATTGGTTTATTGGGCTAAGTATCCACGAGTCTCATTCCTTGAGATTTTAAATTGTGGAGAACGAGAAATGATAGAGTTGGTTACAAGTTTGGTATTCTTGCATTAACTTATGTGAGTTAATTATGATCTTTTTCTCCCCTCGCTTGTAAATAAATAAATGCAATAAGTAAGGTCGTACGATTTGAAAAGTTACTTAGCTTCTAGCCCAAGATCGTTTAAAAGTTGCTCGGTAATGATAAGAGTTCATAGCCAAGGCATAACTTATGAAGCGGGGCGCGAAGATTGGCGAGTCCGAAAAGGCCCTAACAAGGCATGAGGATTCAATTTTATTGCTGAAGATCCAAAGTGATGTGAAAAGAATTATTCCCAAAATCAATATGAAGGATCAAGACTCACGACGAAAAGCAATCAACTCCCATAAAGATCATGGATAAGTCTATCCGAAAAGACCCTAAAAAGGTATGAGGATAAATAGATCCAAGTCCGAAAAGGAGGCGGATCGTTGTATCTCAAAATCTAAATTAGAGATTGAAGAAATAATCATGAAGTCGTGGTCAACAAAGCTGGAGTACCCCTCAAAAGTCTCCAAGTGAAGAAACTCTATAACGAAGAGAAGACCATTATCTCAAAAACGTCTCTCGAAGATATGAAGTATGAAGTACATGCCAAATATCGGCCCGAGAAAGGTCTCAAATCGTGAACCAAGTTATTCCAAGATATGAACTTTTTGATATCCCGAGAAGCAGTTTTAAGAGATTTTGTCCTTTAGCAAACTATTGATCAAATCGCCCTACTTTGCTTTCAGCCTAAATAAATTATCGAAATAAGTCAACAATGCATCCTCGTGATCATTCAAGACATCAATAAAATATAAGAGATACTCGTAGGAATAAGGGAGTTTAAGTGATTAATTGAACCACATGAGTAAATGTTTGTTATGCTAACTTGTGCTAACAATGATCTTGTTTTTAAGCTTGGCATGGGGAACGTGAAACTTGAGGGTGATAAACATTCATGACACACAAGCCCTAATGTAAGTCTTAGATTTCTTTACAAGTTTCTTCCTTGTTGCATCTTGTTATTTTCTATCTTTTTGATTTTCCTTAGTTGTTTAATAAAGGCCAAGGTAGGTTGATTATGATGGAAAATGTAAAACGTGCTTTGTAACTAATGCATTGCATGAGGACATTGCAATGGTTAAGTGTAGGGGATTTGATAGGTATGAAAACACCCATCCTTTTTACCACTTAATTACAATAATAACCGAGCCAAAACGTGCATTTTATGTCATTTATGTCGGAATTATGCGTGGTTTGTGTTTTTGTTGTGATTTAGGACGAAAAAGTGAAAAGTGGAGAAAACACGGCATTCACGGGCTTTTATCGAAGAAAAAGACGAAAGACGAAGTCGAAAGATCAAGAGTGGAAAAAGAACGGAAGTCCAAGACCAATTCTGAAGATTTATCGAAGAAAAAGTCAAAAGACGGAAGTTTACTAAAAGCCGAAGAACTCGAGTATAATTTACGAAGAAAATTCAAAGACGAGTTTAAGGAAATCCCAAGACAAAATCATTAAGTCCAAGATTAACAAACAATTAAGAAGAAAAGGGCTTAAGTGTGCAAATAAGGAAAAGAGGAAAGAGGGAGGAAGCTTCCTAAGCTCCTCCCTAATCACCCCTATATATAGTTTAGACTAGCTTCATTTTCATGTTGTTGGTGGCTTGACAAACCACTCTTCTACCATTTTCATTTCTTGTTATTTTTATTTCTTGCACTTTAATTTCTTGTTATGCACTTTTAATTTCTTCAATTCAAGTAAGTCTTTTAAATTTGGAATCTTTTCTTTTAATCAAGTTCTTATTTTTAATCATCTTCTTCTACCTTTCTTATTTTTCTTATCTTTGATTCAAGTTTTTACATGGATGAAGCTTTGAGCTTGACATGCTTATTGGCTTAATTTGTGTTTAGCTTATTTATTTTTCTTAAAAGTTTTCTTAAAAAGTTCATCTTTTTATAGTTTGATTTGAAAGTTTGCTTATTTTTAAGTTTGATAAGTTGTTATTCATGCTTATTAAGTCAATTTCGATTTAGATTCGTGCAAGTTTTAGTTTGAGCTTATTAACCATAGCTTATTGCTTTTGCTTAATTTCCGGATCAAAAAGTTAGATCGGAAAGGGTAAACCCCTTTCCAATCACATATTCCAATCACCTTGATTGGAAAAGGGTTTTATATTCCAATCAGCATTCCAGTCAACATTCCAATCAGCATTCCTTTCGCATTCCTATTAGCATTCCAATCAGCATTCCAATTAACATTCCAATCAGCATTCCAATCAACATTCCAATCAACATTCCAATCAGCATTCCAATCAACATTCCAATCATCATTCCAATCAACATTCCAATCAGCATTCCTTTCGCATTCCTATTAGCATTCCAATTAGCATTCCTATTAGCATTCCAATCAACATTCCAATCAGCATTCCAATCAGCATTCCAATCAGCTTTCCAATCAACATTCCAATCAGCATTCTAATCAACATTCTAATTAGCATTCCAATCAACATTCCAATCAGCATTCCAATCAACATTCCAATCAGCATTCCAATCAACATTCCAATTAGCATTCCTATTAGCATTCCAATCAGCATTCTTATCATCATTCCTATCAGCATTCCTTTTAGCATTCTTTTCAGCATTCCCTTTACTTATCGCAATTTACATTTTCATTTTACTTAGTAATAGATAACCAAACAATTTTCATTTCCACCAAGAACAATTGAGTCACACTTTGAACCGGAAATCAATTCGATTAGACACTGAGAAACAAACTTTTTCAACTAGTAAAATCTTTACATTAATTTTTCTTAATTAAGTCATTTAGAGTCTTTTACAAGTTTAATCAAGTCCTGAAGTGGTCTAGAACTCTAAGTCGACTATTTTGTCTTTTAGTGAAATCAAACTTGGCTTATTTCTGGCATATTAGTTAAGTATTTTCAAATTTTCTTTTTACAGATCTCTTAAGCATCCCAAAATAAGGTTGTGTGTCAAATTAAATCTTATGGCATTGGCTTATAGCTTAATGGGCCCAAAAGCCTATTAAGAATAAGCTGTTGACTTATTAAGCTATGATAAGCACATTTTCAGCTTTTGGGCCTTTAGAGTTTTGTGCCTAAAACTAAATTTTGAGTTAGACTGGTGATTTTTAGCTTACTTGGTTGAGTTTGATCTTATTGGGCCAAAAATCCCATTTATTTCGAGTCGTTTTGGTTTTTAGCCCATTTGGGGACCCAATAGGGGTATTTTAGTAATTTCACTTTCATTTTCTGTTTATTTAGGTTAAAATAAATTAGTTTGCAAGTTTTTAGAAATTTTTATAATTCTTGAATTTTTAATATTGTTTTAATATTTAATTTTATATTTTAATCATTTTAAATAGTTTTAATTGCTTTTAAGATTTATAAAAATAGTTTTTGGTTTATTTAAGTCATTTAGAGTTTTACAAATTAAAAATCCTAATTTGGGATTTTTATTAATTATTTTTATTTTTAGGGCTTTAATTAGCATTTAAAAATTAAGATTTAATTAATTAAAAGGTTTGAAAAAGTTTTGATCATTTGTAAACTCTCAGTTCATTTTTAGCTATTTTTGGTGATTTTTTGGAATTTTTTAGAATTAATTTTTATTTTGTCACTTTTTACCGTTTTTCGTTTTATCGTCGTAGTGTAATTTTAACGTATCCGTCATTCTAATTTCTCATCTTTTCTTTCTCTCAATATTAATCTCAAATATTTAACAAGTTATTTACACACAAATACCTCCTTAGGAAACGAACTTATTTGGGTCATTAGTGCTTGATTTTAATTAATCGACACTTAATACTTACCGCATTTACGCCTTTTTCTTAAAAGGTTGTATTTTACCACAATCATTTTGGCGCCGCTGCCGGGGAGGTGTTTCGAGATTAATTTCTTCATTTTCTTTTTAATATCTAACCATAAATGGTATTTGTGTTAGTAGAACTCTACTAATACGTATTATCGGTTTTTTTTCGTTTTATTGTGAAATATTATTATTATATTGTATAAGTATCACAACAAATACAAAATATCTCCAAAAGTGTGAAAACACAACCTTAATTGGGATTTGATCTCCTAGTTATTGTATTCGAATCTCAAACAAAAAGAAAAAGGAAAAAATAGATAAATACTTTCGTGAAGCTCGATTTTGAAAAATAAGAACTATAAGATGAATAGATTGGCAATGTGCTATAAAAGGCCGTTAAAGGGAAGCTAGGTACTTAAGTGCTTCGCGTCACCTCATTCCCTCCGTTCAGTTGTGAGTATTTGATATTGAAGGCTAATCGAGGGTTTTGCAGCCCAAAGTATTGTTACGTATCATATATATTTGCTTGGTTTCTTTGTGATTAAACCCTCTTGAACAATTTGGTTTTCACCAAAGTTCTAAATTCAATCTAAGGCGTTCACTCCACGTGATCGTTTTCATTCCTTTGGGCTTCTTTAATCAATAGTTTGATTCGAGAAGAGATTTGATAAATTGTTGTCTGCGAATACACACAAAATCCAAAAAAATTAAAAACAATCAAAAACACAAAAAAATTGAAAATTAACAAAACACCCAAAAGAATCTTCTTTGCTCACATCTACGTTCTACGCCACGTTTATGAAAACTCTTAATCAAGAAAAACGAGCTCGCAAACATCGTCAAAACCAAGGAAATTTGATTGAAGAAGACACTCCAATTGTCGAACTCGTTGTAGAACCAATAGTCACTATTGCTAATTGTACTATGATGGAGTTGCTTCAAGCAACCACCGAGGGTTTTGGAGAAGCTATTGTGATTCCCGCCATCCTTGCGGAGAATTTCGAGATTAAGACGGGTTTAATGTCAATGCTACAAGCAAACAAGTTTCGAGGTCATGAAAAAGACAACCCTCATTATCACATACGTAATTACAATCGTCTCACCGCAACTAGGAAGTTTAAGGATGTTCCACATGACGCCATTAAGATGATGTTGTTTCCATACTCGTTGGATGGACCTACAAAAATTTGGCTCGAGAAAGAACCGCCAAATTCGATAATGACATGGGGAGATCTCGTTTCTATGTTTGTGAACTAATTTTTTCCGCCATCTAAAACAACACATTTCAAAAATGAGATTTCAAGGTTTACACAGCGTAATAATGAAAGTTTTTCAATGGCATGAGAACGAATTAACGAAATGTTACATGAATTTCCTCACCATGATTTTTCGGAATTGCATCAAATTGATACTTTTTAGAATTGGCTAAACGATCATGAACGAGATTATTTGAATGCCGCCGGGGGTGGAAAGTTTTTTTGCCAAACGACCGATGAAGATTTAAAGATTATCGAGAATAGATCTAAGGTTTATAACCCTCGTAACACACCGAGTGTTGCCAATATGGGTTCATCGTCATCGTCATCGTCTCGTAACATTAATGCCTTACATGATGAAGCTAATGAGGAAAACCGATTTTTCGATAGATTTTTGATGCTTATGACACATTGGAAAGCACAAGATGCTTTGAATTTTGCATCAGTTAAAGAGGTTGAAAAGAGTTTTATATCTTATGGAGGATCTCATGATTTTTCCTATTGCATTATCGCCGGTGGTAACACTTCGAGTATTTACGTAGCAACGGGAACTTACAACCATAACGGCCAAGGTTCCCGCTCAAATCAAGCTCCCCAAAATCAAAATGTTAACAACTATCGAAACAACAATCAAAGTGGTGGTTATCAAGGCAATCAACGTAACTACAACAAGGGTAATTACCAAAGTGGGAATGGGCAAGTTCAAAATCAAAACCAAAACCGTGATTTTCATAACACTACACAAGGTTTTCAAAATGCTCACACTAAAAATCCAAATGGAGAATTTTTGGATTATGCAAAAGCAAACGATTCTATGTTTGATAACTTGCAACTTGAGATGATTAGCTTAAGATTCGAGTTGAAAAACGAGCTTAAAACCGAAATTGCTAATGAATTGAAAACTCATGCTAATAAAATGGATGTAAACGTTCAACGTCTTCAACAAAATCAACAAAAGATGGAACAAGGTCAACATGAGATTAAGCAAGAGTTGTTAAAAGCGGATATAAGACAATCAAAATTTGAAGATCGAATGGATAAAATGTCTGAAGCAATCATGTGTAAACCCTCTTCCTCGGGTGGTCTTCCTAGTGATACCATTGCAAACCCGAAGGGAGAAATTAAGGTTATTACTACTCGTAGTGGTAAAACTTTCAAGGAACCAATCTCTCGTCCTAGTACTTCTACGGAGAAGGAAACTGAGAAAGAGCCTGAGGTGATGATCGAAAAGGAGCATATTACAATCTCACGAAGTACCGCTCATACCACACCTACGGTTGAACCAATACCAATTATGGAACCCAAGATTCCAACGCCGTTGCCTATGCCCCAACCCACACCACCCTTACCTTACCCATCGAGACAAAACATGGAAAAGGCACAAGAACGTAACAACTATCAATGTGAGCTTTTTATGAAAATGTTTCGTGATTTGCATTTTAATATAAGTTTTGTCGATGCTTTAATCATGATGCCTCGATTTGCCGTAAACTTCAAAATTATGTTGAATAAAAAAGAGAAATTACAACAAGTGTCTAGTTGTTCATCGGTTTTTCTTAACCGCATACCTCAAAAGGTCGGTGATCCCGGTAAATTTTTAATTCCGTGTGGTATAAAAGTTATGGAGGAATGCTACGCCTTGTCCGATCTTGGTGCTAGTATCAACTTGATACCTCTTGAGATATTTAAATCGCTATCACATCCGGCTCTTACTCCATCAAACATGTCAATCGAGTTGGCCGATCATTCTACTATTCTCGCATGTGGAGTAACCGAGGACGTTTTCGTAAAAGTAGGAAAGTTTTACTATCCCGTGGACTTTATCGTTGTAGACATTCCTATGAATCCAAAAGTTCCTCTCATTTTAGGTCGCTCATTTTTGGATACGTCGAGAGCACTTATTGATGTTCATGCTAGAAAAATCACCCTACGCTTCAATGAGGAAGAACTTGTCATTAATGCAACCCAAAACTCCAAGCTTTCTCATGTTTATTCAATCGCAACTTTGAACCATGTTGATTCAACCAATTTCGTTTGCATGGAGTTTTCACAAAGAGTTTTAGGAATTGTCAACAAAAACTGTGATACCCTAGAACCGAGGTCACTAACATTACCCTAAATTACGCTTATTTTTGAAATTTTAATAAATTTTAATTGCTATATATTTTATTATTTTGGTTGAAACCGATGTTCGAGGTTATAATTTTGACGATTGACGATTTAAGAAGGACGATGACGAATACGATCCCGATGGATGGCCAAGTTTCTATAATTATTGTCGTTTTATCGATATTGTAATTTTTCGAGAATTTTACTTACGGTTCGTGTTAAGTCGAGTCGGGTGAGTTTTATTGCTTTCCGGGTACATTTAAAGTGTCCTAAAAGTATTTTGGAGTGTTTGGGATGATTCCCGACTCCCGTAAAATTTTCTAAAATGACTAGTGAGTCAATCCCGTAAAGTTTTAGAGTCGTTTTTGTTTGAGGACAAAAGAAAGCTTAAATTGCACCTTTGGTCCCTCCCATTTCACAAAAAGGAAACAATCACACACACATAACATTTCAAAGAAAAAAAATCAATCCCACCCTTTTTGCTCTCTCTAGGCCGACGACCAACATCACCAACACCACCACCACTTTAATTTTTCTTGGGTTTTGATTAATTCCAATCAAAGACCACTTCCTAAAACCCTTTTGTAAGTGTTAATCCATGGTTAATTCCAACATGCATTAACAAAAAATTTTCCAAAAATTAAAGATTTTTCAAAAGTTCATTTGGATGTTAATTGAGCATTTGCATGTTTAATTCATGTTAGAATGATGCTAGAACACCAAACAAATCAACAAAAATCAATTTGGTTGATGGGTTTTGATCACCCAAACCCCACGGCTCAAAGGGGGGTGTTTGGGGATCATGGTGGTTAATGTTTTGATGTTTGATTTTGTGTTTAATCCTATGTTTACATGTTTTTAGATGGATATATCCAATTGCATGTTTGTTTTTATGATTTGGGTTTTATGAGGATATTGATCAATAGGGGTTTAGGACTGAAAATTATGTTTGGGTATGCTTAGGAGTACTTAGGATGATGTCTAGTGTTGGTAAATGGGTTTGAAAACGAGCGTTGGTATGATTTTGGTATAGGTAATTTTAGGCAGAAAGTTTGAGGTGTTTTCGTAAAAATTATTTTGAAAACAGGTCTTGTGATTAGGATATAGTTGTAGAGCATCTTCTTAGCTTCGATTTGGTATAAGATAGAGCTTACGACTCCTAACGAGTCAAAAGTTACGACGTTTTGAAATTCGTGTACCTGGAGATGAAAACCGTCATAATCCGAAATTATGCTTGGTTTTAGGTCAAATCCCGGGGACTATAGGTTTAATTTGGTAAATGGTCAAAGGTTGATTTTTGGTCTCAAACCTGCATATTTGAGTCTATTATAAGACTTAGGTGTCAAATGGGTCAATGGAGTATTTTAAACGGGTCAAATGAGTCCGACTTGGTCAAAGTACAATTTCAGTCCGAGAAACGTAGTTTTGGAAAAGTGTTGAATAACGGGTCGTAAAAGCGAAAACTTTTAATGGGATTAAATATGTGTTTTCTACAGGTCTTAAAGTATTTTTGAGAATTTTCTCAAATTTTATAAAAAGGGTTAAGTCTAGTAAAACAGTCCGTACTTTTGGTAAGTATCGGCGAAAATGTGTAAAAATGAATAACGTTAATAATAAGGACAAATGGTATAAAACGAGTAACACTTGTTTGTTTTGTTTTGGCGTGAGTTGTAATTATCACAAGTGACTAATATGTATGTATTTTATACAGTACCATAAGGTTTATAAATGAGATTACTCATTACGCGTTATTTGGTTTGATAGGTGTTGATTTACCCGGGCATCCTTATCGTCGTCAGTGACCGTCACTCGAACTATCGACTACTTGTTATATAAGGTGTGAATTTATAGCCTCGCTTATTATAATTTCAAACTGTTTTACCCGCGAGGGAAATGCATGCTAGTTTTCAAAATGAACATATGTCATGAATTATTGTTGGACCCGAATGTTGCCTTGAAATTGTGTTGAGTACCTAGTTGTAAAAGGCCCTAAATTCATGAACTATTAACTATTGTTTAGTCCTAGCGTGGATTAGAAATAGCCGCTTATAAAAAGTGATAGTACTATGGGGTTGACTACCCTATCCGAGACGAGGGCTAGTACGTTGATACCCCCTGCAGACGGATAATTTGTGATAAGAGATAAGGTATAATTGCAACTGATGCCTTAGTAGGGGCACTGGTTTCATCTGAATCACGCCGGTAATTATTACGCGGGTGATTGAGTTAACGGTTTAGTGTCATGAGCTTAAACACAATTGTCAGTACCTTGAATATAGATTGTTTGATCGACAAGTCTATGAATGATCGTGAATGGTTTTTATTTCACATATGTTCAAAATGAATTGTAAAACCTATGAATTCCACTCAACGTTTTCGTTGACCAAATTTAGCATGTGTTTCAGGTAACTGCTGAAGTGTAGCATGGAGCGTGCATTGGATGGATGTTGTGTGTATGGCTTGGAGTCTACTTGTTTTTCCTCCCGTTATTACTTCAACATTTTTAACTTTATGTCATGTTGTTGTAAAAACTGTAACTTTTGGGGTTGAGATTCATGGGGACCGAAACGCAAAACTCTGTTGTATCATTTGGGGTTGGAAAACCGTAGACATGTAACTTTTCAACAATTTTTAATTTGAGTTTAAATTTGACGTCTCTTTGGAGTCGTTCGATATATCTTGTGTGCGATGATAACTGCCTAGCACCCAAATGTTGTAGTTCCACTGCGCATAGCATTTGGTGGGGTGTTAGAGATTGGTTATCAGAGCCATGAGTTATAGAGAACTAGGTCGTTTTGAAAATTCCTAAACTATAACTTTTGGTGTCGTAAGAAATTGTCCAAGCGCACACAACTATCCTGCATGGCTCCGGTAAGGTTTATTTTTGTATTCATGGCATTTGACGTATACTTTTGAGTTGAAGTAGATATGTGGGTATTTATTACGTAGATATGGAAATTACTATATGTAAACGTTGAAATTATACGTGGAATACCCGACACCGTAATTCTTGTATTACTTATGCATGAGCATCATATTATCGCATTTTGGGCATGTGTACCACCTTTGCATTGCATTTGCATGCATGTATTTATAAATATTGTATAGTTATCTTACGTACCCTCCAAAATTCTCTGTTATTGCAGGAATGGCCGAGGTACCGCCTAATGGTAATGGAGACGATTATGTCGTAGGTCACGAAGGGGGACCGTTTCCTCCGAACCCTCCGGATAATGACAATGGATGGATCGCTCCAGAAGAAGCGGTAGATCCGGGAAATGACAGTGACGAAAGTGACGTGGACAACTTCAGTATCAGTAGCGATGGTAGTGAGGATTCTGAGGAAGAGCCCGAGGAACCGGTGGATGATGGGATTCCCGAGAATGCTGTCGGTCAGACCGAACCTGATTTATTTCAATCTCCAAATTCACCAAAGGGTTATGAAGTGCCTCCGACCGATCGATATGAGCAGCAACCTTTTCGTCGCCCGATGGACAATTGTAAGGACTACCTGAAGACAGTGCCATGGTTTGTTCGAGTAAGTAATGGGAGTGCTTCAGAATCCAGCAATTCATCTAAATCACAATCTATTCATGAGAACATCGCGAGGGTCTACTTTCCGAGACCAAGACACTACTGGGATCCCGAAGGTCGTTTGAGGAGGATGGATAGGTTGATGTATGAGCGGTTTGTGGTAAAGACCAGGGTAATTAAGAGGTTTGATAAGAATGAGAGGGAACACCAAAGATTATTGGCAAGAACTTCAAGAATTGAGTATTATGGAAATGTAAACAAGAGTGATATCAACAGTCTAAGATCGATGATCGCGAACTTGTGCGCCAGTCTTGATCGAGTTAGGGAAGATCAAGCGAGATTGTCTAGGATGCAGAGTTGGGAGCATCGAGTGAGAGCATCCTTGCCCCCAGATTGGAGATTTGTGGACGACTTGGAAATGGAAGCTAATGACTTCATGATCCAGCCACGTGCCAGAGGTGCTTGTATCACTATGGGAAATCATGTAGCGGTTGAGTGTGGGTCTACGTCAGGGACGAAGAAGGCGACTGAATGTGGGCCGAACGACAAAGGAAAGAGGAAGATGGATGAAGTGGACGAGGAAGATAGCGACGAGGAACCTGAGGAAGATGATGATGAACCGCCATCCAAGAGGTCGTGTGGATCACCACATGACTAGTTGATTGTCTTGTATTTTATCTTTGATCGTTGTAATAGAACTATTTACACTTTTGTATGATGGCATTGTGACGAAAAACTTGAGGACTTAAGTTTTATGGTGAATGGTTGTAGTGGCAATACTTGTCACAATTTTGGTTGATTATCAATACAATCCATGTTTACCTTTCATGATCTGTGATATGTCTTTAATTTGATCTTTTGTGATGTGAATTGATGAATATTAGTAACTCTGTAGTGATGTGTCGTTGTATTTATATTATGTCTTGAAAGAGAAATCCATCTTAATCTTGATGTGTATACTTACATTGTTTTTCTATTTTCCCTGTCTTTGCAGAGAGGTGTATTTGATAACGCACCATGCCTCCAAAACTAACAGCCGACCGTGTGAACACGATGATTCAGGAAGCCATTGCGAATGCGCTAGAAGCAGATCGAGCAGGGAGGAACCCAGACCAAGGCAGAAATGTGGGGAGACAACAAGCCCCAAGAGAGTGTACTTACTCTAGTTTTATAAAATGTGGTCCCACGCAATTTCGTGGAACTGGTGGAGCTCTAGAACTCAGGAGATGGTTAGAAAAGGTCGAGAGTACTTTCGAGATTAGTGGTTGTTCAGAAGCGAACAAGGTCAAGTTTGCGGCTGCTACTTTTCTTGACGATGCATTGAGTTGGTGGAACACCCAAGTAGCCACTGTTGGGTTAGCAGTAGCGAATGCAAGAACATGGACTGCTACTAAAGCTATTTTGACCAAGAAGTTCTGTCCTGAAGAGGAGTTAGGTCAATTGGAAGATGAGTTGAGGCACCTGACTTTGAAAAACAATGATATCACTGCTTACACCAGGAGGTTTAATGAATTAAGCCTTTTGTGTCTAGACACCTTTGCTGATGATAACAAGAAGATGAAACAGTACATCAAAGGTCTGTCCAGTAATATCAAGGGTGAGACGACTTCGTCTAAACCTGGGTCGTTTGATGAAGCGGTCCAGATGGCTCACGCGTTGATGGATGTCAGACTCCAAGACAAGAAGAACTTCATTGCTGAAGGAAATAAGAGGAAGTGGGAGGCGGCCCAGAGCAATCAATCCCAGGGTCAAAGCCGAGGTGGAAACCGTATTAACAATGGTCAGAACCACAATCAGCAGTTCAACCAACGCAGGAATGAAGGAATGAGAGCTGTGACAAACCCCAGAGGAGCGAAGGTGAATCCCCACTGTGGTCGATGCAACTTGTACCATGTAGGGAGTTGCCCGCCTGCGTGCGGCAAATGTGGAAAAGCGGGTCACAGGATGTCTGATTGCAGAACAAAGGGGGTAGCCACTGTGGCAAATGCTACGAGAGTGATGGGTTGTTTTGGATGTGGAGAAAGAGGCCATAAGCAAGGAAATTGCCCGAAGGTAGGAAACAAGCAAGGAGGTAACAATGCTGCTGCCGTGTATCAAGTAGGGACGGTTGATAAACCACAGGGTCCTAACGTGGTTACCGGTACGTTTTTTCTAGACGCTTGTTATGCTAGTATTTTGTTTGACTCTGGTTCCGACAAGAGTTTCGTAGATGTTAAATTTACTCGTCATATCGATAGAAAACCGGTATTGTTAGTGACTAGTTATAGCGTGGAGTTAGCCGATGGGAAAATCGTTAGTACAAATTCTATACTGAAAGGGTGTACCTTGAAGTTAGGAAATTACGCTTTTGAAATTGACTTAATGCCTATAGAGCTGGGATCATTTGATGTGATCGTGGGAATGGATTGGCTGATGGCGCACAGTGCTGTGATCGTCTGTGGAGAGAAGTTAGTTCAGATCCCGTTGAGGAATAAAGTCTTGACTGTGAAGGGAGACGAATGCACTTCTCTTTTGAAAGTGATTTCTTGTTTGAAAATGATGAAGTATGTAGAAGATGGATGCGATGTGTTTTTGGCACAAGTTTCGAGTGATGGTGATTTAGAGGCGAAGATTGAAGAGGTACCTGTAATCTGCGAATATCCGGAAGTTTTTCCAGACGAGTTGCCGGGTTTACCACCCACCCGTGAGGTCGAGTTTCGAATCGATTTGGTGCCGGGATCTGCGCCGGTTGCGCGTGCACCCTATCGATTAACACCATCTGAGTTAAAGAAGTTATCGGATCAACTGAAGGAGTTGATGGATACATGATTTATTAGGCCGAGCTCATCACCATGGGGAGCGCCAGTGTTGTTTGTGAAGAAGAAGGATGGGTCATTTCGGATGTGTATTGACTATAGAGCACTCAACAAGCTGACGGTTAAGAATCGGTATCCATTGCCGAGGATTGATGATTTGTTTGATCAATTACAAGGTTCCTGTGTATACTCAAAGATCGACTTGAGATCAGGGTATCATCAACTGCGTGTGAGAGAGGAGGATATTCCTGTAACTGCCTTTTGTACGCGGTATGGACACTTCGAATTTCGAGTGATGCCGTTTGGGTTGACAAACGCGCCTGCTGTATTCATGAGCCTTATGAATCGCGTATGCAAGCCGTATCTAGATAAGTTTGTCATTGTTTTTATCGATGATATTCTTATTTACTCTAAGAGTAAGGAAGAGCACGAGAAGCACCTGAGAAAGATATTGGATCTGCTAAAGAAAGAGAAGCTGTATGCGAAGTTCTCGAAGTGTGAGTTTTGGTTAGAGTCTATGCAAGTCCTTGGTCACGTAATTGATAGCAAAGGAGTTCGCGTAGATCCTGCCAAGGTCGAAGCGATCAGGGAATGCTCGGCACCTGCAACGCCGACTGAAGTTCGACAATTCCTTGGTTTAGCTGGGTATTATCGGAGATTCATTGAAGGATTTTCGTTGATTGCGAAGCCATTGACAAAGCTTACCGAAAAGAATAGAGTGTATGAATGGGGAGATGAGGAAGAATTCGCTTTCAAAACGCTCAAGGACAAGTTATGTTCTGCACCGATATTGTCATTACCTGAAGGAACCAAAGACTTTGTAGTGTATTGTGACGCATCTCGTAAGGGTTATGGAGCGGTGTTGATGCAGCGCGAGAAGGTGATTGCTTACGCGTCGAGACAACTGAGGAAGAATGAGGAGAACTACACGACGCACGATTCGGAATTAGGAGCTGTAGTTTTTGCGTTGAAATTGTGGAGACATTATTTGTATGGGACGAAGTGTGTTGTATTCACTGACCACAAGAGTTTGCAGCACATTTTAGATCAAAAGGAGTTGAACATGCGACAGAGACGATGGGTAGAATTACCGAGTGACTATGACTGTGAAATTCGCTACCATCCTGGTAAGGCGAATGTTGTAGCGGATGCACTTAGTAGGAAGGATCGAGAGAAACCTTTGAGAGTCAGAGCATTGGTGATGACTGAGAGTGTTGATTTAACCGAAACTATACTGAAGGCTCAAGAGAGGGGATTAATGAAAGAGAATGTTGATGCTGAGAACTTGGGAAGAATGTTGAAACCTCTTTTTGTGGTTAGGTCAGACGGACTGAGATATTTCGAGAATCGGATTTGATTACCGTTTTGTCCATCCGAGGAAGGAAAGCCTGGAGTACGAGATTTGGTTATGAACGAGTCTCATAAGTCGAAGTACTCGATACATCCTGGATCGGATAAAATGTATCATGACCTGAAGAAAGTTTATTGGTGGCCGAATATGAAGGCGGATATTGCTCGTTACGTTGGTAAGTGTTTGACTTGTGCGAAGGTTAAAGCAGAACATAAGAAGTCGTCTGGGTTGTTGGTACAACCAGAGATCCTAGAATGGAAATGGGAGAAAATTGCTATGGATTTCGTGACGGGTTTACCCAGAACTCCTAGTGGATGTGATATGATTTGGGTAATAGTGGATAGATTGACGAAATCTGCTCATTTCTTACCTATGAAGAAGACGGACAGTATAGAAAAGCTGGCCAGTGTGTACGTGAAGGAGATCGTTTGCAGACATGGAGTACCGTTATCGATCATTTCGGATCGCGATAGTAGGTTTACTTCGGAATTTTGGAAATCGCTTCAACGTGCGATGGGCACTGAATTGAGTTTAAGTACGGCTTATCATCCGGAGACTGACGGCCAGAGTGGAAGCACTATTCAGACGATGGAGGACATGCTCCGAGCATGCGTGATTGATTTTGGAGGAAGTTGGGAACGCCACTTGCCTTTAGTGGAGTTTTCGTATAATAACAGTTATCATGCGAGCATCAAGGCTGCACCATTCGAAGCGTTGTATTGGAGTGAAGTAGGAGAAAGTCAATTGACTTGACCCGAAATGGTTTTAGAGATGACAGAGAAGATTGTGCAAATCAAGAACCGACTACTTGCTGCAAGAAGCCGACAGAAGAGTTATGCCGATAACAGAAGAAAACCGTTGGAATTTGAAGCCGGAGATATGGTTATGCTTAAGGTTTCGCCGTGGAAGGGTGTAATTCGTTTTGGGAAGAAAGGAAAGTTGAGTCCGAGGTACATTGGACCAGTAACGTATAAGTTAGAGTTGCCGAGCGAGCTTAGTGCTATTCACGACACGTTTCACGTATCGAACTTGAAGAAGAGTTTGGCGGATAAGGAATTGGTGATTCCTTTAGACGAGATTCAACTGGACGACAAAATGCATTTCGTGGAAGAACCCGTGGAAATTATGGACCGAGAGGTCAAGGGGCTGAAGCGTAGTAGAATTCCCATTGTGAAGGTTCGATGGAATTCTAGGCGTGGACCGGAATACACTTGGGAACGTGAGGACTTTTTCAAGGAAATGTATCCTCATCTGTTCCAGCGGCACGAAATGTGAGTATAAGAAGAGGCGAGCGCCGGGACGTCGCTCTCTTTAAGGCGGGGTGGATGTGATACCCTAGAACCGAGGTCACTAACATTACCCAAAATTACGCTTATTTTTGAAATTTTTAATAAATTTTAATTGCTATATATTTTATTATTTTGGTTGAAACCGATGTTCGAGGTTATAATTTTGACGATTGACGATTTAAGAAGGACGATGACGAATACGATCCCGATGGATGCCCAAATTTCTATAATTATTGTCGTTTTATCGATATTGTAATTTTTTGAGAATCTTACTTACGGTTCGTGTTAAGTCGAGTCGGGTGAGTTTTATTGCTTTCCGGGTACATTTAAAGTGTCCTAAAAGTATTTTGGAGTGTTTGGGATGATTCCCGACTCCCGTAAAATTTTCTAAAATTACTAGTGAGTCAATCCCGTAAAGTTTTAGAGTCGTTTTTGTTTGAGGACAAAAGAAAGCTTAAATTGCACCTTTGGTCCCTCCCATTTCACAAAAAGGAAACAATCACACACACACATAACATTTCAAAGAAAAAAAAATCAATCCCACCCTTTTTGCTCTCTCTAGGCCGACGGCCAACATCACCAACACCACCACCACTTCAATTTTTCTTGGGTTTTGATTAATTCCAATCAAAGACCACTTTCTAAAACCCTTTAGTAAGTGTTAATCCATGGTTAATTCCAACATGCATTAACAAAAAATTTTCCAAAAATTAAAGATTTTTCAAAAGTTCATTTAGATGTTAATTAAGCATTTGCATGTTTAATTCATGTTAGAATGATGCTAGAACACCAAACAAATCAACCAAAATCAATTTGGTTGATGGGTTTTGATCACCCAAACCCCACGGCTCAAAGGGGGGTGTTTGGGGATCATGGTGGTTAATGTTTTGATGTTTGATTTTGTGTTTAATCCTTTGTTTATATGTTTTTAGATGGGTATATCCAATTGCATGTTTGTTTTTATGATTTGGGTTTTATGAGGATATTGATGAATATGGGTTTAGGACTGAAAATGATGTTTGGGTATGCTTAGGAGTACTTAGGATGATGTCTAGTGTTGGTAAATGGGTTTGAAAACGAGCGTTGGTATGATTTTGGTATAGGTAATTTTAGGCAGAAAGTTTGAGGTGTTTTCGTAAAAATAATTTTAAAACAGGTCTTGTGATTAGGATAGAGTTGTAGAGCATCTTCTTAGCTTCGATTTGGTATAAGATAGAGCTTACGACTCCTAACGAGTCAAAAGTTACGACGTTTTGAAATTCGTGTACCGGGAGATGAAAACCGTCATAATCCGAAATTATGCTTGGTTTTAGGTCAAATCCCGGGGACTATAGGTTTAGTTTGGTAAATGGTCAAAGGTTGATTTTTGGTCTCAAACCTGCATATTTGAGTCTATTATAAGACTTAGGTGTCAAATGGGTCAATGGAGTATTTTAAACGGGTCAAATGAGTCCGACTTGGTCAAAGTACAATTTCAGTCCGAGAAACGTAGTTTTGGAAAAGTGTTGAATAACGGGTCGTAAAAGAGAAAACTTTTAATGGGATTAAATATGTGTTTTCTACAGGTCTTAAAGTATTTTTGAGTATTTTCTCAAATTTTATAAAAAGGGTTAAGTCTAGTAAAACAGTCCGTAATTTTGGTAAGTATCGGCGAAAATGTGTAAAAATGAATAACGTTAATAATAAGGACAAATCGTATAAAACGAGTAACACTTGTTTGTTTTGTTTTGGCGTGAGTTGTAATTATCACAAGTTACTAATATGTATGTATTTTATACATTACCATATGGTTTATAAATGAGATTATTCATTACGCGTTATTTGGTTTGATAGGTGTTGATTTACCCGGGCATCCTTATCGTCGTCAGTGACCGTCACTCGAACTATCGACTACTTGTTATATAAGGTGTGAATTTATAGCCTCGCTTATTATAATTTCAAACTGTTTTACCCGCGAGGGAAATGCATGCTAGTTTTCAAAATGAACATATGTCATGAATGATTGTTGGACCCGAATGTTGCCTTGAAATTGTGTTTAGTACCTAGTTGTAAAAGGCCCTAAATTCATGAACTATTAACTATTGTTTAGTCCTAGCGTGGATTAGAAATAGCCACTTATACAAAGTGATAGTACTATGGGGTTGAATACCCTATCCGAGACGAGGGCTAGTACGTTGATACCCCCTGCGGACGGATAATTTGTGATAAGAGATAAGGTATAACTGCAACTGATGCCTTAGTAGGGCACTGGTTTCATCTGAATCACGCCGGTAATTATTACGCGGGTGATTGAGTTAACGGTTTAGTGTCATGAGCTTAAACACAATTGTCAGTACCTTGAATATAGATTGTTTGATCGACAAGTCTATGAATGATCGTGAATGGTTTTTATTTCACATATGTTCAAAATGAATTGTAAAACCTATGAATTCCACTCAACGTTTTCGTTGACCAAATTTAGCATGTGTTTCAGGTAACTGCTGAAGTGTAGCATGGAGCGTGCATTGGATGGATGTTGTGTGTATGGCTTGGAGTCTACTTGTTTTTCCTCCCGTTATTACTTAAACATTTTTAACTTTATGTCTTGTTGTTGTAAAAACTGTAACTTTTGGGGTTGAGATTCTTGGGGACCGAAACGCAAAACTCTGTTGTATCATTTGGGGTTGGAAAACCGTAGACATTTAACTTTTCAACAATTTTTAATTTAAGTTTAAATTTGACGTCTCTTTGGAGTCGTTCGATATATCTTGTGTGCGATGATAACTGCCTAGCACCCAAATGTTGTAGTTCCGCTGCGCATAGCATTTGGTGGGGTGTTAGAAAAACGATTCACAATTTCCTCCGTTGGTGGAGGTTATGAGTGTTAAACCTACAAACAAGGAACCGTCAATACTTGAATTGAAAAATCTTTCGCCTCACCTTGAACATTCATTCTTGAAAAGTGTTGATAAGTTACTGGTTACTACGGAAGATCTTTCGAATGACGAATATGTTGATCTCGATGGGGAGGTAATCTTTATTGATAAACGTTTTGAGAACTTACCACCACCAAAACGCAACTTAAATGTGAGAATTTTTAGTGTGCCTAACATCGTTTTAGAAATACCAAATTTTTTCGACATAATCAAAATGGGTTTTCATAAGGAGAGTTTAAAAGATAAAAAAGGAAAAGATTTTTAATGTGATTTAAAAGATTTTTATACAAATCTAACTACGTCATCACCACGTATTTTGAGTTCTACAAGCTCGTTTACTCCTTTTGACGATGCTTTATGTGGTTTTAGTGTGGGGGAAGTCCCTTATGTTTCCTCACCTTTCTCCACCGAGGATGAGATATTCGATCGCGAAATTTCATGTAAAGGGAAATCTCGGTCTTCCACCGATGCAATAAATGGAAAATACTTTCGTTTTCTTGGTGTGAGTCTACCTCAAGTTGCTCATTATGTTGTGTCACCATTTGACCCACCCTTCTACTTCTCATCTCTTTTCTTCAAACTCTTTGAGTTTTTGGCACGTGTTGAAGTGGTGTTGGTTTGTTTATCCAATGAAAACAAAGACACCATCTTCGATGCCGGTATTTTGCATCATCAAAGGACTTAGTCCTTAATACCGGTTGCTTTTTGGGCATTGTTCATCATGTAAGCCCCACCAAAAATGACCATACCAAGATTTTCCCTAAATGTTCACATTTATGGGGATCGATTCGATCTCATGACTCGGTAATCAAAAATGAGGTGCCTCGTGGGGGAGATCCCATGTTTATCCATTGTACATATTATCGCTTTCTAATATAGTTAATGAGAGAGGATTTGTACCCTTCCAACTCGTTGTCTCGTGGTTGTTTGTGAATGTGTTATCTAGATCATCATCATCGCCACGATTGAAGACTCTCGTGTTCGTTTACGTGAGTCTCGATCATTTGCTTGAAGAGTTTTTCATGAATCTATGACATATCCTTTATTGTTCTAACAATTATCTTTTAGCATAATTTATAAATGGCTCTAGATATATTGTTGATCACCCTTTCCATGCTAGATCCTAAGCATTCGACTCTTCATCTCTAGTATGGGGGTGCTCCACCTTTAGACTCGAAACATTGAGAAAAATCTTTAATTTTAGTATGGGGGTGAATAGATACTTGCCTTGATACGCCCTCACGTTTTCCAACTTTCATCGTTTCGTTTCGTTTTGTTGCTAATAAGGCTAAAAATGGCCCAATTTTAAATTTTTTCTTAGATTTCATAAGTTTTTTAAGACACGAATGTTTATTTTTCGATGGGTAGAATAAGAGTTAATTTTTGACTTGATGGGCATTTAGAGACCCGCTTGAATCAAGTTTTGCTAGACTCTTATATAGGGAACTTTAAAACGCGAAAGTCTTAGCTCATACGGTTAAGAACAAGAACTTTTCGCAAGTTCCTATAATGATCCTAGAAAGTCACTTATCAAGGGAGTTTTAAAATTCATTCTCTAGAACTGAAAAAGTCTAAGAAAGTGCAAGATCCTATAGGTGGCTTGAAAAACCAAAACTTCGATTTGATATAGTCTTAATGAAGCTAATCCAAATTTGGCTTAAATTTTGACTTGCATGCCTAAGTATTCACGAGTCTCTTTAAATAGAGGTCTTTAAATAGTGAAGAACAAGAAGTGATAGAGTTAGACAAGTGATCATGCTAAACGTAGAACATGAAAATGTTCTTTCAAAAACTCATATGTTTTTAATTGTGGCTTTTACTCCCATAAGATCAATGCATTAGGAATAAAATAATTGCAATGAGTAAGGTCGTACGATTTGAAAGGTTACTTAGCTTCTAGCCCAAGATCGTTTAAAAGTTGCTCGTGGTTGAATAGAGTTCATATCCAAGGCATAACTTATTGAAGCGGGACGCGAAGATTGGTGAAGATCCAAAAAGGCCCTAACAAGGCATGAGGAGCTCTATTTTGTTGCTAAACATCCAAGATGATGTGAAGAATCATTATTCCAAAATCAATATGAAGGATCGAGACACACGATGAAAAGTAATTACTCCCCTAAAGATCATGGAGAAAGTCTATCCAAAAAGACCCTTACAAGGTATGAGGATAAATATATCCAAGTCCTAAAAGGAGGCGGATCGTTGTATATCAAAATCCAAAATAAAGATTTAAGAAAAATGATGAAGTCGTGGTCCAAGTATGAAGAATCTCTCAAAAACGTCAAGTAAAGAAATTACTAAATATCAAGAGAAGACCATAATTTCAAGAACGTCTTCCGAAGATTCGATGTATGAAGTACATGCCAAATATCAGTTCGGGAAAGGTCTCAAATCGTGAAACGAGTTATGCCAAGACATGAACTTAAGGAGATACACGAGAAGCCGTTTTAAAAGATTTTGTCCTTTAGCTAACTAGCGATTAAATCGTGCTACTTTATTTTTAGACTAATAAATACTCAAATAAGTCAATATGAATTACTTGTGATCCATGACAAATAGTTAAAATTTTCTAGAAACCTTTTCTTTCCTTAATAACTAGGATTGCAGGGAGAAAAAGTATTACACAATTTGGACGTATGCGTAGTGTTAACATTGTGACTTGTACCAACAATGATCTCGTTTTTGCACTTAGCATGGAATGTATGACAATCAAGGATGACGAACTTTACTCTATGAGACATTCACTTGTTTTTATTCATTGACCCTAAAAGTCACTTTCGTGATGAAAATCATACATTATGTCTTTTACTCATCTTCATAGTATTGTAGCAAGTTTTACTTTTCAATAAAGGTTAATAAAATTGAAATTTGGAGTTGCTTAGATACTTTATTCTAGCATTGCGTAAGGGCACGACCATGGTTTAGTATGAGGGAGTGATGAGATGGCATTTATACATGATTTCGTCGTTCTTTTCGGGCTTTAAATGCATAAAATGTCATCAAAATACCATATATATGCTTGTGTTTGTTTACTTGTGTATTTTAGGTATGGATATCATGAAAAAGACAAAAGATCATAAGAAACAAGGATAAACGCACATGAGAAACAAAGTCGCATAATAAACGAGCCCTAGTTATGGATTTCTCAAAGAAAAACCCTTGAAGACTAGAAGATGTACAAGAATGATCCATCATTTATTAAGAAATGACACTTAATACCCTTGTATATTCGTAATTATAATTTTAGTCCCTTAAGTTTGTCAAAATGACAAAAGGTCCCTCAACTTTGTCGATTTGGCAAGTTTAGTCCCTCAAGAATTCTAAATTGTCAACAATGGTCCCTCATGAAGTCAAACATTCAAAGAAGACCTTCAAGATCAAGAATATTACACATCTAGTCCTTTTTTAAATGGATAAAAGATCAAAAGGACTAATGTTGTAATTATACCAAAGTTGTATAAGCCCTAAAACCCTTTTTGAAAACTATTTGTGGCCAATGTATGAAAAATGAAAGTTAAATAACAAAGGGAGCCGTTTATTTGGGCTGAAAAACTTCTTATACACATTTCACCAAAGTACAAGGGGCAAAGATGTGCACTGAAACATTTAAACCCACAAACACGCGCCAAACACCTTTCTCCCACTAATTTCAGATCGAACTTACTACTATTCACCCTTCTTCACCCCCAGAATTTACCAAACTTAAACCAAATGGTAAAACCCAATTGCACTTCCCACGTGTGATTCACCATCACACACACCCATACCACGCATAAACTCTCACACCCCGTCACCCATGGACCCCACCCAAGCCTTCCTTGCACCAATCATGTGACGACTTACTCCCCAAGTAATCTTACGTGTCTAAATCAAAGGCTCACATCAACTGCTTGCTGTATAATCTCAAGATAAAGGGTTTAGATCATTTGGGACAGCTCAAAACACCAAATTCGTCTAGAAGACTCAAGGACAATTTTGAGATTTCATAGCTTAAGGTTTCATGTATTTCTCATTCTAGAATCGGCTATCCTAGTCTATAAAAGGAGACCCAACATGTGGTGATCCCTTTGTTCCAGAATTTGTCTAAAAATTTGTAATTCCTTTTTGATGTAAAAGTTGGTAGTTTTTTCAAAAATTCATAATTCCTTTTTATGGTTAAAAGTTGGTGTCTTTTTAAGCTGAATTCATAGTTCCATCTTATTTGTTTGATTGAGTTTTTGAGAAAGGTTTTTAGGTTATAAAACCCTTGTTTTCAAAAATCTATGGTTATTGTATTTGGTTCATCTTGTGTTTTTTGATCTTAGCAGGTACACAAGGTGGAAGCTAGTGGTTGTTCAACTACCACTTGAGCTCACACAATCCAAAGCATGGATGTATGTTTTGGAGGTACACATTTCTAATCTCTTTTATTTTTCTGCATATTTTCATTCTATGTGATGAATTTGATTTGTGGTCTATGTTTATGTGTTTTATTGGTTGGATCTGGTTATTTGATTGATATTTGTTGTTATTAGATTGGATTGATCTTGATTTGTGGGGTTTATTAAACAAGTTCTTTGGGAAAAAGTTAAAATCAAGCATAAAGGGGTGTTTGGGTTTGGGTGTGTCAGTTATTGGGTGACACCGCCTTGTACATAAAACAGCCTAGACTCACCTATTATATTGGTTTAAGGCATTTCCAGACTTTTGTTTTATGTTTTGTGGTATAAAAACATGTTTCCAAGTGATAAAAACTATCTAAGCATTCAGCAGGCTAAAACTGGTTTGTTTTAGTAGTTTATGGCCTTACACCTGTTAGATCTAGGGTTCATTTAGGATTGTTGATTGTTAGATTTTGATTTTGTTTACATTTAAGTGAGATTGGGTGGTTTGAAATTAACTTATTGGCCAAATAGATCAGCAAAATCTCATCAGACCTGTATGCATATCAGTGACCTTTGATTGATCGAGTTTGTGTGATTTATGTGAAGTACTTGTTGTTTTTCTTGTTTCTATTGACTCCCAATAAGCCAAAGCTTATTGGGGTGCCCTTTGTTCCATTAAAGACCAACAAGAAAGGCTTGAAATCAAGCCAAAACAAGTCTGCATAATTAGTTGTGGGAACTCCTTTCCCACTGCTTGTTACCACTGCTAGTGTTAATCTTGGTTTAACTTATCAATAATCTATTCTAGCTTATTAAAATATGCAACAACTTTACTTTGGTAATCATTCTTCATCAATTGACCCATTTTTTCATCCTGGAGCTTTTGAGCTATTGACTTTAGGGTTTGACTAGAAAATCAACTTATTTGACTTTTTCTTAAGTGCTTATTGACTTATTCAGCTTATTTGGCTTTGCTTATTGGATTTTTCTTGATTGATTTGTCTTAATTAAGTCATTTAGAGTCTTTTGCAAGTTGACTCAAGTCCCGAAATGGTCTAGAACTCTAAGTCGACTATTTTGTCTTTTAGAGTTTTACAAATTGAAAAATCCTAATTTGGGCTTTTTATTAATTATTTTGATTTTTAGGGCTTTTATTAGCATTTAAAAACTAAGAATTAATTAATTAAAAGGTTTCAAAAAGTTTTGATCATTTGTAAACTCTTAGTTCATTTTTAGCTATTTTTGGTGATTTTTTAGAATTTTATAGAATTAATCTTTATTTTGTCACTTTTTACGGTTTTTCGTTTTATCGTCGTAGTGTAATTTTAACGTATCCGTCATTCTAATTTCTCATCTTTTCTTTCTCTCAATATTAATCTAAAATACTTAAAAATTTATTCACACACAAATACCTCCTTGGGAAACGAACTTATTCGGGTCATTAGTGCTTGATTTTAATTAATCGACACTTAATACTTACCGCATTTACGTCTTTTTTCTAAAAGGTTGTATTTTACCACAATCAATTTTCAATAGATCATGAGGTAGACTCAACACTTCAAGGATGAAAGTGTTCTACTCTTTGCACTTGGAGAGGAAGAGATGGGAGGAGAAAGATTCACTTCTAAACAAGTAGCAATTAACCAAATAATCAAGGATTTGAGTGATTTAAGAAGTATGATTGAATCTTGAAATTTTTGTGCGAAAGAGGTGAGGAGAAAATTTGAGAATGGTCAACTATTTATAAGACAAAAGCCCAACGGCTATTTCAAGACGCGGTTCCTAATTGGTGCCCGCGGTTCCTTTTCGATAAGTATCCACATAGGCAATTAAGGAACCGTGGAGGTTGACTCCGCGCCCTTTTGTCGTTTAGTGTGGTAGTCACATCTGGTGGAATATTTATCCCCAAGGGATATTCCTAAACCATGTGGAGTATCCCATTTTTAAATTTTCAAATATTTAATTTAATAAAACAGTTTCTTAAAAATAAAGTTTAATAATAAACTTTGTCACATTTAATAAAAGGTGAGTTTTAAGAAAACTTAAATCCTTGATCACTTAATTAAGATGAAAACATGTTTGTTCATACCTTAAGTGATAATGGTTTAAATGAAAAATACTTGAACTCAAGAATCCGCTTTTCGTTGTATTCGTAAATGCTTGTTTTTATATATTTTCGTAATCAAAACAAAACGAGACCGAAAAATGCAAGTTTTTTAGGCATCATTGCATTAACAGTCTCCCCCTTTTTGATTTCGACAATACGTAAACTCAATCATATGAAAAACAAGATTTTTGAAGACGAGTTTGTTTCATTTCTCCCCCTGTGTCGAAGCAAAAAGGTTGCAAAAGTCTTTTTAAAAGAGAAGAATATGACTTTGCAAGTGCTCCCCCTTGGTGCTTGCTCCCCCTTGGTTGGGGCACCAAGTAATCGAGCTATGGTGACAAGCTACATAGATGGGTTACTAGAATAGAAGAAACTCCCAACAAGAAACAAAGGTCACACAAAAAGAAAAATAAGAAAATAAAAGAAAAGTTAACCAAGATCCAAGATAAGTCATGTTAAAAGGAAACATGAATAAAGATACAAGGAAATAAATCATACAAAGATGTATGAAAAAGAAAACAAGCCAAAAGAAAAGCGTAAATCTAATCCTAGTTAAACTAGAACTCTAAGATTTGCTTGAATTAGATGTATTGGAGATAAGAAATCCACATGCTTAAATGAAAGACAAGGTAGTGGCGGAAGGAGGTGGTGGTGGCTTGGTAGTAATCTCATAGTCATAGTCAAGAGGAGGTTTGACGAGGAGACTCTTGATGTAATTCAATTAATCATAGATGTGAGCCATATCAAGATGTTAATATTGACAACAATGGAAATATGTCCCATGATGCATGACATTATCATGTGAGGGAGGAAGAACACAAAAGGCTAGTGGTGGAAGAGAAGAGGTTCCATAATCAATATTCATTGAAGAAGAAGAAATATAATTTTGAGTGTTCTTGGGTGAATTTGGATTGAAATAGATTGGGGAAAATGGAATAGATTCAAGGATTTTATTTGGTGAATAAGACATTTTGATTTGAGAAAGGATGCAAAATTCTTAGGGTCAAATAGAGAAAGCACAAGACAATTTTGGGATGGTCAATGGTTTGAAGAAAAGATTTCAAAAAGTGTTGCAACAAATTTGGAGTTACAGAAAACTCGAAATTTGAAGGTCTGGCTACGGTTCCTTATCTCCACCTATGGTTCCATATATATATATGGATCCGCAGGTTATTTAAAGAAACGCCCACAGAAGCTTGGTTTTGGTGGATAAGGAGAATTTTCGAATTCAGCAAATCCTAATTTTCTACTCTAACTTATCATAGAGACATACTAAAAAGCAATAATTGACATAGAAAACACAAAAGAACTCATCAAACAAGATTTTGACCAAAATACATAGATTTAAAATAAAATCGATATTAGAGGTGTGTTAATCTAGACACGTAGTCATGACACAATAATCCTCCATAGTTCATTTTTGTTCTTGCTATATTTGAGAAACACATACATATGAATTATGTATGCTCGTTATCAATAGCAAGAAGCTATGCAAAACGTTTTTAGATTGAATTAACAATGAAAAAATATCTCTCGACCATTTTTTGAAAGAAGTTTGAGAATTTATAAAAAGAGCAGAAGAATTTTTCAAAAAGAGTTTAAGATACTCAATGAATCAAAGAATGAAAATACTCAAAAGAGAAAAAGACTTGATTAAGAAAATTCGCAATTAAGGAATATGTTCCATTAAACCTAGACCTAGACGCAAGTAAATTAAAATGTTCCCTCTTAATTGGCTTAGTGAAGATGTCGGCTAAGTTTTCTACTTAGGGCACCTTCTCAATCAAAATGTTCCCCTTTTGAACATTATCCCTAAGTAAATGTTGCGAATCTCTATGTGCTTAGTTCGCGATTGTTGAACAGGATTATTGCTAAGGTCTATTGCACCCTTATTGTCACACATAATGGGAACATCATTAAGTGAAATCCCGTAATCAACAAGCGCTTGCTTCATCCATAGAGCTTGTTGACAAGCTTTACTGACCCTCACATACTTGGCTTCTGTGGCTGATATAGCAAGAGCGGTTTGTTTCTTGGATAACAAAGAAGTTAAACAAGAACCCATGAAGGTACAAACTCCATTAGTGCTTTTCCGGTCCACATAGTCTTCCGCATGATCTGAGTCCGCGTATACTATAGTTTCTACGTCGGTCCCTTTAGGATACCATAATCCTAAATGTATAGTGCCCTTAATGTATCGGAAGATACACTTAACCACTTCAAGGTGAGAGGTTTTGGGAGCCTCTTGGAAGCGAGCACAAAGGAAAACACTAAACATGATATCCGGTCGACTTGCCATTAGGTACAACAAACTACCAATCATACCTCTATAATTTGTGTTGTCTACCGACTCACAATTATCATCTACGGTGAGTTTAGTATCCGAGGCCATAGGGGTCTTCATTGGTCTAGAGTCCTATATTCCAAATTTATTTTGCATTTCTTTAACGTACTTAGATTGATTAAAGAAAATACCATCGTTCATTTATCTAATTTGGTGTCCTAAAAAGAAGTTAAGTTCTCCCATCATGCTTATTTCAAACTCGTCATGCATGATTTTGGCAAAGTTATCACACAATCTTTGACGTGTTGAACCAAATATAATGTCATCAACATATCTTTGTACGATTATGACGTGAGAACCTTTCTTCTTTGTAAACAGTGTATTATCTACCATCCCCATTGTATAGTCATGTTTTACAAGAAACGCTTTAAGTCTATCATACCAAGATTTGGGTGATTGTTTAAGACCGTAAAGAGCTTTCTTAAGCTTCTAAACATGATCCGGTTTCTCAAAATCAATGAAGTTGGAGATTTATGAAAACTTAAATCCTTGATCAAACCGTTAAGAAACTCACTCTTCACATATACCTCCTCATTGATCAAACCGTTAAGAAACTCACTCTTTACATCCATTTGTCCCATTTAATAAACGGTGAGATTTATGAAAACTTAAATCCTTGATCACATAATTAAGATGAAAACTTGTTTGTTCATACCTTAAGTGACTGTAAAACCCGCATAAAATACCCATGAACAGTAATACAGGAAAACCCGACAAAATTAAAACTTTAATAATTATTAACATACGTCACGTATCATGAACAATTAGTACAAGTATTACGATAAGTATTGACGTATTATACTTATAAATAATCCAAGAAATAAAACACGAACGCGTACCAAAGTTATTAACACGCGAAAATGAAATCACACTTATGTGTGTATGTGGACCGGCGGTTAAAGCAAGAAGAAAGAAACAAGGGCTTAGAAGCCCAGCCCATATGAGAACTTAAACAACAAGGGAACATGAATTTTTCTTTCATTTCATTGTTTAGAAAAAACCCTAGCCACCCTTATCTTTGGAGCCGCCGGCTGTGGATCAAGAAAAAAAAAGAAAACGCCTTGGTTGATTAATTCGGCTCTAGTTTTGTTATTGTTCATATCTTCCAAGTATTCAAGAAACGGTAATCCCTAAATCTCTATTTTCTTTATGTTCATACCATTTTAAATCATGGCTATTAAATTAATTAGCATGAACATGTGACAAAGTTTAGATGTAAAAATGATAATGTAATCGGGGATGTGTGGATTTCGGGGTTTTGTCATAGAAACCGAGAGGCTACCGACTCTCGGTGGGCTTGAGGTGCTAACAGCCGAGACACAAGGGTCTCGGTGGAAGCTTGATAAGGTCAGCAACAAACCAAAGCCAAACAGGGAGAGTTTGTTTTTGTTCGCAGGGGGTGTTTGATGGAAACAGTGGGAACCAGCCAAAGCCGGTGGGTACTTTGGCTCGACAGGGGGAACATTGGCCCAACCGGTGTGAACTGTGGGCTAAACAGGGGCAGCCGACGGCAAAGCTAGGCCTTAGCCGCTCGTAGTAACCACCATCCGCCACTGTGTTGTGGTGTTTGGCTCGGCTTGGTGTGGTATCAGGTTACGGGGCTCGGGTACATTTTTAGTCTTGCTATTATTTTGTTAAATTATTTAATTAAATTATTTTACATGAACTAGTA
The DNA here is from genome assembly GCA_025667525.1 of Glebionis coronaria. Lineage (NCBI taxonomy): Eukaryota > Viridiplantae > Streptophyta > Magnoliopsida > Asterales > Asteraceae > Glebionis > Glebionis coronaria. Next base: position 438,974 of record JANFOE010000102.1, read on the forward strand.
ATTTATTTAATAAAATCATGACTTGGATTCATTTTTAAAATTAGTAATACACGTCATAACATAAGTATTTATTTAACTTACGTAAATTAAAAACCATGTTAAATTTAATTATTGATATAAGGTAAAGTTTTATTAAATTATCATGACATTTTATTAATTAATAAACTATGCTTTTTCATTATTAATTAATAATCACTTTAGCACTAGCTTATATTTTAAACTTATTAATTCAGCTTATTTCTACTTTTGGAAACTTCCTCTTTTTGGAAACCTGCTATTTTTAGAAAGTTACTTATTATGACACAACAAATATAGTAATACAAGAATACATGAAATACATAATCAGAATACATGTAAAACCATGAATAATTACAAAATAACATTTAAAACAGTAAAACAGGACAAGAACATATAAAATAAGTTAAGAACACACAAAACCAGTAACACACTCAGTAATCAGACAACTCATACATGTCCATTATTTTTGTAGTATCCGCGCAATCGGAGTAGATCGTTCATCTTTCCTTCAAGCTTCACTACTGGAAATAAGGTACGGATATTCCGTCCTTCAATATGGACATTCTCTTCCTTTATTACGATTCCCCGTTTTCAGCCATCTATTTTCCCCAGTTATTTTATATGTTTTGTGTGACAATCCGTCAATTTAAGGTCATTATTTTATTCACAAGTATTATTTATAATCATTATTTTATTGTTAGTTTATGAACTCACTCACTTTTGGGAAGAAATTAGGGTTTACGTCTTAAATTAGCATCGTCTACGTCTAAACCGGAGAGCTCTACGTTACGTGTTTACGTTTACATAATCCATTTTTGTGACAGTCCGACATTTTAAAGTAGTAAATTTATCCTCGTATATTATTTGGAAATTTTATTTTTGTGTTGGTTCATGAACTCACATAATTACGGGAAGAAATTAAGGTTTACGCGCATAATTTAATGTCTTTTACGTTTAAACCGAAAACTCTAGGTTTACGTATTTACACTTTTGTGCTCCGTTTTTTATGACACAAATTTTTATTAGAATCGTTTTGTGCCGTAGTTTCATATTTTGCAAAAAGTTTTTCGTAATCGACCCGAGGGCACGTAAATCGAGGAAACTAGAATCGAGGAGTACCCGTAAAATATAGGGATGAGACAAGTATAACACTTGTCCCACCCCTAATAGGGGCGGATTCATCAAGTGGAAACCCCCCTTTGGTGTCAATTTTCTAGCTAATACATGAGACACTTGTCTCATGAATGATTTAGGTACTTAAACCTGAAATCTTCTCACACACACTCATAACTTGCATGTGTAACTAGAAAAATTTATCAATCTCTCCCTCTCTCCCTCTTGTAGCCGTCCACCATCACCACCATAACACCATTTTCATAAAATTTCAACCTACAACTTAAACTATATTCAACTTATGATGAAAACCACATAAAAGAAGGATTATTTGAGGTGATTTCAACTTGTGAAAGGAAGTTTCTATGGAGTGTTTGGGCTGATTTCTCAAGAGAAGTTTATATATTTGAAGATCACAAAAAGTTGTTTTGAAAAGTTAAAGATTTGGGTACAAAGATCAATCTTGTTCATCCAAATCACATCATTTTCCATCATTTGGTTGGTATAAAGATCGTTTTCTTTCTATCATCCTATTATTTTTGTAAATGTACTTGACTATTTACTTCCAAATGTATATGTATGATAGTTATGAATGATTATCAAAATGTTGTGTGGGGATTTTGTGTTATTAGAATAAGTTAATAAGGTTAAATCTACAAGTAAAAGATGATAAAATCTTAACTAGATAAGTAGGCTGTGAAAACAGTTAGTTTCAACTTTTTAGTTGATTAATTAGACTGGATTATTTGATATAATGATAGATAAATGATTTTTACACAACTGATTAATTGGCCACACAATGGAATGTTAAAAATGAGCAAGATATGGCAAAAATACTTTTGATGTACTAATCTGACTAATCAGTTTTGGACGTATTAATACTTATATTTAGAGGTTGTTTGAGAAGGATCCATAGATGAGTAAATTGTAGAGCATATTATGTAGTTTCTACAACAAAAACTTGGGGTTCTAAGTCATTATAGAACTCATGATATGATAAAAATGGTGAACATGACTTTTTACATCAGATTTCACAATAAGATGTTTAATGTTAAAAGACAACATGAGGTAAAATCTTATATAAATAAATATGTAAAAAAAAATAATTAATAATAACTATTATAAAAATATGTTTATACACAATAATAAATAAAGGGTTTTGCTAACAAACACCCATGGGGTGTTTTTTAATCTTCCATAATTAAATAATTTTCAAATTTGAAGTACTTATTTCTATAATTGCATGATTATAACACATATAGTTATGGTAAGTAAATTTTAATATGGTATATATTAATTAGTAAGTATGTTAAACAGGGTATATTTGAGATTCATTAATGGTTAATTTTTTAATTACAGAATGTATAAAAACCACCCTATGGGTGGTGGTTAGCAAAACCCATAAATAAATATCACATTTTATAAAAATAAAACTCAACTAGTTTTCTAACTACAAACAATATATATATGAATTTTATGACTTTTACGTCTTTTAGGCTAAAACCGAAAGGATGGCGTTTTCTCCAAATAAAACTTGGATGGTCGGACCTATCTAATGTAAGAATTTTATAGAAAATCTACTGATATAGAAACACATTTAACAAGCAAAAAACGTCAAACCCGAGCTTTGTAACTTATGGACCCGTAATGGACCAAATTAGACTTGTTGGACCACTAGGCCCAACAATTTTGGCTTAGCACTATTGGACTTTCTCATGGGCTCAACCTACTTGGGCCCAACATATGAGTAGAGGCCTGGTCCTAAATGGATAAATAGACGAAAATCATATCAGATTCTTAATGGGCCTATTGGGCCTTAACATATACGTGGGCTAAAGCTAGTATAATTAGAATAAGTTAACTAAATACTTAACAACTAATAATGTTGTATAAGGTGATAAAATCCCACTTGATCATCATGTTTATGACTTGATTACATATACATAGAAACTTTTTATAAATATTATTCGACATAGTCTCTAAGATCGAGTATTATTTGTTAGGTATCCCGTGATCGCGACGCGCGCCGTACACTTTAGTTCCCGATAACCCGCCTTTCCAAACCAACGTGAGTTCATAGCCTCACACTCTTTTAAATATTTTATGAAATGCTTTATAAACTCGCGAGGGAGATAACTTGCTAGTTTTAATAAAAGTAGAACACAAGTGGTCCCGATTGTATGTTTATTGATATGGACCCGATTGATTGGATGACCCAATGAATGATTGAAATGGATTATTATTGGTTAGGTTATGTCACTATAAGTCCCATTAGCATGAATTGTGAACTATCAGGAGTTGATAGACGCATATGCATATAATAGTACTATTTGGGGAAGATCACCCCAGTTTGCGTCTTGACGGTTGATCCTCGTTGTGTCACATTGATTGGCAAGCAAATTTATGTATGAGTCGGTTATATTTAGCGTGGTTTTTGTAACGACACGCTGTTTTAAATAGGCAAATGAATTTCGGGTAGCTACCCGATATATATTATATAAAGGTAACAATGTCATGCGGCTTATAATAATCCGATAATAATAATGATAATGGTAACACTGAGGCTGCGGTCCCAGGAATAGTGTATGATATATGATTTGAATTATAATATATTGCCTGACTAGCAATATGGGGTCTTATTACTGATATTATGCTTGTAATCTGCTTTTCATAACTATTTTATATAACGGTTTTTATTATACTGTAAACAACGTTATAGTAAACAACATTATAAAACGTATTGTATGGTGCTGTTACGACAATGGTTCGTACAATGGTTTTGACGGCAAAGGCCTATGTTAAGATTTACGACTATGATTCGTATAAAATATTTTTGGCCTATGTTATGATTTACGACAATGATTCGTATAAAATGTTTTTGGCCTATGTTATCGTCTACGACAGAGAATTGTACAAAATGTTTTTCGGTAATAATTATTTACCGGTTTTATGTTAATGGTTGTTATTAAACTCTATGGACTCGCTCAACGTTTCACTGACTTTTAGCATGTTTTATCTCATGTACTTGAAGGTAATTCTCGGGAAGACGGCAAGAGTTTATGGCCCACATTTAAATAAAAAAATTCCATTCGAAGGTTCTGTAAATTGTAAGACATACTTTGATCTGTGGACCTATGTAATTTGATATTTATGAATGGAAAATGCTTTGTTATTAAACGAAGCGATGTTTAAGCATTGTCTATGATTTGAGTAATGTGTTATCCCGTAATACCAATGACTCTTCCGCTGATTCGAAACGTGAATATTTGGGGGTGTTATAGTTTGGTATCAGAGCTCACGATATAGAGAACAAAAGATTTTTAAAGGAAAATTTTAATAAAACGTTTTGAAAAATCTTTTGACTATAACGGTGCCGAAGAATTCCCGAGTTAAAGAAAAGGCCAGACTCAGAAGTGTTATTTTAATATATAGAACTTGGATTATATATATGTTGTAATTTGATTACATGATTGTTTGATGATTATTCTAATACTTATACGAGATATTTATTCGACGTGGATTGTCACAAGGAACCCTAACTCTTCTAGTAATTCAATCGAAGCTATTCCTGTAGGAAATCTATCTATTCGAGATCTGAACCAGTTTGTGGATGTTCATAATTCTAACGAAATAGTTGATATTCCTAACAATGTTGATTTAGTTGATTATGACATTAAAGATGAATTGTCAAGAATAAATCTGATGTCGATGTTGTGACGAACTTTCCTTATAGACTAGAGTTTGACAAAACCCCGTCACCCTGTAAATGTGTCGTCCGACTCGGTGTCATCCATTTCTTAATTCAAAAATCGAGATGTTCAATGATGCACTTGAGGCTATTATTGAAACCCTTACCCAAACACCTCATGCCACTTTCACCTTTCCGAGAAGTCTATTTGAATGTGTTAGTCATTTCCTGCTCGTTACTCACTTGATAATTGTTGCTATAGGAGCTATAGAATTGGGAATTTAGTGGTGTTCATGTCATGCTTTTATTTCCCTTTCAAGGTCTAAGAATAAGGTGGAAAATAATAGAGAACGAGGTAGAATATCGCGTTGAGTATAAGTTGGTTGAAGCTCGGATAAAGTTAGAATTAAATCATGTGGAATGCGAGATTGTTAAGGAGAAGTCGTTGAGTCCTGAGGTTGAATTATAAGGTTTCAAATGATTGTTGGTTTGTGTTAAGGGTTGTTCCTAGGCCATTGTCCAATGACGAGGATGCCAAGTGTCCAAGAAATAAATTGAAGAAATCTTCTTCTAAATTGGGACCGATGGATTTTCTGGGACACGTGGAACACCTAATGACTCTTGTAGATTAGTATTCATTGTAGTATCTTCTAAAATCACTAACTTAACTGAGATATCAGTTGGTAGGACGAGTCCTTGGAATTGTATAACATTACATGATGACATATAATGTGTGACGATACAACTTTTGACTTGTTTGTGATTAATGAAAAGACTATCTTCGATTGCTAAACTCTACATATATCGATGTTGTCTATCTTTTCTTGCTTCTTCCTAATGTTCGCATTAGTGATGCAACCATTGAACAAGTACTCATCTCGATTTGAGTTGTGTTATGAATTATTCTTTCGTATCCTGAGTGCCATCGATGTCATGAACCTCATGATTATTTGGCTAAGCCCATTTCCTATCATATACTAATTAGTTCTTGGTGAAAAACTCTTCATCACTCTTTTGCAGATCACTCATTGTTTTTATAAGTAATACAATACCATCTGGGGAAAATATGAAATTCTTATTTTCATATGAGTTATTTAAATTGGTACTATTAAGTAATTACTATCGAAATAAAGTTTTTATTAAACATCTTGTAAATGGAAATGCTTTCATAATGACGAACATTTCGGTAAAATCATTTTTATTTTTATTTCATAATTAAACATGAGTATTGGATCGTTAATCCTAAGTTGTACATAGAAGCGTGCCTACGTACAATTTGGAAAGGACCATGCAAGGCTGATTAGTAGTCACCATGAAATTGTTAATAAACACTACATTTTTTTTGTAATTGTGAAAGATTAAATCTTTATGAGATCTGCAAGAAGTGAAAAAATAGGGACATATTTTTAGGGACACCTACATATGTGCCCGTGCCATTTTTCCGAATCGAATTTACTCATCTGTGGATATGTCGTATTTGATAATTGATATCCCCCTCTTGTTCAATTCTCTCGCGTAAATCATGAGTTGACCTTACTCTTTTAATGTTAGCCATGTCTCCAGATATCCTTGATTTGTAAAGGGTTACGAGTTATTCTTAGTCCTTTGAGAAGTTCTCGTCTTATCAACGGTAATGAAACTGGAAATTTGGTAGTGCCATTAGGATGGATTGGTTGATTATGACATGATGTCATTGTCTTAATTGATTGGAACACGAGTAGAATTCCCCTAAAAGATAAGATGTTGATTATCAAAGGTGATTTAAATAATTCTCGATGGGTGACCGTATCCTGCATTTAGGCTTTAAATTATACCATGAATGGTTGTGAACTAGTCATAGATATTATAATCTAGAAAGAACCTAAGGTGAATTTATTAAAAGATGTTCCTATTATCTGAGACTTTCTGAGATATTTGCTGATGAATTACCTAGACTTCCGCCATTAAGGCAAGTTGAATTTGGTATTGATTATATTCCCGGTGTTGCACCTGTGGCATGTGCACCATACGTCAGCTCCATTTTAATCAAAAGAGTTACCGTGCAACTGAGATAGTTATTGGAGAAAGCCTTTATTCTACCGAGCTCGTCATTATGAAGAGCTATGGTATTATCATTCCATATATTCATTGATTACCGTGAACTGAATAAATTGACGATCAAAATTGATATCCGTTACCCAAAATGAAATATGTGTTCGATCATTTACCAGGCTCTAGCGTATATTCAAAAATTTGATCTACGTCATGGTTATCATCAAATTCGCGTCCGCAAAGAAGATTATCTATTACAATCACTACATCCAGAACTCGTAATGAACATTATGAGTTTCATGTGATGTCGTTTGAATTGACCAACGCACCGGTCGCATTCATGAATTTGATGAATCGCGTGTGTAAGCTGTATTTTGATAAATTCATGCTTGTGATCATTAAGGACCATCTTATTATTTCCAAGAATAAGAAGGAGCTTAGTAATCATTTGTAGACTACCTTGATCTAGCTGTGATGTGAAACATTGTGTGTTAAATATTTAAAGTAGGATGTTAGGCTTGATCCTTTACATTCTTTGACCATGTGATTAATGGTAATGGAATCTATGTTGACTCTTCAAAGATCAGAGCCATTAAGGCTCTGAGTTATACCAAACAGGAAGTGCGAAGATGTTTTGACAGATATTTATCCAAGGATTATTAAGAAATTATTCCCTCATACCCAGATCATTTAACTAAACTCCCTTTGTTTATGAAAAAGTTGGGGTAGATCGAGCTTAACCCAAATTAGGCTTGATTTAGGGTCTTGTAACTTCGGATCTCGCACCAAGTGAAACTTTCTTTAGGACCCTGCGCACTAAACAGACACCGTTAGGCTTACCGTGGGTTTGTTACCCACGACTAGAGTCCAGCATGAGAGTAAGTAATCAGTTTGAGTATATTAGTGTTTAGGGTATTGTGTATATCATACCTTTGTGGAACCGAAGGGGTTCCGTTTATACTCAAGAGAGTCCTGGCTGGGCTCCCTGTTCTTGCGGCAAGGTAGATATAATGACTTGAAATAACTTGATCTTCATTATCCAACCAAGGCAAGTGTATATCCCTTTCCCTTAGGCGAATATAACTATAACATAAGTTATATTCGATATGATCCTGTCGCACTGCGATGAGGACCTGGCTAAGTAATCAACCTCTTGTGCGACAGCGGCTTACTAGGTTTCATGGGCTATGTGCGCACATTGCACAAGTATCCAATCCAATCCTGATGGATGCGGGTAGTACCCGTGAGTCGGACTATTCAGCCCGACTAGGGACTATACGTCATCATGTCCCCCCAGTCTAGTGGTCGCAGGTACAATCTACGGCTACTAGACAATAATCAAACATAAACAGCCGCATAGTCCAAGCATAAACTCAGATTTTAAACATTCCCGCCAAGAAGACAAACTTCCCCCCTTTCACCTAACCTCCTTGGTACTCGGGAAATGTGCGTGCCACGTCATAGTTACCCATTCATATTCAACCGTTAGATCTAGAGAGTGTGGGACACGTGGCACACATCTGACCATGAACAGTAAAACTAAGGAAGCCTATATAAACCCATCATGCCTCCTTTTGACTGTTTACCCTCTAGAAACCTTCAAACCACCATTAGCGCTTCTATCATTTACCATCAACACTAGATCTCTTAATAAGGTAATCCACGCGACCACTATATTTTTGTATACACAGCACCATGGTGAAACAACTAACCAACATCACGTCCATATTGACCATTGATCAGATAGATCAATTTACCTCTGAATTCTACATACCCACTTATCTGCACCCAGAAGTTCCCAACCCCCAACATAATATAAGTCAGTTCCCCGCAGGAAGATAAGGTTGTACACCCGTTACTTCGATTACGCAAACCAGCGTATACCCATGTCGCGCTTTCTTCTGAGTGTATTAATACACTACGAGACCCACGTCTCCCAGCTACATTGCATAAGGGCAGCGAAAATTTCGAATTTCGAAATAAACTGCCGCACCCTAGACATAGAACCCCCAGTAGATCATTTTCGCGTATTCTTCCAACGGAAATTAGCCAATGCCTGGGTGTCTTTTGCTAAGCGAAAGGGTGGTATGCAATGTTTTGATGGAAAGATAGATTCTTTAAGGAATTGGACCGACAAATTCTTCTGGGTCGATGATGCCACCTTTCCCTTCCACTTTCCATTCTTGACCCCTGACACCGTGAGGAAGGACCCCCTACCTGGCCCCGACTCCAACAACTATGCAAATGCGGAGACTCTGAAAAACAACCGCATTCCTGTTCAACCCTACCCGGAGAGTATGTTAATAACTCTTGGCCTAAGTCGCGCAGTCATCAGTGGCGAGAACATGGTAATAGCGTCCGTAGTGAGAGTGGCCAGGGTTAGTGGTCCTTCCCGCCTTCATCATAACCTTCTATAAGTACCATTGTATATTAGGATACTAAAATATGTTTCCCTGTTTTCTGTTTGCTTCCTTTTGCAGTTATGGATGTTCTTGACCTTGTCCGTGGTGTGTTTCCCGAAAATTTGCTGGTGTTGTCTCACCCTCAATAGGAAAATGAAGAATCGCTCCGTGATCGCACGCAGAGGAATACCATGGATTTAGAGGTTGAGGAGTCGTCGATCGCCCAAGGGGGCGAAGGCCCTGGCATTGACCTACCACCCCCATCTCCACCAATGCAACAGTTAGAACAGCAGCCACCCGTACAACAAAAACCACCACCATTTTGCTGCTCATTCCTGTCGTCAGATGAATACACCAAATATGTCGAAAAAACCACGGATGAGTTTGAGGAAGAGGACTTTATCTCTTTAGGAAAAAGACGCAGAAGCCCCCCATCATCTCCACACAAAGTCGCACGCACCAGGGCTGGTCCCTCCTGGACAGGGGTGCGCACTATAGAGGAAGAGTTTGAAGAAAACCTTTCAAAGACCCCTCCACGCACTCCCCCGTGACCATCAATCTGAGGTAACCATTTTCTTCTATACGGTAGCGTAGACTATTCATCCAATCTCACAAGTGTATTTGACTGTGCAAGCTTCCTAGACAACATCGCCCCCCCTGGCCGAAAGGTAGTACTTGAAGGGTCGAGTGACTCTGTCTTGGCCGATGAGGCAAGTTATCTAGCGGTACAGCAGGTGACTTTGACATCGTACCTCAAGAAGAGATTCCTTGAATTGTTTGCCCAACTCCGTACGACAGAGGAAAAGTTGACGCAGTTTACTGAAGAAAAATCCTCCGCTTTGGGCGACATGCAAGAAAAGATAGACCAAGAAGCCGAGAGAGGAAGGAAAGATGCCTCCCTCCTCCATTCCTTAACTCAAGAAAGGAACATGTTATCTGTTGCACTTGATGAAGAGTGCGGCCATCTTAGTCGGATAAAGGCCTCCAACGTTGCAGCCATGGGGGCCTTTGAGGAAGGGAAGGATAGGTTTGTTGCTGATGTTGAGGCTCTGGGTGCGAGGGTAAAGGAGGATGTAAGCGATCTCAGCTGCCAATTGAAGAGGCTGGGCATCGATCTTGATGAGGAGTTGTACCCTCGATTAATGAAGGAGATAGCTGAGAAGCGGTGGTTAGTACGCCATGGTCTGCGCCTAGCTGCAATGGTTGCACTGGAAGACCCCACCCTGCGAGCCACATTCTCCCAGTCCGTCATAGCCGCCATCAATGAGGGTACTTCAAGAGGCTCGACGACTGCACACAAGGAGAAGCTACTGAATCAAGAACTATCAGAGGTACCTATTGAAGCGGTAATGGAGGGTCTCACCTTGGCACGCCATAAGGCAGAGGGCGTAGAATCATTGGCAGATTTTCACCTAAAACCATCTCTGGAGCAGTTGATTGTGCCCGTATTCGTGCATCCTAAGGATATTCTTGATCCCTTCAATATTGTGAAGGAGGTGCCATTATCTGAGGTCCTCGCAGCGTATGAGAGTCGTATTGCTGCCTAGAAAGCCCTGCTGAACGTAGAAGCGGCGCCTTCCGTTGGCGTAACCCACCTTGCTCCTACCATCCCTATGTTACCATTACCATTTCTTGATAGGGATTCTCTCCTGCTGGACCGAATGGAAAAAAGTCTTAAGGATCATCGCGCTACTCCCTACTGCCCTCATTTGCTGAAACTGAAGAGATCCTCCTCTAAGACCCATCTGCTCTCTAATCATCTTAGGGACTTGTCAACATATGTTTATGCTTTGTATCTTCATATGTTTGCTTTCTAATAAACACTATCCTCTTTTGTTATAGAATGTATATTTTTATGTTTATAGAGCAATTTCGCATAATAAGACAATGTAAACTTATAAATGGTCCATATGGGTTTGAGAACCTCATTACCTGCGGTATACGGCTACTACCATAAAGACGGTCAGGTGAGACTGACCCATTGTTAGGTGTGCACAAGAGTGTCTTAACAGTCTCAGAGTTTATTGGCTGCATAACTTGCTAGGACGTCATTAATAGCAAGGGGGCCTAACAAGGATACACGATCCATGGTCGTAGGGGGTGCATCCTACTTACTCGACGAGTCTAATTAGTAGGGTAGGCTCATTCCTCTTATTACTCCTGGAAACGTTGTACACGCGTGCGCCAATAGGAAATATATATAATAAGAAAAAAGTATGTATAACATAAAAAAGAGATTTTTGAGAATGCGCCGTGGAACTAGCTAGGGACCACGACTGTTTTATTAATACTTGCATGTTTATTGAACACAAATAATAAAAAAGGAAAAACAATACATTCACTTGGGAAGTTTCGCCTTTAAAGGTAGAACTTCTTTAGATGGCATATGTTCCAAGGTCTTTGTACGTCATGACCATCCATGTCACGCAGCCGGTACGCACCATTTCCAAGTGCGTCTTTCATTATGTAGGGTCCTTCCAATTTTGGTCCAAGCTTCCCTGTATTCTCAGCGCGACTCGCCGCGTTTGAGTGATACACAAAATCACTTGGTCTGAAAGAGGTCTTGCGTACCCTAGAATCATAGTAACCTTTCATCTTCGCTTTTGACTTAGCTTCGCGGATTGCTCCTAACTCTCGTCGTTCCTCGATTATGTCTAGGTTTAATCGCATCTCATCATCGTTAGTTACCATGTCTACCTCTGTTGTCCGGAGTGTTTGTAGTTTTATCTCAGCTGGAATGACTGCTTCTTCCCCATATGTAAGGGCGAAAGGGGTATCACCTGTGGCCGTCTTGATCATCGTGTGATGTGCCCACAAAACCTGCGACAACTCATCGACCCACTTCTTATTATGTTCCCCCCCCCCCCGGTGCTTTTATGCCATTCCCCAAACTCCTGTTTGCTCTCTCCACAAGTCCATTTTTTAGGTGGGCAACCGATGCGAAACGATGATGTATCCCATTCTTCGCGCACCAATCATTGAATGGATTCTCTTCGAACTGCTTTCCATTATCCGAGATTATTTCACTAGGTAGTCCGAAACGGCATACTATGTTGTCCCATACGAACCTTTTCACCTGATTCCCAGTTATCGTTGCGACTGCCTTTGCCTCAATCCACCTTGTGAAGTAGTCCATCGCGACTATGAGGAATTTAACTCCTCTCGTAGCTACAGGGAAGGGCCCCGCTATATCGATTCCCCATTTGAAGAATGGCCAAGGGTAGGTAATTGGCGTGAGCTCCTCCTAAGGATGTTTGTGTACTGGCCTGTGCACCTGGCAGTCATTGCATTTGTTAATGAGTGTTCGCGCGTCTGTATTGCATAGTTGGCTAGTAGTACCCGCTGCATAATGTTGTCGCCACCACAGACCTTGGTCCTGCGTGCATTCCGCATGATCCCTCATAGATTTCGCTAATGATATATTGCCCCTGTCGTGGTCCTACACGTCTTAACCATGGTTGGAGAAATGACCGCTTGTAAAGGATCCCATCACTGACTTCAAATTGCCTCGACCGTCTTCGTACTCGCCGTGACTCATTTTCATCATGCGGGAGTGAGTCATTCGTTAAATAATCTATAATCGGTGTCATCCATGTAGGGCCTTCTTCCTCTACAACCGACATGATCTCTTTCTCTTTGATTGACTTGTCCTTCAGGATTTCCACTAGGACTTGTTTCGATAGGTGCGCAAAACTGGTGGAAGCTATTTTGCTAAGTGTGTCTGCTTTCTTGTTCTCCCCCTGGGTACTTGATGTATCTGGAACCTATAGAAACTTTCAATCAATGCTTTGGATTTTTGTAAGTATTGCACCATATTGTCCTCTTTTGCTTCATAATCACCAAGTATATGGTTTGTTACCAGCCGAGAATATACATTTGCTTCGAGATTGCGCACGCCCATTCTCGCTGCGATACTTAGTCTGCTATCAGCGCTTCATACTATGCTTCATTATTTGTGGCTGTGAATTTAAAACGTAATGCATATGTGAACTTCATTCCTTCTGGATTGGTGAGTATGAGTCCCGCGCCTGATCCATCTGTGTAGGATGACCCATCCGTGAACAAGATCCAGGGGGCTTTCTCTTCTTCCTTTTGATCTAGCCCCTGAGCACCTTCTTTTGGCTTTTCAATGATATAGTCCGCCAAGATTTTTCCTTTTATGGAATTGCGAGGTCTGTAGGTAATATTATGTTCCCCCAGTAGAACACTACATTTTTGGAACCTGCCTGCGACATCCGGTTTTGAGATCACCTGCTTTATGGGTTGATCCGTTATCACCACTATCGGGTGTGCTTGGAAATATCTACGCAATCTTTTTGATGTGAACACTAGTGCGCGCACTAAAATTTCCATCGGGGTGTAATTTAGCTCCGTGCTCTACAACGCTCTACTTATGAAGTACACTGGCGTTTTCACATTGTCTCTGTTTGTCATTAGCATCGCGCTGATCGTTCCATGCGTTATAGATAAATATATTATCAGTTCTTCTTAGGTCGTGGTGCGACTAACATGGGGAGCGATGCTAAATGCGCCTTTAGTTACTCGAAGGCCTTTCCTGCTTCCTTCGTCCAATTGAAGTCTCCTTTCTTAATGCACTTTTTAAGTGTTTTAAATAAGGGGAGTGACTTCTCTGCTGACTTGGACAGGAACCTATTCAATCCTGCAAGCTTCCCATTTAGCGAATGCATTTCCTTTTTCGTCTTTGGGCTCTGGAGTTGAATAACCGCGTCCGTTTTCTCCGGACAGGGTTTAATTCCATTCGGGTCAATCATGTATCCTAGGAGCATGCCTTCTGTCGCCCAAAAAGTGCACTTTTTTGGATTTAACTTCATGTTTATCCTTCTAAGGGTGGAGAGCGTCTCTTCTATGTCTTGAATAAGCTCGCTCTCCGTATGAATTTAAATTACCAAGTCATCGACATACACCTCCAAATTTCGCCCTATTTGGCTTTCAAATGCCTTATCGACTAGTCGTTGGTACGTGGCCCCTGCGTTCTTTAGTACAAACGGCATTTTTATGTAACAGTACACACCCTGGCTGGTATGGAATGCTGTCTTTTCCTCATCTTCTTCTACCATTTGTATCTGATGGTATCCCTTGTATGCGTCCAGGAAGCATTTGAAGGGGTATCAGCACAATGATTCCACCTTCCAATCTATTTCCGGGAGTGGGTAGAAATCTTGGGGACAAGCTTTATTGAGGTCTATGAAATCAACGCACATGCGCCAGCTGCCATCATCTTTCTTTACCATTACCGGATTAGCGAGCTAATCGTGATAGTAAACTTCCCTCATGATTCCACCGTCCACCAGCTTTTTTACCTCGTCCAATATTACTTTTTTGCGCTCTGGGGCTTGATACAATGAGATTTTTGCTAGTTGAAAAAGTTCGTTTCTCGGTATCTTAACGAATTGATTTCCGGTTCAAAGTACGACTCAATTGTTTTTGGTGAAAAAGAATATTTTTGGTTGTTTTAAAATAAATGTGCAAGACTTAAAAGTAAATGATGTTAATTTATATCTAACTCTATTTTAAAAAATAAATGGCAAGTATTTAAAAGCGTGACGGAAATTAAAAGGCACTAAAGTAAATAACGCAAACTTAAATCTATCTAAGGCAAACTTAAAACGCAACTAAAACTTAAACTATGGCAAGGCTAAAATAAATCTAAGGCAAGTAATCTTAAAGTGCGACTAAGGAAAAAGGCGGGAAAAGTAAAGCTTGAAAATTAAAAATTAAAAACATAAACTAAAAAGAACCTGAAAACAGCTCATTCGGAATAACCCTTCGTTCGGAATAATCACTCATCCGGATTGTCACCTTCGTTCGGAATGATTCTTCTTCATTCGGAATATTAGCCAAAATCATTGATCCGGAATAAAATGCTCACTCAAAATAATGGTTTATCCGGAATATGTCACTTATCCGGAATATTCAATATTCCGAATGAAGACCTTTGATTCGGAACTTCACTGATTCGGATCTCTTGATTCGGAATAATTCCTTGGCCCTTCGTTCGGAATATATTCTGAATGAACCTTGATCCGGAATATTAAAATATTCCGAATGAACAAGTTGATCCGGAATAATTTCCTTGGTTCGGAATATTGAAGATTCCGAATGAAGACCTTGATCCGGAATAATCAGTTATTCCGAATAAAACTCCTTGATCCGAAATATCTTCCTTGATCCGGAATATCTCCTTGATCCGGAATGTTTCTTCACAAAGCCTTCACTCGGAATGTTTTGCTGATCCGGAATGTTTAATATTCCGGATGAACAACTCTTGATCCGGAACTTTTTCAACAAACACCTTCACTCGTAATAATC
This sequence comes from Glebionis coronaria, assembly GCA_025667525.1. Lineage (NCBI taxonomy): Eukaryota > Viridiplantae > Streptophyta > Magnoliopsida > Asterales > Asteraceae > Glebionis > Glebionis coronaria. Next base: position 454,556 of record JANFOE010000102.1, read on the forward strand.
TGGGCTTGATATATGTTCCTAGGAAACAGAAAACGAAGAACACGGGACAAACAAAAAGATACGAATCTACGAAAACTTAATCAAAATCAACCACAAGATTAAATCAAACTAATCAAATAACATCTACTAATCATAAACAAACAACCCAAAACAATCAAACTAACAAAACTAATCAAAATAATCAAAACCCACTTTAATCAATTTAACAAAAACTCAAGAACATGAACATGAATAATAAAGCATAGAGATTAAGATCAAACAAGAAAGGTAGAGAGGAGATCATACAATAAAAGTAAAGATTAACAATAATTAAAAGGAAACTTACTTGAAATTAAATGAATTTAAGGTGCAAGACAATGTATTTAAATTTGACAATTAAGGTAAATGACATGTAATTAAAGTGCAAGTAAATGAAAATGGAAGAGCATAGTTTGTCAAACTAGCCAACAAGAGAAAATGGAATGATAATCTAATCTATTTATAGGGGAGATTAGGGAGGTGCTTAGGAAGCTTCCTCCCCTCTTTCTTCTTTTCTTAATTGCGTCATTAAGTACTTAATCTTCATAATCTTTTGACTTTAATGACTTTGTCTCGGGATTTCTTCAAACTCGTCTTGTAATTCTTCAATAAACTAGACTTGAGTTCTTCGGCTTTTAGTAAACTTCTGTCTTTTGACTTTTTCTTCGATAAATCTTCAGAATTGGTCTTGGACTTCCGTTCTTTTTGCACTCTTGACTTCTTGACTTCGTCTTTCGTCTTTTTCTTCGATAAAAGCCCGTGAATGCCCGTGTTTTCTCCACTTTTCACCTTTTCGTCCTAAATCACAACAAAAACACAAACCACGCATAATTCCGACATAAATGACATAAAATACACGTTTTGGCTCGGTTATTATTGTAATTAAGTGGTAAAAAGGATGGGTTTTTACACACCTATCAGGGCTTGTCCTCTTTTCTTTTGCATAACTGGGGGGTATCCTTCGCGGATCTGAAGCTTGTGTTTAGCTATCGACCTTGGTACCCCCGTCATATCTTTGGGTTCCCATACGAAGACGTCCAAATTATCCTTCAAAAGGCGACATATGTATGTCTTTCCTTTGTCACATAATGTCCCTCCGATCGTTATCTCCTGATCCGAGTATTGCGGATGTATTGTTACCTTCAAGTTTGGTGGTGAGTCCACCTTTGGTTCCATCGTGACCCTAGGCGGTTCTGCGATCGAGTTGCATTCTAGGAGTGTAACTGCCGTGTTGAATATCGTTACGACCCCTCCATCGACTGGGAACTTCATCATACCATGAGCCGTAGAAGGTACTGCTCGGATTGCTAGTATAGCTTGTCGCCCTATGATCTCGTTATACTGTGATGGCGACCGTATGTGTTGGGTCTACTAGATGTGGATCTTGCAGCCTGTTAGGAACGGTGAACGACTTCTGTAATCACAAGTCTATTCACAGAGTGACTCTAGATGAATCACACAGTATAAGTGCGGGATACAAATACTATGAGCAAGAAGAACAGAATAACTATAACGACTTGATCCTTTACTAAGGATTTCTAATATTAATATAAACTAGAATAATGTTTTTGAAGGTCTGTGTAACCCCTCTGCCTAAGGTTCCTTTTATACTACAAGGAAACCCTAATACATCATTAAACCAAAACGTGTAAAACTGATATGCATATCCTTTCCTAACATATCTCATGCATATCCTAACAGAATACTCTTAAATAATAAAGTTTGACTTTCTATATGACCAGGAGCACGTGTTGCTCCTACTACTACTAGGACCAGGAGGAACTACATACCTCCTAGTCTACCTAATACAAATAACTATTCCAAAGGTCCTAACAATCCTCCCCTAAACTTGAATTTGACCTGTTGAGTTCAAGTTTCCTGGTAAATCGTGCAACATAGCTTGAGGATTGGAACAACAAATGAAAAAGCAGCATCATAACCATCAGCATAAAGAACATAAAGACTGCTGCAACAGGTAACACCTAGAAGCTTCTTGAAAGCTTAAAACAAATCTGCATCCTGGTGAATCTTCACAGCAACATGGGCAGATTTTATGAGCCTTTACCAAGTAGCTGCTCGCTCTTGGGCTAGCCAGTCATTATGGTGGAATAAGTATCACCCTGAGAGACCAAAACCCAGCCCAACTCTTAGAATGTGAATCAATGGTGAGAGGGGGTACCCTGACGATTTTAGGCAAACCATCACAACCATCAACGGATTTGATATGTCTTTACCAGAAGCCGTACCCTTCTGGACTCGCCAACTCTTAGCAATTAAGCATCGGTGAGCTGAAAACCCTATAGCTTTGAGCAAGCTATTATAACTATCAACGGATTTGATAAGATCTTTACCAAGAGCCGTACCCCCTTGGATGAGCCACGTTTCAGTCTAGGACTATGGCAAGTGAAAACCATCCAGTTTTGGGTAACCTGGCAACCATCAACGGATTTTACTATCACACCAGAGCCGTACCCTCATTGTGAATAAACTCTTTCTTATCTGTGAGACATGGTGAGTTGAGCACCATTTGTTGTTTGGACCACGTCCAACATCAGAAGCAACTCAAAAACAGCCCAAGTATAAAACAGTCAAATGAAAACCAATTTATGATGTAAAAGTATAAGCAGATATTATATTATGTACAAGTGTGAAATCCATCATATGTTTAAAGTATAAGCAGATATTATAAAAAAAGTATAATTTTTTTATTATTATTTTTTTAAGTTATTTTTTTAACTACTATAATGTAAGCACCAATCACTATACAGATTGGTGAAAAGAATGTTAGTATAATCAGAAAAAAAGAAAAAACATACCCATCACATACCAGACGCTGCAACCTTGTTTGCTTGTAATCGGGCTTGAATTCCTTCCACCAAAGTAGTAGCCATGGTAGACTCATTCCCTGAAGGGGCATTGGATATCTGCAAATGACATTCCAGCATGGCCTCCATAGTAGCAATCGTCAATGGATATTCCATATCCGTAAGCATGAACACTATGACACCAGACTCCAACTGTAATATATGAACCCCACAACCAGCATAAAGCTTCCACCTCTTGATGACCCAGCGAGGCTGATCTCTCCAGACACTAGAATGAGGAGCATCAGGAGGAGAATCAAGCATCATCTTCAAGTCACCCCACATTGTCAAACCAGGCCAGTTTACCACCTCACTCGGAGAGGCAGGAATACCAGCATCCACAAACCCATATAACCGCATAAGATCCAGACGATCCGCCCATGTCAAAACACTTTGCAGTCTCGAGACATAGCGAACATAACCATCACTAGTTGAAATCCTATGTGTGAAAGTACCAGCAAAAATCGGGGATGGCTTAACCGTCCAAGCAACAATATAACCCTTACCCATTGGCAACTCTATCTCACTATCTGAAGCCACATCAATAAGATTTACAGGATCTCGCTTCTCAAAAGGAAAAGACTTACCACGTCTAGCCTTCTTCTTTCTAATTGAGTGACGAGGTGTAGAAACACCAGAAGAAGATTCAATCTTTACCTTCCCAGCAGCAGTAGTATCAGCATGAGTATAATCAAAACCTTGACCAACCAAAGGATCAAAGTCTGCTGCACCAGTATATGGGGTAGGGTGTGGTTAAGTCACCGGTGAAGATGGTTGCGCCACAACAGGAGTAGCAGGGATAGTAGTAGTAGCATTGGTGGTGGTGGTAGGAACCGGAGATGAAGTGGGATGAGCAACCAAAGGTGTGGTTGTAGGACCAGCAGTAGAAGTGGCAGCAACAGATGGAACACCAGTAGAAACAGGAGGAACAACAGATGAAGAAGCACGAGCAACAACAGGCTGAGAAGCGGGAACAAATCTTGGAGGAAGGCGATAGATGAAGCGTTCAGGAACCGGTGTGTTTTGACGCTTGATCATCTTCTGGTACAGATCCTTAAGCTCGTCAAAATACAATCCCCTAACCCGTTCCTAAGTCCATCCAACATTAAAGTAAGCAGCCGACTGATATTTGACATATTGCTGCATAAATTTCCTCTCCTCGGTTCTTGACAAAGGTCTGTAACGACTCTTTTCACGGAGTTGAGCAGCAAGAGACAATTGTTGTTTACACATTAAGGCAATTGCCCGTGGGATACAGTTATTTTGATTCACATCAGCTCCCAAAAGATCAGTAAACTACGAATAATCAGAAGTAAGAATAGTAAGCACCCGCATCCAATCATTATCATCCCAGTTCATTGCATTATGCCTCAACCGTTCATGCCTCTGCTGTTGAAGGGCTTCCTCAGCCCTAGCTGCTTGATCAATCTCTGCCTGCAATCACTGTGCAGCCTCCTCCCCCAACCGTTCCTCCTCAAGTTGTTTGCGAGTACGCTTCCTTGGAGGTGAGGGTGCATCAGTCATAGGGGCTTTCCTCTTAGGATCATGAGACGGCCCAACAGATGGACCAGTAGAAGTACCAGCAAAAGAACCAGCAATATCCTCCATTGGTCTAGGACTAGCAGCAGCAGTAGGGATGCTTGATGGACTAGGAGGAACAGGCAAATCAGCATGCGTCTTATCAGCAAAGCATCCTTCGCCAAAAAGTCAACCCATCCTCCTTAATATCCTCATCAGAATCAGAAAGAACAACTTTCTTCTTTTTCCTCCTCTGTTGTGTCTCCAAAGCCTTAATCTTGTCCGCCAATGGAAGGACAAATTCCAGGGTGAGCTTGCGATGCTGATTCAGATCAGTCTCCAAAGAAACAATCCTTGCATAATACCTGTGCATGAGATCTAGCAAAGAAGTTAGTGAAGCAGGTTCCTCCGCTTCCCCACCAAGAGGACTTGGATTGGGGAAAGCATCATTGGAACCAGAAGCAACAAAGGGGTCAGCATTATGAGCATGAGAGCTAGACGGCTTCTCAGTAGAATGTGGTGTTGGACTAGAAGGGGGAGTATCAACAAATGTGGACATATGTGGCAGAGAAGAGGGTGTAGCCTTGGAAGTGGATGGAATTTCAACCACCACTTCCTTAGCTGGCTCCTCCACCACCACATGAGGCTCACCACTAGCAGGATGCTCCTCCTCCATAGGATCATCCCCTAATGGAAATTCCTCCTCGACTTCATCAGCCGGAGGAATAACATTAGGAGGACCTTGGGCAAGGCCCAACATAACATCAGTAAGAGGCCTCCAAGCTTCCTTAAAACCAAGTGCCATATTTGAATATACTTTAGAACTAAGCTTGGGGGTCTCATACTCCTCCCTATATCTAGGTATGCACATAAGAACCTGCTGCAAGAACCTAGGGTAGATTAAAAACTTCTTCTAGAGCCAGTACTACTAAGATTGCAAACCATCCCATCAAACAAGTAGCGAGAAAAATTAAACACACGACCCTAAGCTATGGAAATCAAACCAGTAGCCAAAGGAATGGGAAATGCATCCTAACTCCCAGACATTAGGCTTAAGAAATGAATCAAAAAGTGCACTAGAAGCTTCCATTGGGGGGAAAACCTATTTTTCTGGAAGTTAAACTTCCCCCCATGATTATAACCAAGATCATCCATCTCAACCAATACCTCAGAATTGGGGATGGAGACAAGGCCACCCTCATCCTGAAGATGAAGAGCAGACCTAATAGAAGCTTCAGACACCACATATGAACGTCTATCAATGGTAGCATGGAGTTCAAGTGGGCGTCCCAAAAATATACACAAGGTGGGCAGTGGCCCAAAACTCGCGAATAACACTATCATAGACAGTCGAGAAAACCATAAAGCATACCTGAGGTTAGAAGCCTCAATAAATTCGATGATGTCTGTGAACTCGTCGCGTTTAGGACAATCTCCAAGATATGTCACCTCATTATGATCGGGTTTGTATAGTAGAGCAGCCATGGATGATGATTGGAAGTGATGGAAGATGATTGATTGGAGTTTGAAAGAGTAGGAGCGTATGTGTGTGTTATGGTTGGGATGAATGAGTCAAGTGTGGGATTTGACCATAAATAATGGTCTTTTAACTGTTCATTGACCCCTAATAATGTGGGTTGCCCTTTCAAATTAAGCAGTTAATGCAAAAGTAACCACTTGCCCCTTTTACCTTTATTTGCAAATCCGAGTTACCAAAGTTAAATAATAGGATATATACCAGAAGTAACTTGCGTTGACTAAAAGTCGAAACACGTAAGAATCAACACTAGAAGCACAATGTGGTCAATGAAAGTCAACGAAGTGAACAGTGACCCAAACCAAGACTAGAAGCCAACCATCAATGACATTGAAGGATTTGTTCCCACTAGAAGCTGAAAACTACCACCAGATTTGACCAAAATCCTCCACTAGAAGTAGCACATACCGCAAATACCCAACAAATCTGTTGTTAGAAACTACCAATAGGTTAGCCTGTGAAAGTAAATATGTACACTAAGCCTCCCCTTAGGCTTAGCCTCCCCTCAATCCTAGGTCTCAAGGATTGACCATTCCAATGTGAACCACCAAGTGGTTGAACCGAGGACCATCAAAGGCTTTAGTCAGTAAATCACAACATTATCATCCGTATGAACCTTAAGAACCTGTATCAACTTCTTCTCATTGGCATCCCTTATAAAGTGGTGCCTAATATCAATATGTTTTGTACGTTGATGAAAAACAGGATTCTTCATAATGCAGATAGTTCTTTGATTGTCAATGAAAATGTTGATGTTCATGAAGTTGAACCCATAATCCAGCATCTGATTTTGTATCCACAAGACTTGTCCACAACAACTAGCAGCAGCTACGTATTCAGCTTATGTTGAAGAAGTAGCTACTATCGTCTGTTTCTTACATTGCCATGAGATAAGTCTTCGACCCAAAAATTGACAACCACCAGTATTAGACTTCCTGTCATTATTAGCACCTGCATAGTCACTATCACTATAGGCTTCAAGAATAAAAGGTGATTCTCTAGGATACCACAAGCCTAGCTTGGGTTGAGCCTTGATGTACTTAAAAATTTTCTTGACTGCATTCAAGTTAGAAACAGTTGGAGCCACCTGATGTCTAGAACAAGCACTTACTACAAACATAATATCCGGACGTAATGCAGTCAAATACATGAGTGAGCCAATCATTGACTGGTACATGTGAACATTTACTGGAGAATCTGGCTCATTCTTGAGTTTGACCTTAGTTACTTCATAAGGTGTTGTTGCAGGTCTAAGAGGATTCATATCAAACTTCTAAAGGATCTAATGAACATATTTGTCTTGACTTATGAAGATTCCATCTGACTGTTTCTTAACTTGAAGACCAAGGAAAAATGTAAGCTCTCCCATAGCACTCATCTGAAATTCGCCCTTCATCAGTTATTCAAACTCATCACACCATTCCTTCTTAGTAGAACCAAAGATAATATCGTCCGCATATACTTGAACTAGGATAATTTCCTTGGTATTCCTCTTAAGAAATAGTGTTTTGTCAATTGTGCCACTTCTATAGCCATGTTTCAAGAAGAAAGTGGAAAGACGCTCATACCAAGCTCTAGGAGCCTGATGAAGGCCATATAGAGCTTTGACCACCTTATAAACATTCTTGGGATGAAGTGGATCCACATAGCCCTTAGGTTGAGTGACATGGACTTCCTCATCAATCTTGCCATAGAGAAATGTGCTCTTGACATCCATCAGAAAAACCGTAAAGCCAACATAAGAAGCAAAAGCCAAAAACAGACGAATGGCCTCAATCCTAGCAACAGGAGCAAAAACTTCAGTATAGTCAATTACTTCAAGTTGTGTGTGACCTTGTGCAACCAACCTAGCCTTATTTCTCACCACAATACCCCTTGCATCTTTCTTGTTTTTGAGAATCCATTTGGTACCAATTGTTGTCTTTCCATCTTGCAAGTCAACTAGTATCCAAACATTTTGAAACAAGAACCGCTGCATCTCCTCCTGCATAGCTTCCACCCAACTTTGATCCTCAAGAGCATGAGAGACTGATCTAGGTTCCACCTGTGAAAGAAAACAAGCAAACAAACAGTGTTGAAAGTCCGTATGATTATTATGCTTTTGGTCCTCAATATAGCTCACAAGAGCATGATGATCAAACGTTGCTTTCATATGCATTATGTGAGTCTTGACAGTAGAACCAGGATCTCCAATGATTTGAGTAGTAGGATGGTCTTTATGCGACTGCAGAACTTGACTAGAAGCTACACCTACTTCTGGTGCCAAGTTATTAAGATCCCCAACAAAGTCATCATCATATAAGGCAGAGTCGAAAATGCCCTCTATTGGTTGCTTATGAATATCATCCAGCTTAGTAGAAGACTTCTTTTGATTGTTTCCCAGGTCAGAAGGACCAGAGAATCTAGTAGAGGAAGTGGGATCACTAGCCGGACTACCAATAGGTGTTAAACTAGCACTAGGAGTAACATTAGGAGTACTAGGAGTAGCTTTGTCAGCAAAGGTACTCAAAGGAAACTCAAAACCTCCTTGAGCAGCTGCTGTAGTAGCATCTTTTTGTTGCTTGAGCAATGTGTCAAGTGCTCCTTGTGAGTCCAAAATGTCTGATGGAGTAGCATCACTAGGAGTAGCATTGGCATTAGGAGAGACTATGGTGGAATAAGATGGAACAACAAAAATATCATCCTCCTCATCTGAGTCCGAAAAACTAGAATGAGCACCTACACTAAAAGTTACAAACACTTGTGGACCTGCATGTTGGTTAGTTTTGAAACGAAAATATCCCAATGAATCACTAAGATAATCAAGATCAAAATACCATTCAGGACCCTTGCCTTGTACGTTGACTTCTCCTCAAAATACCTGAGATTAATAGTTGCAATGACTCGCTTGGCTTGGAGATTGTAGACACGATAAGCCCGATAGTGAGCTGAATATCCCACTATGTATCCTTCATTTGCCTTGCCATCAAATTTCCCCAAATAGTCACTAGTATTCAGAATGGTGATAGGACACCCAAATGGCTTCAAATGAGCAATGCTAGGTACTTTAGCTGTGAGTAGCTCATAGGGAGTCTTCTTGTGAGGATTGGTAATAGAAACTCTATTCAAGACGTAACTTGTAGTATTGACAGCTTCTGTCTAAAACATGGTTGGAAGCTTGGAATCGGCAAGCATTGTTCTCGCAGCTTCTATTAAAGTCCTGTTCTTCGTTTCTGCAACACCATTCTGTTGAGGAGTTCTTGCTGCACTATAATCTCTTTTGATACCTTTAGAATTACAAAGTGCTATGAGGTCTGCATTTTTGAATTCTGCTCCATTATCACATCGGATACCTTTAACCTTCTTGGACAGCTGATTCTCAATTAGTGTAATAAAGTCCTTGAGAATTGAGTAGGTCTCACTCTTGGCAGCCATGAAGAAAACCCACGTGAACCTGCTATACCCATCAGTTACCACAAGACATTATTGTTTGTGGTCAATGCTCCTAATGGAGGTAGGACCAAATAAATCCATGTGTAGCAACTACAATGGTTCAGTTATAAGGCTGAGAGCCGTAATGGTCTTGAAGGATGCTTTATGTTGTTTGCCTTTGCTGCAAGCAAGGCAATTGATGTCATTTCTGAAAGTTTTGGGAGTTAAACCAAAGACCAAGTTCACATTTGCTAATTTGTGAATGGTCTTGAAGTTTACATGTCCCATCCTTCTGTACCATTTAGTGGCTTCATCTTCTGAGGCTTTAGCAACCAAACATGCTAGTTGACCAGTAGGATTGACTTCATTCAGCTTGATACTAAAAAGGTTGTGTCTTCTAGGGATTCTGAGTAGAACTTATGAGTCATCCGGGAGTTTAACGTCTTTGGATAACGCTAGTGCATCAGTATCCGTAAAGAGGACAAACTTCTTCTTGTCACAAATCTGAGAGACAGAGATCAAGTTGAAGTGTTGAAGTGCTTCCACATAGTAGACCTGCTCAAAGTTAAGATTAGGTGTCTGAATTGTTCCTTTGCCAGCGATCCTTCCTTCACCACCTCCAAAGTAGACCTTTCCGCCTTGAAATGGTACAAAAATAGATAGAAGTCCTTTATTCCCTGTCATGCGCCTAGAGCATCCACTATCAACTATCCCTAGAGTAGGATCTTGGTATGGAGTAACCTACAACAACAAGAAAAGATATATGCAAAAGTTAGTGTCTTAAGGGGACCCAAGCCTTTTCAGGTTTGAGCCCGCCTTGTGGATCTTTAGTAGATAGCCAAGAATATTGATGAGATCCACTGTTGTTCTTAAATTGCCTAGTCATCATATGGGTGTTATTTTTTGACCAAGAACAACCTGTTGAGGGCTTAACAGCAGTACCCAGATTTCCCAACCCAAAATACATTTGGTCTGAATTAAATGCATAATTCTGATTAAAGTTCTGAAAATAGTTGTTGGTTGGTCTATTTGGGAATAATCCAGTGTTTCTCTAATGATCAGAAGCTAAAGGAGAGGTCCTTCTAAAAGAATAAAAAGATTGGGCACATGGGTTTAGTCTTCTAGAATAATATGGAGCAACTCCTGGTGGACTAGGAGCAGGAAATGCTTGAAAAACAGAAGGACGTTGGTCATAAAAGTCACAATTTTTAATCAAATGAAATTTACTTCCACAAACAACACATGTTTTAAACGGCCTTTCATTCAAATAACATTGTTTCATACTACTAACTTTATTACACATAACTCTAGGAGAAACATTATTCCTAGGACTCAATAAACCAGAGCTAGACACATTTGAGGTAGAAGCAACTCTCTTTTCACTCTTCCTAGCACTAGTAGCAGCATGGTCATTTGTCTTGGAGCTTGTAGGTCTCGACTCTTCACTTGAACCACATGATGCAGAGTCACTGGCTTTGTCACTGAAAGTACAAGAGACAAAGTCATTAGTATTAGTAGAACTTTTTGGGGACTCATGCATCTGTGATCCATCCAAGTCATTATGCCTAGAAATGGGCATAAAAGTTCTTGTAAGAGGTGGAGGGATAGCATGCATTGTTGCAGCTGGTTGAAACCTATTGTAGCTAGGTTTTCCCTCTTCCTCCTTGTCAGGATCAAAGACACTTGAAAAACATAAATCAAACACATCTTCTGAATCAATATATTTATCAAATCCTAACCCTCTTTTAGTCCTACCAGACATGCTACTATCAATTAACTTTGAAAGATTCTTAGGTGCATTTTGCCATTTTTCAAATCTTAAAAGTGTAGCATCCAATTTTTCCTTCATGTCTTGCTTATCCTTGATACTGTCATCTTTTACCTTTTCAGTGTATTTAAGCATATTTGTGGTGTTTTCAAAATCAATATTCAGAATTCTAAATTTATCCTCATACTCTCGTTGAGTATCTTGAAGCCACCTCTTGTGTTGTTCTAATGTTTTTAAAGAACTCTTATATGCTTGAACCTCTAAAAAATACTTATCATTTTGTTCATTTAATTCATTGTATCGAGACAACAATTCTGAGTATTTATCATGACAACCAAGAGGACAATGTTGTACCTGAGGAGAAATGCCCATAAGAGCAAATTCTTCTGCTTCCTCGGCATCAGACAGATTCCCAGCAATCATTGCAAACACGTCAGTAGAAAGTTCAGCTGTTTCTAGGGTAGCTTTCTTGTCATCCTTCACCTCCTGAATTTTGAAGGCTGAGTACCTGTTCTTCTCCTAGTCATTCTTGTTAGGGCATTCCCTAGCAAAGTGACCTTGTTGCTGGCAGTTATAGCATCTAACCTTGCTTCTATCAAACCTTGCTGGCTCTATTGGGTTGTAGTTAAACTTTCGACCGGCTTTCTTCTCAAACTTGTGAACCCGGAGAGTGAGCATGGCCATTTGCCATTTGAGATCCATTTCATCCAGGTCAAGTTTAATGACCTGTTTGAAGTCATCAAAAGCAAGTTGCTGTCGTGGATCAACATCCACAACAAAAGAGTGAAGAACAGCTTCTACCATGCTACCAGACTTGACTTTTGGTTCAGGAGTAGAAGTATGCTGAGAAGTATGCTGAGAAGACACAGTATAGCTTGGGCTACTAGCATAAGACATCGGACTAGATCCCATGGAACTCACAAAGGCAGAGTTAGCAGGAGTACGAAAAGAATCACTTGAGTATCCTCTCACATGAGGCTCAAAGGTTTTGAGCTTATGAAACAGATCATCAAAATTAAGATAGTCAAGGCCACCTTTTGCTTTAAGAGAGATTACCACCTGATTCCATGAGTAGGGTAAGGCTCTAAGAAACCTTGCATTGATATCTCTATTGTCAGGTTTCGACCTGAGTTGATTCAACTGGCTCAGTAACTTTTGGAACCTGTCTTACCCTTGATGAATACCTTCAGTTTATGAGATCTTGAAGTCTGTGAATTCATCTTTCAGCATGGATCTGCGCATTTTCTTTGACTCCCCATTCCCACGAAACCTTGCTTTTATATCGTTCCAGATCTCTCTAGCATCATCCAGGTGATAAAAGTCACCCATGTGATCATCAAGAAGAGACTAAAGCAAAATAGTTTTTGCTTTGATCTCCTTCTGAACAGCTGTGATTTCTTAATGAGTTTTAGGGTCAAGAAGAATAATATTACCATTCTTGTCTCTTCCAGTAAACCTCTTGCTGTTTCCATTCAGAATAATCTTCCAAAGATCTTGATCACTGTTGGTGATCCAACATTCCATCTTCATTGCCCAGCTATCATACTCATCCTTTTTCAGAAGAGGAAACTTACCATTTTTGTTGGAAACTGTAGCAATGATCTGCTGAGGTTGTTGTGTTTTAGGGGTGTTATCTTCTCCTGTTTGGGTAGAACTCGAGGCAAACATGGTTAAACAAAGATGTTAGTAATAAGAAAAATTAATTCTTCTTGTAAAGAGACTCTCCCATGCTCTAATACCACTTGTTGGGTCCACTAGATGTGGATCTTGCAGCCTGTTAGGAACGGTGAACGACTTCTGTAATCACAAGTCTATTCACATAGAGACTCTAGATGAATCACACAGTATAAGTGCGGAATACAAATACTATGAACAAGAAGAACAGAATAACTATAACGACTTGATCCTTTACTAAGGATTTCTAATATTAATATAAACTAGAATAATGTTTTTGATGGTCTGTGTAACCCTTCTGCCTAAGGTTCCTTTTATACTACAAGGAAACCCTAATACATCATTAAACCAAAACGTGTAAAACTGATATGCATATCCTTTCCTAACATATCTCATGCATATCCTAACAGAATACTCTTAAATAATAAAGTTTGACTTTCTATAAGACCAGGAGCACGTGTTGCTCCTACTACTACTAGGACCAGGAGAAACTACATACCTCCTAGTCTACCTAATACAAATAACTATTCCAAAGGTCCTAACAGTATGATTAAAAAATTCATTGGGACTTCCATCGAGTGCTCATCATCTCCCACTCTTACTTCTAACTCTAACCGGCCCAAGGGCCATACCGCTTCTCCGCTAAATCCGATGAGCGGGGAAGTCGCAGGCATTATTTGGCTCTTTATTTCTGCGCTAAGCTTTAGAAAGCAGTTTTCGTACATTATTTCTGCCGATGAACCTCCATCCACATACATACGGTGTATGCTGTGCTGACCAATTCCTATTTCTATAACTAGCGGGTCGTCTGCGACGTTCCCTGCATTGAGTGGGGGAAAAGAGATTTCTTTCCCCTTCGAAAACTTTGGCTCACCCTCTGCCTTGTCCTTCGTTGCCATGATTCCACCATCAAAATGTTCGTGCTGGCAGTTTTTTGTCTATCATCCTTTCGTGTCTTCCTTGACAAGGTGTTTTAGCTCGCCTTTCTTTACTCTATTCTCGATATATTTCTTCAGCTGAATACATTCATTCGTAGTGTGCTCTCTCATTGTGTTATTCACAATATCTATTACTGGCGCGCTTTTCGACCGGGGTAGTCATTGGCATTGGCCATGTGAAACTCGCCCCTTCCATCACTAGGATTTCTCCATGTGATCGTTTAGTGACTAGTAAACCATACCGGGGAAAAACTAGATTTTTACGTATAGTATAGCTTGTAGTGGGAGAACTAGATAGTGGGGATTGGTGGATTAGATTCATCTCCTTGATTTTTACTTAACTTGGGTGTTAAGACCTGAGCTAAGGGTGTCATGTATGATTTTATAGGTTTACAGGAGTGCTAGCTTGTTGTGCTATTAGGTGAGTTCATAGTCCCATTTTCACTGAGTTTTTAAAAGTTTTCTTCTAGTATGGGATGGAGATGACACTTGTAGTGTTCTTAAAATATTTTGGTACTATATTTTTATTAATGTTTGGACATAGATGTGTTATTGTGTGACATGCGTGCTTATGTGTTCTCATATGTGATTTGATATGTGTTCTGAAATGTGAATCTTGTGTGGGTTGTGATTGGCTTTGGTACATAGATGTATGGGCGTCTATGGGACCAGTTTTAATGTGTGTGGAGCATGGGGCACGATCCGTCCTGAGTAATTGTGCATCGTCTCTTTGGAGGAAAGATATCTCGACGGGGATATGGTTCATCTTCCACTAGTGGTGTGGGAAAGATCCGGATAGTGTGGTGCATTGTTCTTGTGTGTGTGACGGGATACTTCTTGATTGTTATAGTGTGGTGTATTGTTCTTATTGTATGTTCTTGACTGATATAATTGTGCTTTGATTGTAGTTGTATGTAACATGATTATCACATTATGGTACATTGCTTTACTTTGTTTTCTTCAACTTATTTACATCGTTTGACAAGGTTTCTTAAGATGTTTTGATAACTTAAACCTATGTTCTCACCAACTTTATGTTGACAGATTTTAGTGTCATTTTCAGGTGAAGTGGTTATGAAGGATGATGTTAGAAGTGGCTAGAGTCTATAGGCTGCTAGGATTTCATTAGGAGGTATCCCTCTCCTCTTAGTATTTATTTAATGTTTGAATAAGTGGTACATTTTAAACACCTATATGTTTGATGTTTGTTTATTTGTTTGTCTTTGGTAAGAGGAAGGCCTGTTACTTACTTACCTAGACGCCTGCACTGTTCAAGATATTGTCATGACATTGTGTTACCTTTTTATGACATTTCTATTTCATATAGTTCTCTCTATAGACACACTATTGTTGTGATGATATCCATACGTCACGCCCTATGTTCCACCATGATGAGATGTGACAGAATGGTATTAGAGCCAATGGTTATAGAGTATTAGATTGCCTAATCACGTAGCCTAGTCTATAGCTTAAGGGTCCCTGCATATAGGCGTCATAGGAGTATGTGTGCATTTTATACTAAATTGATGTGTTTGGATGTTATTTATTGCGATGTTTTGACTAGTATGAATCGAATTATAGTAAGTTCATACTTAGCTACATGTTATTTTCTTTATGAGTTTTGACTAGTGCGTGTTGAACCATGGTCGTATACGGTGGTCATTGTTGGATTTCGTTTAATCATGATTTAATGTTCTTTATACATTTTGAATTTTGTCTACACTGGTTCAGCTGGATTACGAGTTTATGTGTTTCGTGCATTGGCTACGTTATTTTGATACATGGTATTTTGGAAATTATGTTATGTTGTGGATTATGTGCTTAATGTGATTTGTAGGATCTATGTGTATAGTTGAGTTGGTAGACTGATATATTATGTGTAGTATTAATTCTTATAAGTGTCATTATAGGAGGGAGTGTATTAGTGAAACGGGACTGGTATAAGTATGGTGGCTAACATAGTTATACATGTACCAAGACATCAATGGATTCCTAAGTATGGTTTCATGAAAGAGGGTTAATACATGCTTGTATAGTATATGTTGGATGGACTTGAGTGTATATACGCCTATGCCTATATATGTATATATCCCTTCTACTTATCGGTTGTATTCTTAGGATGGTTTTTGTTGATACAAAAGTTAGGTGATCCTTGCTAGACCCGAATTAGACTTAATTCGGGTTAGCTGGACTCTGGCTCCTGCACCAAGTGAATTATCTGGTTAGGATCCTGCACACTAAAACAACACGCGTTAGGCTTACCGTGGGAATGTTTCCCACGATTAGACTTCAGCGTGAGAGTAAGTAATCGGTTTAGGGTTATGAGAATCGGATGAGATGTGAGTGTGTTGAATGTAATACCTTTGTAGAACCCTTGGGGATTCCTTATTTAGGCAGTGAAACCCTAATGGGCATTCACTGATGCTTCGGCCCCATGGAAAGGATAAACACCATAATTAGATTGATTGTTATCTTCTAATTAGGGTGAGTGAATATCCTCTCCTTTTGGATAAATCGTAATCATAGTTGGAGTATGATTCTGTCTAACCCTGTACCGGCCATGCCGGGCCATGGGCCGCACACGTGTCTGCGGTTATTGTTCATCTAATCCCACAGGCTTAAAAAACATTAATCCCACCCATCCGTGATGGGCCGGATATGGGTAGTACCCGTGGGGCCGGGTTTATGATCCGGATGGGGACTATACGTCATCATGTCTCCCCAGTCTAGTTGTTACAGCCGTAGGCGTAACCTCTAGACTATCAAGATGCTCCCCGGACGTACCAAGAAAGATCCTTAGAGAATGATAAATTTTTCTAAAATTTGTTATGGCCGTACGTGACAACCTGATTTAGGAATTTATTCCAATGATACCTCAGCCGCACGTGACGACCGAGACAAATTACATGTAGCATTGAATATGGTCTTACGTAAGACCGCGTATCCCGACACAATTAACTGTTCGCCTGCCAATTGACTGACAAAGTGCAAACAGTCAGAACCTCGAGCGGCGTGAACTACTGAGTCAGAAGTGACCCATGGGTCCCACCTGACTGTTCATTTTCAACTTACACCCCAACCACACGATTTAGCATAGTGGGAAACACGTGTCATGCATCCAACAGACCATGACGTGCAAGGCAACCCTATAAACAAGTCGCCCCTACGGCTGTGTGTAACACACAGTCTTTTCCTTCATTTCTTCCATTAAAACTTTCCTCATTAGCACCACCTTCTCACGCACGGATCCCTTCCCATGCAGGTTAGAATACCACGCCTTTATCTTATTTATTTAGTAATGGCTCAAT
Organism: Glebionis coronaria; assembly: GCA_025667525.1. NCBI lineage: Eukaryota > Viridiplantae > Streptophyta > Magnoliopsida > Asterales > Asteraceae > Glebionis > Glebionis coronaria. The sequence continues at coordinate 471,592 of JANFOE010000102.1, forward strand.
GAAACAACCCCTCTATTGGATCCGTGCTCAACGTAATGACCCAGGAGAAATTGGAGCACTTATGCACCGATTTCTTCATTCCTAGCAACCTACATCCTTCTCTACCTGGTGCAGGGGACCTCATAACTGAGGCGCCCCCGAGAAAAATTGGCCTATACATTCGTCTGTTCGATGCGACAAACTACCGCATTCCTTTCACTCGTTTCCTTGTAGATCTCCTAGGATATTATGACATACATATCACCCAACTACACTGTATAGGCGCATGTAAGATTAGTCAGTTTGAAATCCTTTGTCGCGCAAGAAGAATCCCTCCTACCGTAGAGTTATTCAGGCTATTTTATACCCCTAGTTTAGTAAATGGTTGGCTCTCCTTTAAGAAACGATCTCCCAACAGCCCCACAACCTATAATAAGGCCATGGATTTGCTAAAAAAATGGTACGACCATTACTTTTTCATCGACTCAATAGTGTGGCCGGCTGATTTCGTTTTTAAACATAGATTATCTCCTGACCCTCCTCCGCGCGCTGGTACATATAATCCCCAACATTCCCAAGAAATAGATAGGAATAGGACAAGGTTCCATAGGTATCTACACGAATCATTCCTTTGTTTGCTAGGGATTAGCCGCAATTATTTCGGCTCATCCAACAGATATCCTGTGTTTTGGAGGAGGCGTGGTGAAGGTAGGTATAGAATCCGCACATCAAAGACGTACATACACCTATTGGCTATAGCTAACATACTTTGTTTGTTTTGGCAGAAATGAACTTGTTTGGAATCCTTCGTCAAGGTGATCTAAAACTTATACCAGAGGGAGCTCGTCCTAGACGTGAGAATGAGCTACCCCTCCTCGAGCATACCCAGAACGTGACAGTAGCCCTCGCAGCCGTACCAGACCCCCATTCCGACGAAGAAGAAACAACACTCTTGATAACCCCCATGGATTTCGACAACGAAGACGGTGACAACATGATGCTGGAAGATGAAGTCGGGCCCTCCTCTTCGCCTAAGACTGCTACCCCCGTACACGGGGAAGAGCAAGGTGACAACATTGAGAGGACCACCTCCAGTCTTCGCCAAATGTTGGGCGATGACGAGGAGGAAGTGCAACAAGTAGAGGAAGAGGAAGAAGAAGGGGAAGCCCAGCCCGCCCCCAAGCGTACCCGTAGGAAGAACAAGCGGGTAAGAAGAGCTGCTCAGGCTGAGGTTGGTGAACACAACCCCCCCCCCCCCGAAAAACTGCGCTAGGATCACCCCCGCTATCATTCTGTTGAGAGCACTACCCAAGCCTCCGAGACGGTGCGGGCTACACCCGTGGATCCGGTCGTGCCGTTAACCAATGCCGATCCAGTCACTCAAGTTCCGCCCACTACATCAGAACTAGAAAGAACCAATGTGTAAGTCTAGCACATTTGTTTGGTCAAAATATCCATGATCCAAGTAAGAGGTACGGACTTCCTCAAACAATATTTAATACTTATTCCAATTTGTTGTTCGAAGGGATGAACGAGCTGGTGCCGCACCTCCCCAAGATGCACGGAAAGGGAAGGGGAAAGAAAATGAGAAGGAGAAGGAACCCACCCCACACACGGCCGCAACCAGATCTGGCCCCGCCTTTGAGGAAGGTACCCCCACAACTTCCCAAGAGGTCCCGGTGTCTGGCCCTCATACACAATTCAACCCTAACTGGAAGATCACCACCGCTTCACGGATGAGACAGGCCAAAGAGTGTCGTGATTATCTCAATAACTGCATCCCCCTGGGCTGGTAAGAGATGTAAATGCACTAAACCATGTGGATCTGGTGGATGAATACAACGGCGCCTTGGTTCATCAGATGGCCATGGGCACTTCCATGCGGTTAAGATTTGAGGCTGCCTTAGAGCATGTTCATTCCCTGCAGAGGAAGGTTGGTCGAAGAGAGAAGATGATTAAAGAAAATGAGGCCCAGCTTGCCGCCCTCCAGTCCCAGCTTGCTACTGCCGAGGCTACTGTTAAAGAACAGTCAGCACATGCCAATGCTCATGACCAACATGTAGCCGAGCTCGAGACTGAACTTGAGGCTGTAATAGCCAAGGTATGCATCCGCACCGCATCACGCCTATGTCGCAATATCCTTCATTTTAATACTCGATTTATCACATATAGGTGACTGCGGCAGAAGCTTCAGCTAAGTCCTCCTCTGACCAAGTATCCATTCTCACAAAGAAGCTTGAGGACGCCCATGTGCTGATCTGGGGTGAGGAGAAACTGAAAGAGGAGCTTTCTTAAGAGAGGGTCATGGCCGAACAATTGAAGGAGGCGTTCACCCAAAAATATGTACTAGTGAATGCCCTTATCTCCGAGCGTGATGATGTGTTATACCCCCAACTACTAGCAGCGATTGCCGGCCGCAGGTGGATGGTGGGTCATGGGACGCGTTTCGCCATCACAAAGGTGTTGGAGGCCCCACAAATTGTTCAACAGTTTGCGGACCTCGTGTCAGATGGCATCGACCACGTTAGTCATGAAGGAATGGTCATGGCCGCAGAGCTAATAAGGAAGAAACAAAACTTCACAAAGCATGCTTTCTTCAACACCGGAGCTGCTGAGAAGATGATTGCTTCTATAGCCGCAATGTGAGATCTCCATTACCCCTTCTTGGCCGAACTGGAAGCCACAAAAGATGCATCTAACAAGGAGATTATGGAGAAACTAAGTCTTGGTGCCTTTTCCCAGGACGAGGGACACTCCTGGACTCCCTTTACTCCTTCACCCAGCCATCTCTCTCTTCCTATTTATAAAGACGTTACCAGAATCGTAGTTGGTGAACAACCATTAAGCGAGGTGCTGGAGATGAATGCAGCTCAAGCTCTAGAGTAGAAGGAACGTGGTGAGATATTGCCCCGTCTGGCTGAGGAGCAATGGGAGATAGGTAGGTTATAACTCCTGGATAATTTGGTTTGTAACCTAAATATTCGTCCGTGGATCTCCACGGCACTTTATCCTTTTTTTAACATTATTGTAAACATTTAGCATAATATTTATAAGTCCGTGGTGGTCACGGCAATTTTGATAATTGGAAACTTCCTTATATTCTTTTTGATATCATGTATATGTGTCGCATGACGTGTCACGTCTTACCTAGAATAAAACCAAGTCTATATTTTACTAGACGTGTGGCGTGCGTCTTTACCATGCAAAGCACTACGTGAGCGCGACATATCGAAACTTATCACAACGTCTTGTGAGTAAGGTGTCTAGTAAGGATACATGATCCGCGTCACTGGGGTTGCATCCCTCTTATGTGACAAGTTGAATTATTAGGCTCACTTAATCCTCTTACCCCGCCTGGAGGCGTATAGTACATGTACGGTTATTGAATCAATGCATATGAATAAGAGATAACACATTATAGTAATAACAACTAAATCTATACGACAATAATAGAATCTAAAGAATAAATCAATTTGCACAAGAACGAGTCGTGGAGCTAGCTAGGCACCACGACATTTTATTAGAATGTTTACGTTTTTTGTTTTAACAATAATGGGAAATCCTAAAAATAAAGGGAACCTAGAAAGCATAAAAAACAAAACAAAGAGAACACATGGATCTTCATTGAAGCCAGATATAGCGAAGTGTCCATGCGTAAGCCGTAGCTTTCAAAGATAGCACCTTTTAAGATTGCAGATATTCCATGTGTGTTCCAGGTCGCGGCCATCCATGTCACGTAACTTGTACGCGCCCCGTCCTAAGGCTTCCGTGACCTTATACGGTCCTTCCCACTTAGGTCCCAGCTTTCATGTATTCTCCGCTCAACTTGCCTCGTTAGCACGATAGACATAATATCCCGGTCGAAAAGAAACACCTTTAACCTTGGCGTCATTATAAGCCTTCATCCGTTCCTTGGACTTTGCCTCATTGATAGCCGCTATCTCTCTTTTTTCCTCCAACAAATCCAGATAGATCCGGAGCTGCTCGTTGTTTGTGACGACATTAACCTCGATGTGCGGATGGTAGGCATTCCTATTTCTGCTGGTATGACAGCTTCAGTGCATTAGGCCAATGCGAATGGAGTGTCCCCATTGGCTGTTTTGATCATAGTCCTATGTGCCCATAGAACATGTGGTAGTTCATCCACCCATTTGGCACTTCGTTCATCCAGGAGTGCCTTGATGCCTTCACCCAAGCTTCTATTTGCTCGTTCCATAAGACCATTTGTCTGCGGATGTTTAACTGATGCGAAGCGCCGTTTGATATTCAATGCCGCGCACCAGTCCTTGAATGGATTATCCACAAACTGCTTCACGTTGTCCGAGATGATTTCTCCTGGTAAGACAAAACGGCACACGATGTTCTCCCAAACAAACTTTTTAACTTGTTTGCCTGTGATGGATTTGAATGCCTTGGCCTCTATCCAACGTGTAAAGTAGTCCATTCCGACAATCAAAAACTTAACTCCCCCCGCAGCTACGGGGAAAGGTCCTGCAATATCAATCCCCCACTTATAGAATGGCTATGGGGATGTAATGGATGTAAGCTCCTGCTGCGGATGTCGTGGTACTGGTCTGTGCACTTGGCAATCACTGCATTTGCGAATCATGTCGCGTGCGTCCCTATGCATAGTAGGCCAATAATAAATTGTGCGTAGAGCTCGAGCTACTACGGATCGGGGGCCCGCGTGCATGCCGCATAACCCTTCATGTATCTCACTGATCACATAAGTAGCCTGGCATGGCCCAACGCACCGCAACCACGGCTGTAAGAAAGAACGCTTGTAAAGAACACCTTCTCGAAGCTGGAAGTGTTGCGACTTCCTTCTGATACGTCATGCCGCCTTTTCCTCGTTTGGAAGGGTTTCATTAGTCAAATAGTTGATGATCGAGGTCATCCATGTAGGTCCCTCTTCTTCAACTATAGCTGTGACTTCCCCTTCTGTTATAGACTTTTGCTTGGATAAGTGGGCGAAACTTTTAGACGCGATCTTGCTAAGAGCGTCCGCCTTCTTGTTTTCACCTCTTGGTACCTGCTTGATAGAAAACTTGCTGAAAGCCGCGATGAGTGACTTGACTTTCTCCAAATACCGAACCATGTTATCCTCTTTGGCTATGTACCCCCTAGAATGTCGTTCGCGGCAAGCCTTGAGTCCACGTAGGCTTCAAGGTTGCGGACTCCCATTCTAGCGACGATTTTTAAACCCGCAAAAACGCTTCATATTCTGCCTCATTATTGGTGGTTGTGAACTCAAAGCGCATGGCGTATGTAAACTCCATTTGTTCCGGATTCGTATGGATGAGACCAGCTCTTGATCCATCCGTGCACGAAGATCCGTCAGTAAATAATACTCATGGTTCTGCTGGAGTTTCCTCTCGTTGTACGACTGGTCCTTCCTCATCCGGCTTTTCTATCAAGAAATCTGCCAAGATTTGGCCTTTAACAGCGTCCTTGGTCTCTAAGATATGTTATGCTCTCCCAATAGAATGCTTCACTTCTGTAGCCTACCGGTCACATCTGGTCTGGAGATGACTTGTTTTATTGGTTGATCAGTAATAACCACAATTGGGTACGCCTGAATGTACCGGCGTAACCGTTTTGTAGCAAACACTAATGCCAAAACCAATTTTTCCATGGAAGAATAATTCAACTCCGGACCTGGTAGTGTTCTACTTATAAAGTAGGCCGGAGTTTGGACTGTGTCCCTATCCGTCATGAGTACCGCGCTTATTGATCCATGTGTGGCTGACAGATACATGATGAGCTCCTCCTTGGGTCGGGGGGCCACTAGCATTGGGAGAGATGCGAGGTGCTGTTTGAGCTGACCAATAGCTTCCTCCGCTTCAATTGTCCACCAGAAGTCTCCCTTTTTGATGCACATCTTGAGTGTTTTGAATAGGGGGAGTGACTTCTCCGCGGACATCGATAAGAACCTGTTTAGCCCGGCCAACTTCCTATTTAAGGATTGCACCTCTTTCCGTGTCTGAGGAGATGGTAACCGTATTACCGCGTCCGTCTTTTCCGGGCAAGGCGTGATGCCATTTGGATCAATCATATATCCAAGGAACATTCCTTCAGTTGCCCCAAACGTGCATTTCTTTGGATTTAGTTTCATATCAATCCTCTTCAATGTGTCAAACGTCTCTTGAACGTCTCGGAGAAGTGCATCCTCCGTATGACTTTTGATGACTAAATCATCAACATAGACCTCCAGGTTGCGGCCGATCTCCGAGTCGAAGGCTTTGTCAACAAGCCGCTGATATGTTTCCCCGACGTTCTTTAGTCCGAATGGCATTTTTGTATAACAGTATACGCCTTGACTAGTATGAAACGCCGTCTTCTCGGCGTCCTCTTCCGCCATCTGGATCTGGTGGTATCCTTTGTATGCATCTAAGAAGCACATAAAGGGATATCCACATAGGGATTCGACCTTCCAATCAATCTCCGGTAACGGATAGCAGTCCTGCGGACAGGCTTTGTTCAGGTCCGTGAAGTCCACGCACATGCGCCAGCTCCCATCATGCTTTTTGACCATGACTGGGTTGGATAACCACTCGTGGTAGTATACTTCGTGCATGATACCTGTATCCACCAATTTCCGTACTTCATCCAATATTACTTGGCTGCGTTCTGGTGCCTGACCGCGCTTCTTTTGCTTAACGGGAGGATATCCCTGACGGATTTGGAGCTTATGTGCTGCTATCGTACGAGGAACGCCTGTCATGTGCTTGGGCTCCCATGCGAACACATCTAAGTTTGCTTTTATGAGAGATCACATGGCCCTCTTTCCGTTATCTGAGAGTGTTCCCCCTATGGATACCTCTTGTTCTGGGTAATCAGGATGGATTGCCACCTTCCAATTGGGAGGTGGTGATTCATTCTTGGGGGTAATAGGAGGAACTGGTGTTGTCACGGCATGACACTCGGATGGTGGTATGATTGCATTATAGATAGTGACAATTCCTCCTTCCACAGGGAATTTAATCATTCCGTGAGTTATGGAGGGTACTGCCCGTATGGCCAAGATACCTGGCCTGCCTATGATCCCATTGTATGGAGAGTGTGAGCGTATCACCATAAAATTCATCTACGCCGTGGTGGAATGCTCTTCATTCCCAATGGTTACCATCAGACGCAGCTGTCCGATTGGCCAGATGGTGTCTCCACTAAAGCCAATGAGCGGTGACGTGTCCGGTACTAATTGGATTCTTATTTCTGGTCGTAACTGTACGAAACAGTGTTCGTATAGTACTTCTGCTGATGACCCTCCATCCACATACATACGGCGGACATTGTGTGTTCCAATGTTTATCTCAATCGTGAGAGGTGCATCGGCTACATCACTTGTCGTGATGGGAGGGAATGAGATTTCTCTGCCGAGTGAAAATTTTTGGCTAATTTTATGTCTTGTCCGGTGCTGCCTGGATTGGATCATGTATATAGTCGAAGGTTTGTCCATTTGGGGATAATTCTTGTCATACTTCTTGTTGTCCTTTCCATCCTTCCAATCCCTGACCAAATGCTTGAGTTTTCCTGACTTGATCAGTGACTCAATGTGCTTCTTGAGCTGGATACATTCCTCCGTGCCGTGGCCCTTGTCGTTGTGGATTTCGCAAAAGCGATTTTCATGACGACGGTCCAACGGAGTCGTCATTGGGGGAGGTCTCGGAAAGTTGGCCACTTCTGTTAGCAAGATCTCCCAGTAGGATATCTTTAGAGGGGTAAAGTTGTCCTTCGACCGCCCTCCTTTGTTTTGGCTCTTGTAGTATGAGCTCCTCCCGCTGCTTTGGTTGTTTTGACCGCCCGACTGTCTCTTGGACTGGTCGTTCGATTGGTAGCTGTTTCCTTTTGAAGGGTAAGCCGCGGCTACCGCGGTTTCTCCCTCTAGGAAGTTTCTGACCCTTTCCATAAGGTCTTCATACCTCTCCGGTCGCTTGTCATTGAGAGGTCTGATTAATTCCCTGTCTATTATGGCGTGCATATAATCGGAAATTTTCAGAAGTTCCGGCATTGTCTTTGTGCGCGTGCATTCGTCATTGAAGCGTTCGGTGAAGTCCTCCGTAGATTCCCCCGGCTGTTGCTTGACAGTTTCCAATGAGACCGGGTCCCTATTATACTTCTTTCACTGAGTATAATTGTTCTTGAACGCAGTACATAGTTCAGTGAAGCTATCAATGCTTCGTGGAGGAAGTCCCTCAAACCAATCACGAGCATTGCAGATCAAGGTTGAATTGAACATTTGGCACCATATAGGCATGGGCCATCGTTCAATTTTCGCCTGTGTGTCAAATATCTTTAGTTGTTCATCCGGATCACCAGTCCCATCATAAGTCTTGACACACGCCGCCATGCAACGCTTTGTGTTGTTTCCATTCAATCCATAACACAAGATTTAGAAGAGATATTTAGAGAGAGAAAGAGAAGAAAAGTAGAGAGAGAAACAAGAGAGATTTGGAAGGTTTATGTTTACTAGAGAGAGAAAGTAAAATGAACCAACACCCTCTTTCACATGTGAAAGAGGGTTATATACCCCACGGCTCTAAGGCCTTTGTGGGCTTCATCTTGGGCAGGGCTTGGCTTTGTTTTGGGCTTACGCCCCTAACTTATACAATATTAGCTTAAAGTCCAAGCCCGGTTTTCCCGACTATCCTATTACAATACAAGACCTTTTAACGACTAAGATGACCTATTACATTCTTGTTCGATTATATAAAATATAGGGCTAACAATCTCCCCCAATGTATCGGTCATCTTAAAAAGCTTAAAAAGCATAAGATGATTGAGTGAATACATTCTTGTAGAGGAGATCTTCCTGCTTCGGTCTTGTATCTTGGTCTTGATCTTGTTTGTAACAGCTTTGTTCCTTCATGCTTTCGTGATCTTTATCTTGAGCCTTTGTCATTTGACTTAGAGTGCTTGAGATCTTCATCTTTGCTCCTTGTGACAAAGATGACCTATTACATTCTTACATTCTTAGGTATCTTGATTATCGCCATCTTGTGCTCTTGTGACTTCTGAATCGACATCGGTTGCACAGCTACGCCACCTTCTTGATATGCAGCAACATATATAGACACGGATGAAATGGCTTTGAACATTTCACCCTAACTCGGTAGCGTTTTACCTCCGGTCGGTGAAGACCGTTAAACGGTATTAAATACCGTACCTGTGATCAGGTAGATTCGATTAAGAACCTCCTTGACAGGGTTTCCCGGCGGTAGTAGCCAGTTCTCTTTACTCGACCGTCTCAAAGCAGACTGCGAACGTAAAGAGTGAATCATAAGGATAAATTATCCGTCTGATTAGAGTCGTCAATTCAGATTTCCTGGAACAAGTTTGATTCTAAAAGAATCGCACAATTGTTGCTTTCCAGTTTGTCACAAGCTTGATTCATAGAGAATCTTGCGAGTTACCTACCGCAGTGCTGTGTGATGTTGACACTGGAAGGATTTCCATTCGTCACTGTGAACACTAATGAGTGTCACTCTGAATGTTCTGGCAAGATCACATGGATTTTGCGAAGAAACCTGGAATCAAGTTTGAATCAATTAAGAATCGAAACTTAGTTTCTTTCCAGTTCTCACAAGTTTGATTCGTGTAGAATCGCACAAGTTACCTACCATGAGCTTGTTTAATGCTGGCTCAAGCAGGATTTCCATCTTCATTGTGAATCGTATCACTCAGATGTTCTAGCAATATCACAAGGATAATGCGTAGGACTCGATTGTGTCCTAGTGAGATGATAGATAGATCTCGATTGGCTCTAGACTCAATAAGTGCATTTTGGTAATCGGAGGCTGGAGCAGACTGCCACCTTTTCAATATTAACTGACTCGGAGTGAGAAAGTCAATAGATACGTGTTGATCTCCGTGAGAATGAGACAAGTTTCTTTTGAGAGAAACTCGAATGGCTGGGGAAGGGTTGTGCATCGCATCACTGGGTCCATGACACTTGTCTTCAAAATATGTGTTAACCCGGTTTCTACCTAAGTTGCATAGAATATTCAACTCCTTCAATGCTTACCAATACGTCATCATTAGCACCTTGTTGTGATTGTTCCAGTGCTAACTTAAGTACTTGGTCCGCATTCAGCTTCATTCCACTCCATCTATCCTAAGGACAACTATTTCTAGCTATGGAATGTCCTTGGGTAGATCCCTCCGGTTCTGGTTGGATCATAGGACTTAGTTTCCTATCCTAAACCACCTTTTGACTCCATCGTTCCGTCGTGGATAGTAGGTTGTTTTGGGTATAGATCGTAACCATAAACCATTGAAAACAATTCAAAGTGTTTGATAAAAATCAAAACTTTTAACACTTGAAAGTTTTACATTTCCGAAAAGCTCCCCCTACACACATGCATCGATATACGAAATAGTTTGGCATGTGAAGGAAAGATTTGCACTTGAGTCTTTAAGATCACATGTTGCGATATATTACATTTTAATCACATTTTCTCCCCCTATCTCTAATATAAAAACATCATATTAGAGATACTAATTGATTAAAATATGACAATTTCTGAAAACCGATTGGGAGAGAAACATGTGTGCACGAATGAAGCATGGAACATTTTCAGTCGGGTCGCTCCCCCTCAACAATATATGTGTGTCTTGAGACAAAATTTGACAAAATTTTAGAAAAACGACACCACAAAATATGTTGAGGTACGGAGTTGAGATGCCTTTTCCGATATAATATATTATATTTGACAATTTCATATCATTTTCGGAATGTGTTGGATACATAAAATGTGACAATTTTAGAGATGTACCCAACAACATTAAAAGGCTTGATTTTAAAACGCTCCCCTCAAAAATTGATCAAAATAACATATGACAATTTTGAGATATAAAAACCACTTATGAGTAAGGGAGTGTTGAACACACAATTTTGAAAGATTTAGAAAAACCTTTTGAGAAATTCTTGAAAAATTGTGTTCAACGGTTTTAAAATAATTAGGATAGAAGACTTCTCTTCTATTGATTAGGGAAAGCGCACTGAAACGTACACTCCCCTTTCGGGTCCGTTTTTCATGAGCTCAAAACTTTGATTGTTTTGTGACTAGCTCATGACCGAGAAAAATAAATTTCCCGTTGTGAAGGATAAGTTATCATCCGTGATAAACTTTCCTTAAGTTGAAGTTCGAGTTCTAAGCTGACATTTACTTAGAAATCGTTTTCATGAACTTAAAAACTTTGAATGTTTTTATGAGAAGCTCATGACCGAGAAATATGAATTTCTCATTGAGAAGGATAAGTTATCGTCCGAGATAAACTTTCCTTAGTTAAGGTTCGAGTCCTAAGCTGTGATGCGCTTAGAAGTCATAGTGAGAGAATATCAAGCAGCTTCATTTGCCAAAACCTCCAAGTCTTCTGGAGTCATATACTTCATACCAAGACGGCCAACGAGATACGCAAACCTATCTTTCGATAGAGCTTTTGTAAACAAGTCTGCCAGCTGGTACTCAGTTCTGACAAAGTATAATTCCACGATGCCGCGTTCCACTTGTTCCTTGATGAAGTGATATCTGACATTGATGTGCTTGGTGCGGGAGTGCTGAACCGGATTGCAAGATATGGCTATGGCCGACTTTGAGTCACAATACATAGGTATTTTATCAAAGTTGAAGCCATAATCCGTGAGTTGAGTTCTCATCCAGAGGACTTGAGCACAACACGCGGATAGAGCCACATATTCTGCTTCAACTGATGAGAGCGAAGTGCAATCCTGCTTCTTTGACGACCAGCTGACAAGCTTGTCTTCCCCTAGAAATTGTATGCTACCAGAAGTGCTTTTACGACTATCAAGACAACCTGCGTGATCAGAATCTGAAAAAGCCGTTAGATGAAAACCGGTTTCCCTCGGATACCAGAGTCCCATGTGAATGGTATTCTTAAGGTACCGAAAGATCCGTTTAACCTCTTTGAGGTGCTTTTGAGTAGGTCTGGCTTGATATCGTGCACAATAGCATGTGGCATGATGAATATCAGGCCTGCTGGCTGTATGGTACATAAGTGACCCGATCATACTGCGATATCGCGTTTGATCTACGGGATACGAGTACAAGTCAGCGTCTAGGGATGTGGTCGACAATGGTGTACCAACGCGAGCACATGAGGTCATACCATGCTTTTTAAGTATCTCTTGTGCATACTTAGCTTGGTTTATAAAGATACCACCGTCTTTATCACCGTCTTTAAGGATGTAGCATAAAGATCCAAATACGTGAAAAAGTATATTCTAGTGATTGTTGATGATTACTCTAGATACACATGGACTTTCTTCTTAAGGTCCAAAGATGAAACACCAGAGGTTCTCAAAAACTTTCTCAAGATGATACAACGCAATTTTCAAGCTCAAGTCTTAACCGTAAGAACAGATAGGGGTACTGAATTCTTGAACAAGAACCTGCAATCTTACTTTCAAGAAGAAGGCATCGAACATCAAACGTCTATTGCTCGAACTCCTGAACAAAACGGCGTTGTCGAAAGACGGAACCGTACTTTGGTTGAGGCTGCACGAACAATGCTTTCTGCTTCAAAATTACCGCTATTCTTCTGGGCTGAAGCAATTGCAACTGCCTGTTATACTCAGAATCGTTCTCTCGTCATCCCTAGACATGAAAAGACACCTTACCACATCATCAATGACAGGAAACCTACTGTCAAATTCTTTCACGTATTTGGATCTTTATGCTACATCCTTAAAGACGGTGAGAATCTCGACAAGATGAAAGAAAAAGGTGATGCATGTGGTGTAAATCTTGAATACCCCCGTGTACATGTCCTAATCATGTTCTCATAAAGCTTCTTTAACCTGCTTTGTTTACGTAGAGTAGTGGATTCTAACGCACTTAGTTTCTTAAGTGGTTGCTCAGTGGATTGGTTCAAAGTTCTTGTGGGTTTACTAGTACTAGTGGGCATACGAATAGGCTTCCTAGTTCTAGTATTCACGCCATTATAATTAAGAGCACAAGCATCATGATTGAAAGTACGAACACATTTGCCACATTCAACACAAACAAATTCAACATTCGAGGTCTTAGCATTTAAACTGTCATTACATGCAGTTACAGACGTTTGATTCTTAGAAAACTTAAAATTCCTACGGTGGTCTTCTACTTCCAACTTCTTTCCTTGACTATTGTTAGGCATGACCTTATCTTGCATTCTATTGCTCTTAAGCTGTGGTCCGCTAACGCTAGTAGTGGGGATTACTCCTGTAGAAGAAGACACACGTTGATTAGTTTTCTTAATATTCTGAGGTAACCGCGATGTTCCAGTTTGAGTGGGCTTAGTGTTCATCTTATACATTCCAGGTGCTATCACATTGGTACTCTTATCATTTCCTATCTTAGGCAAAGTCTGTGGGGATTGTCCCAAAATAGATGATTTAGGGCATTTAACCGCATTCGGTTGACGAACGGCGGATGGTTTACCCAAAACAGACTTTCCTTTGATTTTCTCAATGAGTTTCTGTAACTCACTTATGGCTATGTCCCTTTCTTTTAGCTGAGCTTTCAAATCATTTATTTCGAAATCTTTTTCATTCAGTAGACGAAACGAAGAAGCTGACATTTCTTGACACTTTTTATGATTATGAGATTTTTCACCTTTTTGTAAAGCAAGTTCAAGAGAAATGGAGTGTTTCTCAAGTTGAGAAAAGCTTTTCGAAAGTTTGTTATATGACTGAATTTGTTTTGAAAGCTCTACTTCAAGATTGCGACATTTCGCGTCCGATTCTGACACTAGACATGCTACATGACAATATTGATCAAGATCGGTATACACACCAAGTATAGCATTCATATGGTCAGCATAAAAATATTCCTTAGAAAGTCGATCAATTTCGTTAGAAAGTTGGTGTTCTTGTGTCTTTAATTTAGTTTGAAGAAAATCAACTTCATCTTCAAGAGATTTAACATAACTTAAATCTGTTAACATTTCCTCAGTGAGAGCTGTATAAAACATTTCCACATTTTTTGAAAGATCATCAATGGTTGGAACAATACATTGTTGAATGACGACTTCTACTTGTGGGTTAGGTTTAATATTCCAAATGGTATCCCTAGAAACTTTTTCATAGTCGACGACACCTTTGTACAAATTTAAAACCCCTTGTTTTATAAACTCAAATTACTGAACACTTTTGCTTTTCTCATTCCATTTACGTTTGTCATCCAAAATTCGCTTTTCTAACAAAATTGATTGCTTTTTGAAACTCCTTTTTAAAGAAACTTTCTTTTGTGGTTCATCACTTGGTGGTGGAACACTATTATACATATTTTGTTCTTTTGAAAGTTCTTTTTGAGGGACAAACTTAATATGATTGTTAGAATCAGAAAGGTTTATTAAATCACTTAAGTTTGATCGACTTTCTTCTTGTTGACGAATGATTTCGTCGCAGTCAGGGGAAAGCATAAGAGCAAGATTATCAACATAACAACTGATATCATAAAGAGCAGGCTTGGTACTTTGAGCTTTCTTGAGATATTCAGGCTTGACAAAACTCGTTTTCATATTTCTATTGAGCATATTCATAGTTTGAATAGACTGACCCGTTTTGTAAACAATGTTGTTTAACGTGTCGACTCTCTTTTCCAAAGCAAGAATTTTTTCAATATCCTTTTCTTCACGAGTTTTATAAAACTCAGTTTGTTCTTTGTTAACCGACTCTAATTCAGTAATTTGGAGTTTATGTAGCAGTAGTTGTTCTTCAAGTTTAGATATCTTTTGTTTTGACATATGAATTTCGAGTGTTACTTCAGAACAATATTGTTCGTTGAGCACCTTACGTTCATATACCAAACCATTAGCTATTGCAACTCGTCGATCAGCTTCTTTTACATAATCACACTCTTTAAGCCTGTCTATCTCCTCGGCTAAGGATGTGTTTGCTTGCTTCAAACGTTTATTAGCATCTTTGTTTTCCTCAATTTCATGTTTTAAAGAATCAATTATAGACGCAAGCAAATCACGGTCCTCATCCGAGTCAGTATCCTGAGCAGCATTACCGTCATCATTACACATATGCTGTGAATCCGTAGAGATATTGCTATCCTCCGTGTCCATTACATATGTGTCATTGATGCTTTCGGGTTGCTCAGGATGCCGTCGTTCATTAGCAAACACATTATAGTTATCATTTGTTGGTACCTTTTCAATTGGCTCAGTATCAAAGATAGGTCCAGAAGTATCAGTAGTCTCTGGAAGCACTTCTTGAATCTTTGCCATGTACACATAATGTGCCTCTAGCTCTTGATCATCGGCTTCATCATCAGTGTCATCACGCCAGTCAACTTCATCTGCTGTGAGTGGAATTCCTGCTTCTTCTTTCTTACACAGCAACATCTTTTCCTTGTGATACCCTGAGTCCTTAACCCGTTTTGGCTTCTTGCATTCCCTAGCCATGTGCCCAAATCCCTTACAGTTGAAGCATTGAATCCCAGTCTTCTGCACAACCGGAGTGCCTACAGTATCTCTAGCCCCAACTTGATTCAGCATCCTCTGATTATCATACCTAGCATCACGATCATACCTAGGTGCATGATCAACTTCCTTATATCTAGCATTGGATGATGATCTGAGGTTGTTGTTGGTAGGTTTGTAGATCTTCTTATAAGTTGTGGTGAGTAAAGACATGAGTTCTTCAATCTTCTTGTCCCTTGAAGTTTGTTCATCATCACTGTCTCCATCTGACTCGGTGTCATACTTTGGAGGTGGAGTGGGGACAATTGCTTTTGCTTTGTGTTTAGCAGCAACTAGAGGTTTGGTGGATGAGCTTGATGACTTTGAGGAATGAGTAGGTGGTTGTTGACGGGGAACGTGTTTTGTTGAAGTAGCAGCCACAAAAGCAATAGAATTAGCAGACCGTTCTGCCTTTTCAGCCCTTAGTTCATTCACTTCATTCTGATGTTGTTTCAAGATATCATAAAGTTTGTGGTAAGAGATAGTCTTGATATCCTCCCTTTGTTTGACCAAAGTCACAAACCTTTGCCATTCCGGTTTGAGTTGAAGTAAGAACTGAACATTGGCATGATGATTGGAGATGGTGCACTGATTTCTGACAAGCTCATTCATCATTTTGTAGAATCTCGAGTAATATGAGTCACTGGATTCACCATCTTCAGATGTGAATTTTCCAAACTCCCAAAGTAGATTAGTCTCGAGATCTTGAACATTGATCGACTCACCTTGCTTCAATCGATGAATTGCATTCCACATTTCCATAGCATTAGGACATGCATCGACTGTGGAATAGATATCGTTATCAATTCCAGTGAGTATGAAGTTTACAGCATCAGCTTCAGCTTGGAGGAGTTTCTTTTTCTCAGCAGAACATGTGTCAAAATCCTCCATAGCTCGTATAGTTGATGAAGTACCATCCTCTACCTGTGTGGTAATTGGTCTGAATTCAAAAACTGGAGGTGGATTCTCAAGGCAGTGACGAAGAGCAGTTCGGTTTTCTTTTCCGTCGAGAAATCTGAGAAAACGAGATCTCCATTGAACGTAGCAACCGGCAGTGAGCACAGGTGGATTACCGTTGCCACCTTGTTCCAAACGAATTTGGTTAGCAGTTGCAATGTTGATGTTGTTGTTAGACATGGTGAATACTTGTGAATGAATTGCAGATCTTAGTGGATTTGTTGTGATGATGTGTGGTTAAAATTGAAATTCCGAAATTTCCAGAAAATTTTTTTCTCAGTCCGACAATAAATTCCTCAGTCTGACAAAACGGTAAGCCGAAAAATTTTGTATCGCCAAGTTTTGAATTTGAGTTAGAAATAGCCAAAAACTAATAGGGAAAAAATTTGATTTTACTTGACCTAAAATTTTTTTTTTTTTTTTTTTTTTTTAATCTTCGTGTAAACGATGTTCCTAGACTAGTCTAGATAGTGGCTAAGTCTAAAAATTGCTCAAACAAAATATCCATCGGAATGCCCATCGGAATAACCTTGTCGGAATGACCAATCGGAATCTCAAATCGGAATACCCAATCGGAATGCCAAAACGGAATGACCAATCGGAATGTCAAATCGGAATGCCAATCGGAATGTTGTTGTCCAATCGGAATGATGCTACTGATCGGAATGCCACTGATAGGAATGCCAATCGGAATGTTGTTGTCCAATCGGAATGATGCTACTGATCGGAATGCCACTGATCGGAATGCCAATCGGAATGTTGTTGTCCAATCGGAATGATGCTACTGATCGGAATGCCACTGATCGGAATGCCAATCGGAATATATAATCCCTTTTCCGATTACACCAATCGGAATATATAATCCCTTTTCCGATTACACCAATCGGAATATATCCCACTTTTCTCGGAGAAAACTCAACCAATTCGTGATTTTAAGCCAAAAAATGATCAAAACACCCAAAAATTTTTGTGTTTTTAGCCAAAGTAAATATACCAAATCTCTACCACAACTATGTAGAAGATTCGTATCAAGAAAAAACCATAAAAAACACAAGAAAAATTTTGGGACGAGATATATAGATCAAAATGACCACGAAAAATCAAGAACACACCACACGAATCTTCAATCACCTATCCACTATAGGCTCTTGATACCAAATGTTGTTCCCATTCAATCCATAACACAAGATTTAGAAGAGATATTTAGAGAGAGAAAGAGAAGAAAAGTAGAGAGAGAAACAAGAGAGATTTGGAAGGTTTATGTTTACTAGAGAGAGAAAGTAAAATGAACCAACACCCTCTTTCACATGTGAAAGATGGTTATATACCCCACGGCTCTAAGGCCTTTGTGGGCTTCATCTTGGGCCGGGCTTGGCTTTGTTTTGGGCTTACGCCCCTAACTTATACAATATTAGCTTAAAGTCCAAGCCCGGTTTTCCCGACTATCCTATTACAATACAAGACCTTTTAACGACTAAGATGACCTATTACATTCTTGTTCGATTATATAAAATATAGGGCTAACACTTTGTATCCTCAGAGTAATTCCGTATGCGGAGAGTAAAAGGATCTTCCCTGGGATCAGCCCATGGACCGGTGAGATTAGGGTCACACCATGGGCGGGAAAGATCTTCTGCTTCCGCCTCTTGATAATAGGGGCCGCCATAGTACTCTTCATTGTCTGGTGGCGGTGGAGGAGTACGCCTAGGTCGGCGACGCTTGGGTGGATGGTCATCTGAATCCTCTCCTGATGGACCGGTAGAAGGGGGCGGTGCCCCATCCTTTGGCTGAGGACCGCTCTTGTGAGAAGAGCTAGGAGCCTTCTTCCCGGTATTCATCCTGTCCCACACGCTTGTGCGGCGATTAGTTCTAGTTAGCTCCTGATCTGGTCGTTCAGGTGAACCGTCGGACCTCTCTCCCTCCTCACGGGATTGTAGTAGTTCCTGCATAAGTCGATCCCCTATGTGTTCGAACACGTTCCTAGGTTGGGGAGTTTCCTCAAAGAGGTTTCGCTCCTAGGGTCGTGCCCTTCGCTTGCTCTGAATTTGAGGATAGGTGCTTGGTCCGGCACTGCCAAAGTTGAGCCTAGATTGGAGGTCCCTCCCTAGGTTCAACCTGGATGCAATTCCTGGGACGATCCTCTCGAAGTTCTGTGTGAGAACTCGAGTGAGATCTTCCTCACTAAGTGGTTCGACCTCCACTTCTTCCTCAGTCGATGGTATGTGCGGCTTCTTGTTAGGGGGTTGGGCACACTCCATGGATCAGGGTTATCCAAGGTCGAAGTAGGTGGTGGGGTGACAGCGAACGTGCTTGCATACCCATGGACTGAAGACCACTTCGGTTATTTGGTCCGCCTGCTTGGTTGTTAGGGATCGATTGGGAATGAGTATCCCATCCCCTGTGGACTTCCGATTCCCAGGATTTGTGTTCCTGGGGTTTCCTTGTGGATGTCCCTTCGTCATTGAGAAATTGAGATGAGATTTGCTCTATCTTAGTGTAATGGTCCCACGGATGGCGTCAACTTGTTGATACAAAGTTGGGTGATCCTTGCTAGACCCGAATTAGGCTTAATTCGGGTTGGCTGGACTCCGGCTCCTGCATCAAGTGAATTATCTGATTGGGATCCTGCACACTAAAACAACACGCGTTAGGCTTACCGTGGGAATGTTTCCCACGATTAGACTCCGGCGTGAGAGTAAGTAATCGGTTTAGGGTTATGAGAATCGGATGAGATGTGAGTGTGTAGAATGTAATACCTTTGTGGAACCCTTGGGGTTCCTTATATAGGCAGTGAAACCCTAATGGGCTGTCACTGATGCTTCGGCCCCAAGGAAAGGATAAACACCAGAATTAGATTGATTGTTATCTTCTAATAATGGTGAGGGAATATCCTTTCCTTTGGGATAAATCCTAATCATAGTAGGAGTATGATTATGTCGAACCCTGTACCGGCCATGTCGGGCCATGGGCCACACACGTATGTGCGGTTATTGTTCATCTAAGCCCACATGCTTAAATAACATTAATCCCACCCATCCGTGATGGGCCGGATACGGGTAGTACCCGTGGGGCCGGGTTTATGACCCGGTTGGGGACTATACGTCATCAGTTTTCTAGCTCTTTTCTCTTTAGGATGTTCAACTTCTGTAGTAGCGCATTTATCGACTCCTCATTTCACGTGTTTGTTTCTACGGTACGTTTGGTGTAGAGGCTATTGAGAGGGTGGAGATTTCTTTTTGGAATAACGATATCTTTTGTTTTGAGTCTTACATGATAAAAATGGAACTTGCAAATAGTAAAATAAAAATAGTTGTTGGTAGTCGATAAAATGAGGGTAAAGTGTCGAAAACGTGTTTGAAATAAGGTGGAATATAAATTTTTTTAACATATAAGCATGGCTTGTTTATTTTAAAATATTTTGGTTTTGATCACCTAAAGTTATTGTTGTTTAGTTAGAAGTTTTGTTCTTATTAAATTAAATATGTTAAAATCATGTATTTAATCATATGATGTGTGAGAGTTTTAAATTTTTGGAATTAAAATAAATTAGGGCTTGAATTTGGTAATTAATAAGGGATTTTAGGGTCTAAAATCATTTTTTTGGTATAAATCAGAGTAGGCAGAAACTGTCGCTAAACTGTCAAATTCTGTCGCAAAACTGTCAGAAACTAACGCTAATGCCTAGGCAACTTTTAGTGATTAAACTCGTTTTGGTCATAACTTATTCGTTTTTAAAGTTTTTTTGTTGATTCAAAAGCCTAAAATTATGTACTCAGAACGTACTTTTCAAATATTATGAATGTTTAGTAAATGGTGGTCAGCGGCTAGGTCTAACTAATTATACAAGTGTTGAGTTTAAGGTTAATTTCCAGAACAACATGGTTTAAACTTGTGTTTTGGGTATTTTGGGGTAATGAACACTTGGATGGTTATCATAGAGATGAGTTGGGATGGAATTTGAGAGTTCTTTAGACCTTATAATACGTGGTTATATTTGATGAGTTTTGATTTATGGTATTTATAAGTAAGACAGAAATCGGGGGTGACAGTTTTAAACCCTTAGAGTTATGTGATGACTCGTAACTTGGTTTCAAGATAGTTCTTGTTTGATGAGTTGGGAGATTTAGTTAGGTTGGTTACATAAATTTATGGTTTTAATAAGTTTCCTCATAGACGGTTAAGGCCCATGTATTTTTGGTTGAGATTATTTAGTATAAATTGAGTTCACGCTTGAACGTGAAGGTTTTATTAGGGATATGTATCCTCGTTTGTTTGTTGAGAATAAGTTTGATTTTGGGAGTAAATCTCGGGATGATATTTCTATTAGGAAGGAGGGATGTGACAACCTAGATTTTGGATTTGTCACTTTTGAGTGTTTGACTTTGATTATGTGCTTAGTGTGCGTTTACGTGCATTATGTTTATATTTGAGCCTTGGATTGGATGTTAGTCATCGTCGCGAATTTCGTGGTACAATATATAATGTTATGATGGAGTTAGTTCTTCCTCATTAGTTCATTTGGATGTAACTATGATAGAATGCGGTGGTATTTAGGATTTTATCTGTACGTATATGTATTACAGTAAATCGTAATTTTTACGATTTCGGGTTTAGCATTTTGAGGTCTCGGATGAGGTATTTAGTCACGGGAATAATTTATGGGATGGTTTTAAGTCATTTATGGTTTATTTATAAAGTTTATTTCGTATTTTAAGAATTTTCATAAAACTGTATATTTTACGTATTTTACGGTAATCGCGTAAAATTGACTAGTTAAAAGGTTTAGGTGTAATTAATTAAATAATTAAAGGATTAATAAAAAATATAATTAATGAAATAATTATTAAAAAACAAATTTAATAATAAATTTAAAAAAAATTATTTTTGGTAAAATAATTATAAAGGACGGTGGAAAAAATAAGAAAAAGGAAAAAAAATAAGAAAAAGAAAAAAAAAGGAAAAAAAAAGAAAAAAGGAAAGTATTATTTGTATTCGGCTAGGATTTTCATTGTTTTAGTATAAAAACAAATCAAAACACATTATTTTCTCCTGCACTTTTTTTTTGGTCAACGGTTTCTACAAGGTTTTTAGGGTTTCATAAAAATTTTCTTGATTCAAGGTAAGTGATCAATTTAACTTTAATACAATTCATGTTTTTATTAATTAATCATGATTGTAATGTTAATTAACCATCATTGAGATGATAAGGGTATTAATGTTCTGGAAAAAATAGTAATTAAGATCCATTAATGATTTTAGGGTTCTTGTTTAATAATTTAGGGGTAATTAATTATGTTTAGAAGGTTAGTGCATAAAGGCGTAAAACAGTCTGATTTTTAGGGCTGTCTTGTGTCGACTGTTCCAGATAGTAGGTAGCACCTTTGGTCTAGTTTATTTTTTTATAAATTAAGTTCAGAGAGTATACTTTTCATAAATGTAAGGTTGGTCGAAAGTGGAGTTCGGGAAGGTCGTCAAACAATTTTTACAAAAACAGTGTGCTGTTCAGGATTAAATTCGGATTTCGGGAATTTAAGTCAAAATATAACCAAACTAATGAGATAAACAAATATTTTTTGTTTGGGAACTCTTTATAATATATATGAAAGTACTGGAGGTTTTGAATAAAAGTTATGGTGTTTAGGTCGGGCTTTAGGTGACAAACATTTAGCATGTACAGAAAATCAGTTTTGGTGAAAACAACTTTTGGCGTAGAGACTAAACGAAAGGGTTAAACGTGTAAGTAGAAAGTAAAATTGGTTTTTGGAGTTCTTAGATCATATAAAAACATAACTCCAGTATGGTAGGAGCCAAGTGTGGTGTTAAGTTCAATTCATGTGATCGTTTAGTAACTAGTAAACCGTACCGGGGAAAAACTAGATCTTTACGTATAGAATAGCTTGTAGTGGGAGAACTAGATAGTGGGGATTGGGGGATTAGATTCATCTCCTTGATTGTTACTTGACATGGGTGTTAAGACCTGAGGTTGTCATGTATGTTTTTATAGGTTTACAGGAGTGCTAGCTTGCTGTGATATCAGTGACTTCATAGTCCCATTTTCACTGAGTTTTTAAATGTTTTCTTCTAGTATGGGATGGAGATGACACTTGTAGTGTTCTTAAATGTTTTGGTACTATATTTTTATAAATGTTTGGACATAGATGTGTTACTGTATGACATGCGTGCTTATGTGTTCTCATATGTGGTTTGATATGTGTTCTGATATGTGAATCTTGTTTGGGTTGTGATTGGGTTTGGTATATAGATGTATGGCGTCTATGGGACCAGTTGTGATGTGTGCGGAGCGTGGGGCACGATCCGTCCTGATTACTTTTGCATCGTCTCTTTGGAGGAAAGATACTTCGACGGGGATATGGTTCATCTTCCACTAGTGGTGTGGGAAAGATCCGGATAGTGTGGTGCATTGTTCTTGTGTGTGTGACGGGATACTTCTTGATTGTTATAGTGTGTTGTATTGTTCTTATTGTGTGTTCTTGACTGATATAATTGTTCTTTGTTTGTAGTTGTATGTAACATGATTATCACATTATGGTCCATTGCTTTAATTTGTTTTATTCAACTTATTTACAGCGGTTGACAAGGTTTCTTAAGAGTTTTGATAACATAAACCTATGTTCTCACCAACTCTATGTTGACAGATTTTAGTGTCATTTTCAGGTGAGGTAGTTATAAAGGATGATGTAAGAAGTTGCTAGAGTCTAGAGGCTGCTAGGATCTCATTAGGAGGAATCCCTTTCCTCTTAGTATTTATTTAATGTTTGAATAAGTGGAACATATTAGACACCTATATGTTTGATGTTTGTTTATTTGTTTGTCTTTGGTAAGAGGTAGGCTTGTTACCTACTTACCTAGACACCTACATTGTTTGAGATATTGTCATGACATTGTGTTACCTTTTTATGACATTTCTATTTCATATAGTTCTCTCTATAGACACACTATTGTTGTGACGATATCCATACGTCGCGCCCCATATTCCGCCATGGTGGGGTGTGACAGTTACCAACATTTGTTTAATTTGTGGTTACTCATGAGTAGGTTGTGGTTCTTCTTGTTGAAGCTCCATGTTAGTAGGCTCCAAGCTATCCTTTTCGACACTAGTCTCTAAACCATTGGCATCTTCAAAATTTCCAATGACATCATCATCAGCTTCAAAGTTGATGTCATTCCCAGAGACCCTTGTTTGAATATCAAAAAAAGGTAGTGGTTCTTCATAATTCCTCCTATGTTTGGTTGCATGCAGTTGCCTTTTCTTGAGGTTTCTAAATCTTTACTTCTTAAGAGCAGCCTTCTGAATAGACCTGTTCTGCCTCATCCAAGGAGATACCTTATTCCTTAGCGTGATTAGACTGGCCTCCAATTCAGCAATTTTCTTGTCTTGAACAAGCTTCTCCGTTTACAATACATGTACATGTTTGGACAAGCTAGTGCACAAAGCAATTAAATTTGCAACATCCACCACTTCTGTTGCTTGTGCTTGTGGTGAACTACTAGCCGCAATGGAAGCAGCAGGTGTATGGATCATCTCATCTGAATTTGTTTGATTACCAATATTGTGAGAAGAAGATTGAGTATCTTCTGAGGAATGGGAACTATTGTTAGAAGGAGTTTGCTGAGAACCACTAGTAGTGCTAGGTTCATCACCTTCTTGGTTGGCAGGTTGGGCTAACATATTAGCAAATAAGGGTGTGACAGTTCCTATAAAGGCATTTCCTTGTTTGTTCAAGAAAGACAAAGTCTCTTTGTAAATGTAGAAACATCCCATGTATTTGTTAACTCTGGTAGGTTAGGGATTTTGTCATTAACTAAAGTCTGAATGAATCTAGGATACTGATGAGATGGCATTTATACATGATCTCATCGTTATTTTCAGGCTTTAAATGCATAAAAATGTCATAAAATACCATATATATGCTTGTGTTTGTTTACTTGTGTATTTTAGGTGGATATCGTGAAAAAGACAAAAGATTACAAGAAACAAGGAAAAACAAACACGAGAAACGAAGCCGCACAATGAACCGGGCCCTAGTTTGTGAATCATCAAAGAATATCCCTTTAAGACTTGAAGATGTACAAGATTAAGCCCTCATTTATGAAGAAATGACACTTAATACCCTTACATATTCATAATTGCAAGTTTGGTCCCTTAAATTTGTCAAAATTAAAAAAAGGTCCTCCAAGTTTGAAGAATTTGCAAAATTAGCCCCTCAACAATTCCAAAATGTCAAGAATGGTCCTTCATAACGTCCAAGATCCAAAGAAGCCCTTGAAGTTCAAGAATATTACACTTCTATTCCTTTTAAAATGGATAAAACATCATAAGGACTGAAATTGTAATTAGCCTAAACTTGAAAAAGCCCTAAATCCCTTTTCCTAAACTTTTTGTGGCCAATGTATGAATTCAGAAAGTTAATTAACAAGGGAATCGAGTTTACTTAGAAAATAAACTTGGATTACAATACTTTCCAAAGACTGAGGGCTAAAAGTGTGCAAGTGAAACTTTCAAAAACAAATTGCGCCAAACACATACACACTCCACAAAAAAACGGATCAAATGGAGTTACTATTCACCCCAAGAACCCAGTTTTACCTTCACTTAAAACAAAGGGTAAAAATCAATTACCCATACCCACGCTCAATTCACACGCCCAGAAACACATCCGACACAAGAATTCCCAATCCCCACTCACCAAAGGACCCCACACCCAGACCCGTCCACCAATCATAATCCACCTTCCTCTCCAAGGAATGACACGTGGCCAAATCAATAGCCCACACTCCTTGCTTGGTCACAAAGCTAAAATGAACGACTTGGATGCATTTGGACAGCTCAAAACAACAAACGTCTAGAAGGATTCAAGGGCATTTTAGGGACTTCTTAGCTAGTCTTTTCATTGTAATCTCAGCCCTTGTGTCCTATATAATGACTTCTCCACATGTGAGTGAGCCTTGTTCCAGTTTTACTCATTAAACATTGTAATTCCTTTTTAAAATTTATAAAAGTTTGGTATTTTGAAAAAATTGTAATTCCTTTTTATGTTTTTGAAAGTTGGTGTTGTTTAAGTGTGAAGCTGAGTTCCATTTTATGTTATAAAAGTGTTTTGATCTTTGGATTGAAGCACGTTTTGATTTGAACAAGTTTTCAAGTTTGAAAAAAGTTCAAAACCTTGTTCCTGTTTGGTTGAATTAGACTGTACTAACCCCTACCATTTGCCTAAATCTCTTTCAAGCTTGTTGACACCAAGCTTGTGAATGGATTTAAGCCCTTGGTTGGTCTGTTTGCTCTTTTTGTTGAAGAAATCAAGTCCTTGAGGTTCTGCTTTGAACCATCAACCAAGGCTTCATATCATCTCCATTGTTCAAGGACCTAGGTCACTCTCTAGCTATTGAGAGTGGTCCAAGGAGCATAGCTGATCTCCCTAGGAAGTTGTGGGGGATAGGTATAAGCTTTATTTCAGTTTCCTCTAAAAAACAATTTCATGTTTATGTCTGTTATGAGTTTTGCCATGTGATTTGTTGTTCTTGTGCTTGTGCTTTGTGTTTTATTGTTTGTTTCTGTTAGTTGTCACCTAGGTAAGGTATTTGAACCATAAAATCAGTAGGTTGTGTGTTGGAATCAAAAGTTTGTTTGAAAAAGGGCTAAAACAAGGTTGTTTAGTTTTTGGGATCATAAGGCCTTGTGGCCTTGTGGCCTTTTGCCCTTAGTTCTTAGGGTTTGGATAGTCTAAACAAGTCATTTGTAACTGGTTTTGGTCATTGGTTAAGTCTCAAGTGGTTTGGAAAAGGATTTCAAAGGTTTGGAAAAATCTGAAAATATTGGTTTGAAATTGGTCAAACACATCAGATCCAATAAAACTTTTGTTTGTTAGATCTAGGGTCTGAAATTTGGTTTGGGAAGAGTTTTGGGGATAAGCTATCTTTGCAATATCTGTTTGTTGATTTTGGTGGCTTATTGTGGGTGCTAGAGCTTATCAAAGTTGGCTGAAGTGGTCATTTGCATCAGCAAAGGGACCACCTCAATTTAGGCATGCATTTGCTATTCTAGTGTATGCCTTGTTGTGCAACTGCTTGAATCTTGTTATTGTTATGCTTGTGAGTGCTTCTTGCTATTTGATTTGCTCAATTACTGGCTTATAAGCTAACTGGCTTATTGGCTTGATTTTGCCAAAATCTGTCAAGGTTTGGTCAACTGGCCACTTGATTCACAAGGGCTCAACCTTTAGTTCTTCACAAAAGTTGCTTAAAACAAAATTATAATCAATCCCTGATCATTTGGTAAAATTTAGTGGACTTTGACTTTTGGTCAAATAAGCACAATTTGGCTTGTTTTTCGGAACTGCTTATTGGTACATGCAACAATTTGGTCTTTGTGATAGGTGTCATTTTTTCAGCTTAATATCATATTTGAGAATTTACAAGTCTTTTGGTTAAGCTTTTGCTAGGAAACTTGCTTATTTTGCTTTTTCAGCCAACTTATTGGCTTCCAAAGCCTATTCTACTTGGCCTTTTCTAAATTTTATTGTTGATTATTCTTAGTTAAGCTATTTGTGAGCTTTTTCAAAAAGAACCGGCTTCTGAAAAGTCCTAGAACTCTAACCCGACTATTTTGTCGTTTAGTGAAAAAGTTCTGGCTTATTACTTGAGCTTTTTCAAAATTACTTTTTGTAGATTGGTTTAGAATCTCAATAAGATGTTGTGTGTTCAGTTAGAGCTTATGGCATTAGCTAATAGCTTAATGGGCCAAAAAAAGCCCATTAAGAATAAGTTGTTAACTTATTAAGCTGTGATAAGCACATTTTCAGCTTTTTGGCCTTTAGACTTTTGTGCTTAAAATCAAATTTTGAGTCAGACTGGTGATTTTCAGCTTATTTGGTTGAGTTTGATCTTATTGGGCCAAAAAGCCCGTTTAAGTGGACTTTTTTTGTTTTTAGCCCATTTGGGGGCCCATTAAGGGTATTTTGGTAATTTCACTTTCATTTTCTGTTTATTTAGGTTAAAATAAACTAGTATGCAAGTTTTTAGAGATTTTTATGATTTTTAGATTTTTAATATTATTTTATTATTAAATTTCAATTTTTACATTTTTACACTTTTTATATTTTTCTTAGGTCTAATACATCAAAATAGGATTTTTGCAACTCTTAGATTAATTTTATCATCATTTTCTTAATTTCTAGAATTAGTTTAAGGTTTTAATACTTTTTAATCATTTTAAATAGTTTTAATTAGTTTTAAAATTCATTAAAATAGTTGTTATTCTTATTTAGTCATTTTAGAGGTTTACAAAGTGAAAAATCTTTATTTGGGCTTCTTAATAATTATTTTGATTTTTAGGGCTTTAATTAGCGTTTAAAAATCAATATTCATTTAAATAAAAGGTTTGAAAAAGTTTTGATCATTTGTAAACACTTAGTTTATTTAATTTGATTTTTGGTAAATTTTTTTTGGGATTTTTAGAATTAATTTTTTTTAGCACTTTTTACGGTTTTTAATTTAGTCGTCGTAGTAATAATTTTCACGTATCCGTCATTCTAATTTCTCATCCCCTTCTTTCTCAATATTAATCTCAAATCAATTACAAGTTTTTCACACACATATACCTCCTTGGGAAACGAACTTAATTGGGTCATTAACACTTGATTTTTCTAAATCATTTGTTTATTTCTTACCACTGATTTACGCTCTTTTGTTTTCCTAAACAATAGGTGTAATTTTACCTACAATCATTTTGGCGCCGCTGCCAGGGAGGTGTGTCGTGATTAATTTGTCATTTTTTTATTAATATTAACCATAAATAGAATTTGTATTAGTAGAAATCTACTAATACGTATTATCGGTTTTTCGTTTTTCTTGTGAAATTATTATTACTATATTGTATTAAGTATCACAACAAAATCAAAATATATCCAAAAAGTGTGCAAACACAACCTTAATTGGGATTTGATCTCCTAATTATTGTATTCGAATCTCAAACAAAAAGAAAAAGGAAAAAATAGATAAATACTTTCGTGATGCTCGATTTTGAACAATACAAACTATAAGGTGGGTATAAGGCGGGTATAATAAAATATACCCTAAGGAAAAAGGCTCTTAAGTGCTTCACGCCGACTCGTTTCCCCTCTTGCTTGTGAGTATTTTGAGATTGAAAGGTAATCGAGGGTTTTGCCGCCCAATGTATTATTACGTATCATATATATTTGCTTGGTTTCTTTGTGATTAAACCCTCTTGAACAATTTGGTTTTCACCAAAAGTTCTAAAGTCATTCGAAGGCGTTCACTCCACGTGATTGTTTTCATTCTTTTGAGGCTTCTTTAATCAATAGTTTGATTCGAGGAGAGATTTGTTAGATTGTTGTCTATGAAGATACACAAAATCCAAAAAAATTAAAAACAATAAAAAACACAAAAAATTGAAAATCCACAAAACACCCAAAAGAATCTTCTTTGCTTACCTTCCATTCTACGTCAAGTTTATGCTAACTCGTAATCAAGCAAAAGGAGCTCATAAATGTTGTCAAAGTCAAGGAAATCAAGTCCTTTGATTGAAGAACAAACTCCAATTATCGAACCCGATGTAGAACCAATAGTCGCCATGGCTAGTCGTACTATGATGGAGTTGCTTCAAGCACCCACCGAGGGTTTTGGAGAAGCTACTGTGATTTCCGCCATCCTTGCGGAGAATTTCGAGATTAAGACGGTTTAATGTCGATGTTGCAAGAAAATAAGTTTAGAGGTCATGAGAAAGACAACCCGCATTATCACATAAAGGAATTTTAATCGTCTCACCGCAACAAGCAAGTTTAAGGATGTTCCACATGACGCCATTAAGATGATGTTGTTTCCATACTCGTTAGATGGACCTACAAAAATTTGGCTCGAGAAAGAACCTCCAAATTCGATTTTGACATGGGGTGATCTCGTTTCTAAGTTTGTGAACCAATTTTTTCCACCATCTAAAACGACACATTTGAAAAATGAGATTTCAAGATTTACACAACGTAGTAATGAAAGTTTTCAATGGCATGGGAACGATTTAAGAAAATGTTACATGAATGTCCACACCATGTTTTGTCGGAATTGCATCAAATAGATACTTTTTACAATGGGCTTAATGATCATGAACGAGATTATTTGAATGTTGCCGCGGGTGGTAATTTTTTGTGCAAAACGACCGATGAAGCTTTAAAGATTATCGAGAATAGATCTATGGTTTATAACCCTCGTAACACACCGAGTGTTGCCAATATGGGTTCGTTATCGTCATCATCGTCTCGTAACATGAATGCCTTACATGATGAAGCAAATGAGGAAAATCGGTTTTTCGATAGGTTTTAGAAACTTATGACTCATTGGAAAGCACAAGATTCTTTTAATTCCGCATCGGTTAAAGCGGTTGAAAAGAGTGTTTATCTTGTGGTGGAGCTCTTGATCCTTCCGAGTGCATTACCTCCGGTGGTAACACTTCGAGTGCTTACGTAGCAACGGGAACTTACAACCAAAACGGCCAAGGTTCCAGCCCAAATCAAGTTCCATCAAATCAAAATGCTAACAACTATCAAAACAACAATCAAAATGATGGTTATCAAGGCAATTCACGTAATTAAAACAAAGGGAACTATCAAAGTGGGAATGGACAAGTTTCAAATCTAAACCAAAACCGTGATTTTCAAACTATTACACAAGGTTTTCAAAATGATTAACACCAAAAATTTTCAAGGAGAATTTTTGAATTATGCTAAGGCAAATGATGCTAAGTTTGATAACATGCAACGTGAGATGTTTAGCTTAAGATCCGAGTTAAAAAATGAGCTTAAAAACGAACTTGCTAATGAACTTAAGACTCATGCTTATAAAATGGAAGGAAACATTCAACATCTTCAACAAAATCCACAAAAGATGGAACAAGGACAACATGAGATTAAGCTATAATTGTTAAAAGCGGGTGCTAGGCAATCAAAATTTGAAGACCAAATTGCAAAAATGTTTGAAGCAATCATGTGTAAACCCTCTTCCTCAGGTAGTCTTCCTAGTGATACCATTGCAAACCCGAAGGGAGAAATGAATGTTATTACCACACGTAGTGGTAAAACTTTCAAGGAACCAATCTCTCGTCCAAGTACTTCTACGGAGAAGGAAATCGAGAAAGAGCCCGAGGTGATGGTCGAAAAGGAGCATATAACAAGCCCACGGAGTACCGCTCATACCACACCTACGGTTGAACCAATACCAATTATTGAACCCGAGATTCTAAGGTCGTTGCCTAATGTCCTACCCACACCACCCTTACCTTACCCTTCAAGACGAAACAAAGAGAAATTGCAAGAACGTAACAAACAACAAATCGAGCTTTTTATAAAAATGTTTCAACAAGTTCATTTTAATGTAAGTTTAGCCGACGCGTTGTTATATATGCCTCGTTTCTCTTCCACTTTTAAAAGTATGATGAATGACATGGAGAAGCTTTCAAAGCTTGCGAATTGTTCTTCGGTTTATCTTAACCGCATACCGGAAAAAGTTGGTGACCCCGGGAAGTTTCTCATTCCTTGTGATATACAAGATATGAAAGAATGCCTCGCCTTGGCCGATCTTGGTGCGAGCACTAATTTGATGCCATTTTCCATTTGTAAATCGCTTTCGCTTCCTTTTCTTACTCCTTCGAACATGCCTATCGAGATGGCCGATCATTCTACGATTTTAGCATGTGCAGTAGCCGAGGATGTTTTCGTGAAAGTGGAGAAGTTCTACTATCCTGTTGATTTTATAGTAGTTGACATCCCCGCGGATCCTCAAGTTCCTCAATATTTAGGTCGTCCATTTTTAGACACCTCTAGATCGCTTATCGACGTTCATGCAAGAACTATTACTATTGAGATTCAACGAAGAGGAACTTGTTATAAACGCTACTCAAAATTTGACACCTTCTCATTTTTATGCAATCACTACCATCAATCTCATAGACTTAGTTGATGTGGTTTGCGATGAGTTTTCACAAGAAGTGTTAGGTTTTTCCGATAGCTCATCAAGTGGCAATCCCACTATTTTAGATCCGATTCTTGCTAATTCTTCACCAAATCTTACTCCATTCCAAGGAGGCGATTTTACTTCAAATGAAATCGACAGTGAAGATGAGGTGATAATTGGTAATGATACTTCTATTCCACCATTACTTCCACCGATGGAAGTCATGAGTGTTGAGCAAAAATATTCGATCGAGGAACCGCCTTTCCTTGAATTGAAAGATCTTCCATCTCACCTTGAATACGCATTCTTGGAAGGTGATGACAAGTTGCCGGTTATTATTGCAAAAGGTGTTGTTAATGATGAAAAAAACGTGCTCTTGAAAGTTCTTAAAGCTCATAAAGGGGCAATTGCGTGGAAAATTTCCGACATTAAGGGTATTGACCCAAAATTTAGTACTCACAAGATTTTAATGGAGGAGGACTACAATCCCGCAATTCAAAGTCAAAGAAGGGTAAACCCCAAAATTCAGGATGTCATCAAAAAGGAAGTCTTAAAACTCATTGATGCGGGAATGATTTATCCTATCTCCGATAGCCCATGGGTGAGCCCAATCCATTGTGGCCCTAAAAAGGGAGGAATGACCGTTGTGCCCAATGAAAACAACGAGTTAATTCCCACTCGTGTTGTGACCGGTTGGAAGGTGTGTATTGACTACCGAAAGTTAAATGACGCCACTCATAAAGACCACTTTCCCTTTCCCTTCATGGATAAAATGTTGGAGCGACTCGCGGGAAATGAATTCTATTGCTTTTTAGATGGTTTTTCCGGTTACTTTCAAATCCCTATCGACCCTCGTGATCAATAGAAAACTACGTTCGCGTGTCCTTGTGGAACGTTTGCTTATCGTAGGATGCCTTTCGGACTTTGTAATGCACCAGGTACGTTTCAACGGTGTATGATGGCTATTTTTCATGATATGATCGAGAAGTTGATGGAAGTGTTTATGGATGAATTTTCAGTGTTTGGCAATTCGTTTACGTCGTGTTTATCTAATCTCGAGCAAATGTTAAAATGTTGTGAAGAAACAAACCTTGTGCTTAATTGGGAAAAATGTCATTTTATGTGTAAACAAGGAATCGTCTTAGGACATAAGGTCTTGAAAGCACGGATTGAGGTCGATAAAGCTAAGGTAGACGTCATCGCCAAGTTACCTCGTCCCAAAACCTTCAAGGGAGTTAGGAGTTTCCAAGACCACGCGGGCTTTTATCGTCGTTTCATCAAAGACTTTTCGAAAATCTCTCGACCAATGACACACCTTCTCGAGAAGGATTCTCCTTTTATTTTCAATGAGGATTGTGTTAGAGCTTTCGAAACTCTCAAAAGGAAACTCACCGAAGCTCCCATTCTTGTTGCTCCTAATTGGGAATTACCCTTTGAAATCATGTGCGATGCAAGTGATTATGCTATAGGGGCCGTCTTAGGGCAACGTTATGAAAATCATTTCCGTCCTATCCATTATGCTAGTAAGACGATGACTGAGGCTCAATTAAAGTACACCACAACGGAAAAGGAATTCCTTGTCGTGGTCTATGCTTTTGAGAAATTCCGACCTTATCTCGTCTTAATTAAAAGCATCGTGTATACCGACCATTCGGCTATCACGTATCTCTTAGCTAAGCAAGATGCTAAGACGAGATTGCTTCGTCGGATGCTCTTCCTTCAAGAATTTGATGTCACCGTGCTTGACAAAAAAGGAGCCGAATCTAGCTACCGACCATCTCTCTCGTCTAGAAGATACTCACAAAGATGTTTTCGAGAACAAGGAAATCACCGAAACATTTCCTCTCGAGACTCTCGGTGTAGTGAATTCTAAAGACACCAACCCATGGTTTGCTGACATTGCAAATTATCATGCGGGGAACTTCATAATCAAGGGTATGACGACACAACAAAAGAGAAAATTCTTTCGTGACGTCAAGTTCCATTTTTGGGACGACCCTTATCTCTTTCGGGTTTGTGCGGATCAACTCGTTCGACGTTGTGTTTTTGGTGCCGAAGCTTCTAACATCCTTAGAGCTTGTCACGAGGGACCCACGGGTGGTCACCACGATGTTAATCTCATGGTTAAGAAAGTGTTCGATGTCGGCTTCTTTTGGCCTACGATCTATCGTGATGCACACGGACTTGTGAAGTCGTGTGATTCTTGACAACGTAACAAACAAAAAATCGAGCTTTTTATAAAAATGTTTCAACAAGTTCATTTTGATGTAAGTTTAGCCGACGCGTTGTTATATATGCCTCGTTTCTCTTCCACTTTTAAAAGTATGATGAATGACATGGAGAAGCTTTCAAAGCTTGCGAATTGTTCTTCGGTTTATCTTAACCGCATACCGGAAAAAGTTGGTGACCCCGGGAAGTTTCTCATTCCTTGTGATATACAAGATATGAAAGAATGCCTCGCCTTGGCCGATCTTGGTGCGAGCACTAATTTGATGCCATTTTCCATTTGTAAATCGCTTTGGCTTCCTTTTCTTACTCCTTCGAACATGCCTATCGAGATGGCCGATCATTCTATGATTTTAGCATGTGCAGTAGCCGAGGATGTTTTTGTGAAAGTGGGGAAGTTCTACTATCCTGTTGATTTTATAGTAGTTGACATCCCCGCGGATCCTCAAGTTCCTCAATATTTAGGTCGTCCATTTTTAGACACCTCTAGATCGCTTATCGACGTTCATGTAAGAACTATTACTATTGAGATTCAACGAAGAGGAACTTGTTATAAACGCTACTCAAAATTTGACACCTTCTCATGTTTATGCAATCACTACCATCAATCTCATAGACTTAGTTAATGTGGTTTGCGATGAGTTTTCACAAGAAGTGTTTGGTTTTTCCGATAGCTCATCAAGTGGCAATCCCACTATTTTGGATCCGATTCTTGCTAATTCTTCACCAAATCTTACTCCATTCCAAGGAGGCGATTTTACTTCAAATGAAATCGACAGTGAAGATGAGGTGATAATTGGTAATGATACTTCTATTCCACCATTTCTTCCACCGATGGAAGTCATGAGTATTGAGCAAAAATATTCGATCGAGGAACCGCCTATCCTTGAATTGAAAGATCTTCCATCTCACCTTGAATACGCATTCTTGGAAGGTGATGACAAGTTGCCGGTTATTATTGCAAAAGGTCTTGTTAATGATGAAAAAAACGTGCTCTTGAAAGTTCTTAAAGCTCATAAAGGGGCAATTGCGTGGAAAATTTCCGACATTAAGGGTATTGACCCAAAATTTAGTACTCACAAGATTTTAATGGAGGAGGACTACAAACCCGCAATTCAAAGTCAAAGAAGGGTAAACCCCAAAATTCAGGATGTCATCAAAAAGGAAGTCTTAAAACTCATTGATGCGGGAATGATTTATCCTATCTCCGATAGCCCATGGGTGAGCCCAATCCATTGTGTCCCTAAAAAGGGAGGAATGACCGTTGTGCCCAATGAAAACAACGAGTTAATTCCCACTCGTGTTGTGACCGGTTGGAGGGTGTGTATTGACTACCGAAAGTTAAATGACGCCACTCATAAAGACCACTTTCCCTTGCCCTTCATGGATAAAATGTTGGAGCGACTCGCAGGAAATGAATTCTATTGCTTTTTAGATGGTTTTTCCGGTTACTTTCAAATCCCTATCGACCCTCGTGATCAAGAGAAAACTACGTTCACGTGTCCTTGTGGAACGTTTGCTTATCGTAGGATGCCTTTCGGACTTTGTAATGCACCGGGTACGTTTCAACGGTGTATGATGGCTATTTTTCATGATATGATCGAGAAGTTGATGGAAGTGTTTATGGATGACTTTTCAGTGTTTGGCAATTCGTTTACGTCGTGTTTATCTAATCTCGAGCAAATGTTAATATGTTGTGAAGAAACAAACCTTGTGCTTAATTGGGAAAAATGTCATTTTATGTGTAAACAAGGAATCGTCTTAGGACATAAGGTCTTGAAAGCACGGATTGAGGTCGATAAAGCTAAGGTAGACGTCATCGCCAAGTTACCTCGTCCCAAAACCTTCAAGGGAGTTAGGAGTTTCCTAGACCACGCGGGCTTTTATCGTCGTTTCATCAAAGACTTTTCGAAAATATCTCGACCAATGACACACCTTCTCGAGAAGGATTCTCCTTTTAATTTCAATGAGGATTGTGTTAGAGCTTTCGAAACTCTCAAAAGGAAACTCACCGAAGCTCCCATTCTTGTTGCTCCTAATTGGGAATTACCCTTTGAAATCATGTGCGATGCAAGTGATTATGCTATAGGGGCCGTCTTAGGGCAACGTTATGAAAATCATTTCTGTCCTATCCATTATGCTAGTAAGACGATGACTGAGGCTCAATTAAAGTACACCACAACGGAAAAGGAATTCCTTGTTGTGGTCTATGCTTTTGAGAAATTCCGACCTTATCTCGTCTTAACTAAAAGCATCATGTATACCGACCATTCGGCTATCACGTATCTCTTAGCTAAGCAAGATGCTAAGACGAGATTGCTTCGTCGGATGCTCTTCCTTCAAGAATTTGATGTCACCGTGCTAGACAAAAAAGGAGCCGAATCTAGCTACCGACCATCTTTCTCGTCTAGAATATACTCACAAAGATGTATTCGAGAACAAGGAAATCACCGAAACATTTCCTCTCGAGACTCTCGGTGTAGTGAATTCTAAAGACACCAACCCATGGTTTGCCGACATTGCAAATTAACATGCGGGGAACTTCATAATCAAGGGTATGACGACACAACAAAAGAGAAAATTCTTTCGTGACGTCAAGTTCCATTTTTGGGACGACCCTTATCTCTTTCGGGTTTGTGCGGATCAACTCGTTCGACGTTGTGTTTTTGGTGCCGAAGCTTCTAACATCCTTAGAGCTTGTCACGAGGGACCCACGGGTGGTCACCACGATGCTAATCTCATGGTTAAGAAAGTGTTCGATGTCGGCTTCTTTTGGCCTACGATCTATCGTGATGCACACGGACTTGTGAAGTCGTGTGATTCTTGACAACGTAACAAACAAAAAATCGAGCTTTTTATAAAAATGTTTCAACAAGTTCAATTTGATGTAAGTTTAGCCGACGCGTTGTTATATATGCCTCGTTTCTCTTCCACTTTTAAAAGTATGATGAATGACATGGAGAAGCTTTCAAAGCTTGCGAATTGTTCTTCGGTTTATCTTAACCGCATACCGGAAAAAGTTGGTGACCCCGGGAAGTTTCTCATTCCTTGTGATATACAAGATATGAAAGAATGCCTCGCCTTGGCCGATCTTGGTGCGAGCACTAATTTGATGCCATTTTCCATTTGTAAATCGCTTTGGCTTCCTTTTCGTACTCCTTCGAACATGCCTATCGAGATGGCCGATCATTCTATGATTTTAGCATGTGCAGTAGCCGAGGATGTTTTCGTGAAAGTGGGGAAGTTCTACTATCCTGTTGATTTTATAGTAGTTGACATCCCCGCGGATCCTCAAGTTCCTCAATATTTAGGTCGTCCATTTTTAGACACCTCTAGATCGCTTATCGACGTTCATGTAAGAACTATTACTATTGAGATTCAACGAAGAGGAACTTGTTATAAACGCTACTCAAAATTTGACACCTTCTCATGTTTATGCAATCACTACCATCAATCTCATAGACTTAGTTGATGTGGTTTGCGATGAGTTTTCACAAGAAGTGTTTGGTTTTTCCGATAGCTCATCAAGTGGCAATCCCACTATTTTGGATCCGATTCTTGCTAATTCTTCACCAAATCTTACTCCATTCCAAGGAGGCGATTTTACTTCAAATAAAATCGACAGTGAAGATGAGGTGATAATTGGTAATGATACTTCTATTCCACCATTTCTTCCACCGATGGAAGTCATGAGTATTGAGCAAAAATATTCGATCGAGGAACCGCCTATCCTTGAATTGAAAGATCTTCCATCTCACCTTGAATACGCATTCTTGGAAGGTGATGACAAGTTGCCGGTTATTATTGCAAAAGGTCTTGTTAATGATGAAAAAAACGTGCTCTTGAAAGTTCTTAAAGCTCATAAAGGGGCAATTGCGTGGAAAATTTCCGACATTAAGGGTATTGACCCAAAATTTAGTACTCACAAGATTTTAATGGAGGAGGACTACAAACCCGCAATTCAAAGTCAAAGAAGGGTAAACCCCAAAATTCAGGATGTCATCAAAAAGGAAGTCTTAAAACTCATTGATGCGGGAATGATTTATCCTATCTCCGATAGCCCATGGGTGAGCCCAATCCATTGTGTCCCTAAAAAGGGAGGAATGACCGTTGTGCCCAATGAAAACAACGAGTTAATTCCCACTCGTGTTGTGACCGGTTGGAGGGTGTGTATTGACTACCGAAAGTTAAATGACGCCACTCATAAAGACCACTTTCCCTTGCCCTTCATGGATAAAATGTTGGAGCGACTCGCGGGAAATGAATTCTATTGCTTTTTAGATGGTTTTTCCGGTTACTTTCAAATCCCTATCGACCCTCGTGATCAAGAGAAAACTACGTTCACGTGTCCTTGTGGAACGTTTGCTTATCGTAGGATGCCTTTCGGACTTTGTAATGCACCGGGTACGTTTCAACGGTGTATGATGGCTATTTTTCATGATATGATCGAGAAGTTGATGGAAGTGTTTATGGATGACTTTTCAGTGTTTGGCAATTCGTTTACGTCGTGTTTATCTAATCTCGAGCAAATGTTAATATGTTGTGAAGAAACAAACCTTGTGCTTAATTGGGAAAAATGTCATTTTATGTGTAAACAAGGAATCGTCTTAGGACATAAGGTCTTGAAAGCACGGATTGAGGTCGATAAAGCTAAGGTAGACGTCATCGCCAAGTTACCTCGTCCCAAAACCTTCAAGGGAGTTAGGAGTTTCCTAGACCACGCGGGCTTTTATCGTCGTTTCATCAAAGACTTTTCGAAAATACCTCGACCAATGACACACCTTCTCGAGAAGGATTCTCCTTTTAATTTCAATGAGGATTGTGTTAGAGCTTTCGAAACTCTCAAAAGGAAACTCACCGAAGCTCCCATTCTTGTTGCTCCTAATTGGGAATTACCCTTTGAAATCATGTGCGATGCAAGTGATTATGCTATAGGGGCCGTCTTAGGGCAACGTTATGAAAATCATTTCCGTCCTATCCATTATGCTAGTAAGACGATGACTGAGGCTCAATTAAAGTACACCACAACGGAAAAGGAATTCATTGTTGTGGTCTATGCTTTTGAGAAATTCCGACCTTATCTCGTCTTAACTAAAAGCATCGTGTATACCGACCATTCGGCTATCACGTATCTCTTAGCTAAGCAAGATGCTAAGACGAGATTGCTTCGTCGGATGCTCTTCCTTCAAGAATTTGATGTCACCGTGCTAGACAAAAAAGGAGCCGAATCTAGCTACCGACCATCTTTCTCGTCTAGAATATACTCACAAAGATGTATTCGAGAACAAGGAAATCACCGAAACATTTCCTCTCGAGACTCTCGGTGTAGTGAATTCTAAAGACACCAACCCATGGTTTGCCGACATTGCAAATTAACATGCGGGGAACTTCATAATCAAGGGTATGACGACACAACGAAAGAGAAAATTCTTTCGTGACGTCAAGTTCCATTTTTGGGACGACCCTTATCTCTTTCGGGTTTGTGCGGATCAACTCGTTCGACGTTGTGTTTTTGGTGCCGAAGCTTCTAACATCCTTAGAGCTTGTCACGAGGGACCCACGGGTGGTCACCACGATGCTAATCTCATGGTTAAGAAAGTGTTCGATGTCGGCTTCTTTTGGCCTACGATCTATCGTGATGCACACGGACTTGTGAAGTCGTGTGATTCTTGCCAACGTCAAGGAAAATCGTCTCAACGTGGTGAAATGCCGCAAAATGTAATTCAAGTGTGTGAGATTTTCGACATTTGGGGCATAGACTTTATTGGGTCGTTCCCATCGTCTCATGGTAACAAGCATATCCACGTCGCCGTCGACTACCTTTCTAAGTGGGTGGAAGCGAAGGCTTTACCTACTAATGATGCTCGTGTCGTAGTGAAGTTTTTGAAGCAACTATTATCTCGGTTTGGAACCCCTTGTGCTATTATAAGCGATCGTGGAACCCATTTTTGTAATGACCAATTCGAGAAGGTCTTAAAGAAATATGGTGTTACTCATCGTCTATCTACGGCTTATAACCCGCAAACGAGTGGGCAAGTCGAGGTTTCAAACCGAGCTTTGAAGAGGATTTTAGAGAGGTCGATTGGAGAAAATCGTGCTTCGTGGTCCGACAAACTCGATGACACTTTATGGGCCTTTAGGACCGCTTATAAGACACCTATCGGTTGTACTCCATATAAGTTGGTTTATGGAAAGAATTGTAATTTGCCCATTGAATTGGAGCATAAGGCATATTGGGCCCTTAAGCATGCAAACTATGATTTAAAGACCGCGGGAGATCACCGGAAAATACAATTGAATGAATTGGATGAACTAAGAGATAGTGCTTATGAAAATTCATTGATTTTTAAAGAAAAGACTAAAGTTTCATGATGCAAAGATTAAAAACCGGGTTTTTAACGTTGGTGATCAAGTGTTACTTTTAACTCTCGATTAAAGATATTTTCCGTGAAATTGAAATCTCGTTGGTCGGGTCCTTTCACCATTACACAAGTGTTTCCTTATGGGACCATCGAGCTAGCTCAAAATGATGGTCCTAATTTCAAGGTGAATGGACATATGCTTAAGCACTACTTTGGTGGGGAAGTTCCTTCGTTGGAGGACCTCGACCAAGTTACCTTCCCCAATGATAATTAGCATTGAGGGGATCGAGTCGAGCTCATGACTCGGTAATCAAAAATGAGGTGCCTCTTGGGGGAGATCCCATGCTTATCCTTTTTATGCTTTCTAAAAATAATGAGAGGGGATTTGTGCCCTTCTAACTCGTTGTCTCGTGGTTGTTTGTGAATGTGTTATCTAGATCATCATCATCGCCACGATTGAAGACTCTCGTGTTCGTTTACGTGAGCCTCGATCGTTTGCTTGAAGAGTTTTTCACGAATCCATGACATATCCTTTATTGTTATAACAATTATCTTTTAGCTAATTAATAAACAGCTTTAGATATATTGTTGATCACCCTTTCCATGCTAGATCCTAAGCATTCGACACTTCGTCTCTAGTATGGGGGTGCTCCACCTTTAGACTCGAAACATTGAGAACAATATTTATTTTTGTATGGGGGGTGAATAGATACTTGCTTTGCTACGCCCTCACGTTTTCCAACTTTCAACGTTTTGTTTTATTTTGTTGTTAATAAGGCTAAAATGGCCAAATTTTAAATTTTTTCTTACTTATCATAAGTGTTTTGAAGACACGAATGTATATTTTCGGATAGGTAGAATAAGAGCTAATTTTTTACTTGGTGGGTATTTGGAGCCCTTTACATTCCTTAACCCACTCGAATCAAGTTTTGCTAGACTTTTATATAGGGAACTTTAAAACGCGAAAGTCTTAGCTCATACGGGTTAAGAACAAGAACTTTTCGTAAGTTCCTATAATTGATCCTAGAAAGTCACTTATCAACGGAACTATAAAATGCATTCTCCAAACTTGAAAAAGTCCAAGAAAGTGCAAGATCCTATAGATGGCTTGAAAACCCAAAACTTCGATTTGATATAGTCTTAATGAAAGATAATCCAAATTTTGCTTAATTTTGACTTGCATGGCTAAGTATTCACGAGTCTCTTTAATTAGAGGTCTTTAAATAGGGAAGAACGAGAGATGATAGAGTTAGACAAGTGATCATGCTAAACGTAGAACATGAAAATGTTCTTTCAAAAACTCATATGTTTTTAATTATGGCTTTTTCTCCCATAAGATCAATGCATTAGGAATAAAAATAATTTCAATAAGTAAGGTCATACGATTTGAAAGGTTACTTAGCTTCTAGCACAATATCGTTTAAAAGTTGCTTGGGGTTGAATAGAGTTCATAGCCAAGGCATAACTTATTGACGCAGGAGGCAAAGATTGGTGAAGATCCAAAAAGGCCATAACAAGGCATGGGGAGCTCTATTTTGATGCTAAAGATCCAAGATGATGTGAAGTATCATTATTCCTAAATCAATCTGACGGATCAAGACACACGACGAAAAGCAATTACTCCCCTAAATATCATGGATAAAGTCTATCCAAAAATACCTTAACAAGGTATGAGGATAAATATATCCAAGTCCTAAAAGGAGACGGATAGTTGTATATCAAAATCCAAAATAAAGATTGAAGAAAAATGATGAAGTCATGGTCCGAGTATGAAGAATCTCTCAAAAACGTCAAGTGAAGAAATTCTAAAATATGAAGAGAAGACCATAATTTCAAGAACGTCTTCCCAAGATTTGAAGTATGAAGTACATGACAAGATATGAACTTAAGAAGATACACGAGAAGTCATTTTAAAATATTTTATCCTTCGTCAAACTCTCGATTAAATCGTGCTACTTTACTTTCGGACTAATAAATACTCAAATAAGTCAATATGAATCACTTGTGATCCATGGCAAATAGTTAAAAAATTCTAGAAACCCGTTTCCTTTCATAATAATTAGGATTGCAGGGAGAAAAAGTATTACACAATTTGGACGTATGAGTAGTGTTAGCATTGTGACTTGTACCAACAATGATCTCGTTTTTGCACTTAGCATGGAATGTATGACAATCAAGAATGAAGAATTTTACTCTATGAGGCATTCACTTGCTTCTATTCACTGGCCCTAAAGTCACACACGTGATTAAAATCATACATTATGTCTTTACACATTCTTCATAGTATTTTTGCAAGTTTCACTTTTCAATAAAGGTTAATAAAATTGAATTTTGGAGATGCTTAGATACTTTATTCTAGCATTGCGTGAGGGCACGACAATGGCTTAGTGTAGGGGAGTGTGAGATGACATTTATACATGATCTCATCGTTCTTTTCAGGCTTTAAATGCATAAAAATGTCATAAAATACCATATATATGCTTGTGTTTGTTTACCTGTGTATTTTAGGTATGGATATCGTGAAAAAGACAAAAGATTAAAAGAAACAAGGAAAAACGAACACGAGAAATGAAGCCGCACAATGAACCGGGCCCTAGTTTGTGAATCATCAAAGAATATCCCTTGAAGACTTGAAGATGTACAAGATTGATCCCTCATTTATGAATAAATGACACTTAATACCCTTGCATATTCATAAATGCATGTTTGGTCCCTTAAGTTTGTCAAAATTACAAAAAGGTCCTCCAAGTTTGAATAATTTGCAAGATTAGCCCCTCAGCAATTCGAAAATGTCAAGAATGGTCCTTCATAAAGTCCAAGATCCAAAGAAGCCCTTGAAGTTCAAGAATATTACACTTCTAGTCCTTTTAAAATGGATAAAACATCATAAGGACTGAAATTGTAAGTAGTCTAAATTTGAAAAAGCCCTAAATCCCTTTTCCTAAACTTTTTGTGGCCAATGTATGAATTCAGAAAGTTAATTAATAAAAGGAATCGAGTTTACTTAGAAAATAAACTTGGATTACAATACTTTACAAAGACTGAGGGCTAAAAGTGTGCAAGTGAAACATTCAAAAACAAATTGCGCCAAACATATACACACTCCACAAAAAACGGATCAAATGGAGTTACTATTTGTAACACTCTCAAATTTCGTATCGGTACAGCGGAAGAGTCTTTTAGAGTGTTACGGGATAGCACAATAACTCCAATCATAGACAACACATAAAAATGGTTGTACAAGGTTTAACATACATTCATTCGATTTTAAAAAAAGTTTCAAGTGTACAACAGGTCCCAAATTATACAGGTCATTAAGTTTACAAAACATATATCGAATGAAAATTTTTATCATTATGTGGGCCATCTGAGTCGATCTCCATCTGAATTACCTTCAAGCACCTGAGATAAAAACATGCAAAAATCATATCAGCGAATGCTGAGTGAATTCATAGAGTTTCATAAAACCGTTATATAAAACAATCGTTGAAATCAAAACACAAGTATAATATCGGAAGTAAGTCCTCGTATTGCTAGTCAGGCAATATATAAATCAAAGCATACATCTTAAACTGTCCATGAGACCGTAGCCTCAATATTACCATTATAGGTAATATTATCATCGTTATTAGCATCAATATTAAATCGTATTGGATTATTATTAGCCGCATGACATTGTTACCTTACTATCACAACAACGGGCCAGGAACCCGACAAACAATTTGCCCATCTAAGTTAGTGTGTCGTTACAAAAATCATGCTATGTAAATCCTCTCATACATAAATTCGCTTACCAATCAATGTGGTACGACGGGGATCAACCGTCAAGGCGCGAACTGGGATGATCGTCCCCACATAGTACTATCATATGCATAAGCGTCTACCAAATCTCGGTAGTTCAAAATTCATGCTAATGGGACTTTGAATGACATAACCTAACTACTAATAATCCTTTTTATCTCTTTTATTGAGTCATCGCATCATTTGGGTCCATATCATTAAGCATACCATCGGGACTACTTGTCTTCAGTTTTATCAAAAACTAGCATGTTATCTCCCTCGCGGGTTTACAAATCATTTTATAAAACATTTAAAATAGTGCGAGGCTATGAACTCACGTTGATAATGAAAGGTGGATAATCGGCTACGGGCGTGCTTCGGTCACGGAAACCTATATAAATAATAATCGGTCTTAGACTCTTGTCCAATGACGTTATCAAAATAACAAGTATACATATGATGATGATCAAGTGGGTTTATACATTCTCATTTACTCATTTTAGTGTTTATGTATTGGTAACTTTTATACTAGTTTACTAGTTTTACCTATTTACATGTTTTAGGTCCAATAAGCCTATTATAAGTCCATTACCTTAAATTAATCCATTTTATACTTGTATTATCAGTATTTATACTTTACATGTTGGGCCCAAGTGGTTTAAGCCCAATAAGTAAATTTATAAGTGTTTAGCCATTTAGTTGGATTAATAGTCCAATAATGCTAACTTAGCCCGTTAATGTCCATATGTTATATAGTTTGGGTTTTATCGGTTTTTACTTGTATTAGGTACTTATATATAAGTATATGACTTTTAAAAAGTTTACATTAGACGGGTTTGATCATCTAAGTTTTAATTGGCGAAAAACGTTAATTTTACGGTAACAGCCGAAAAGACGTAAAAATCATGTTTTTAGTTTTTATAACTTATAAAACTTATCAAACTACCATTTTTAGAAAATTTCCATTTATTTAACCTTATTCATATTTATATAAATGAAATAGATAAGTTAGTGGGTTTTAATTTCACATTTTAT
The DNA here is from genome assembly GCA_025667525.1 of Glebionis coronaria. Taxonomy (NCBI): domain Eukaryota; kingdom Viridiplantae; phylum Streptophyta; class Magnoliopsida; order Asterales; family Asteraceae; genus Glebionis; species Glebionis coronaria. The sequence goes on from JANFOE010000102.1 coordinate 516,381, forward strand.
ACTATATTATTTTGAGTGCTTATATAATACTATTAAACATTAATTTCACAAAATCTGATTTTTAGTTTCATCTTCACCATTTTTATCATATCATGAGTTCTATAAGGAGATAGAAGCTCATTTTTGGATGGCATAAACTTCATATTATGCGATACAAATAAGTTTGTTATAGCTACTGCTCAATCCATGTTTAAGTATCCTTAACAGTCCCTACAAAACAGACTATTCAGATTGGTATACTAATTTTGTTTTGATCATATCTCACTCATTTTGATGATTCCATTGCATGGACAACTCTCACATGTGTATGACATCTAATACTTACTGTAAATTGATTCCACCATCCAATTTTATCAGTTTATAACTTGGTTACTTACTGTTTTTATACAGCCAACATTTTAAGCATGATTTTAACATTGTTACTTATGGTTTTTCATCTTTTTAATCATATTTATCAACACTTGATCCCCACACAACATTTTTATCATCATATATTCATCATATACATATAAAATAAGAAAGAAAATACATTTGATCTTTACAAAAATAACAAGACAAATGGAAAGGATGATCTTCTTTACCAACCAAGATTATATCTTGTTTTTGGATGACAATAACTTGATGAACACCAAATATATCTTCAAGATCATCAAGAACCAAGATTGTTTGTTGAGAATAGATAACATAAGATTTATGGCTTGAATTGATCAAATGGGGTGTTTGATGGTGGATATGGGACGGCAAAGGGAGGAGGGTGAGAGGGTTTTTGAGTTTTCTTGAATGTGTGTGTTGTGAGCAAATGGTAAGTTTGAGTGGTTTTGATGTTTAGTGGAAACTTGTAGCTTACATGTTAAGCATAAGCTTACATGTGTAAGCTTACAAGTTATAAGGGTGCCACATCAAGTGATTTGGTGTCCCATTTTGGCTGTCCGTTTGTAGTGGGGTGGGATAAACTTGTTTTGTCCCATCCCGCTAATTTACGGGTATTCCTCGATTCTAATTTCCTCAATTTGCGTGCCCTTGGGTCACTTTACGAAAAACGTTTTTATAAATTATGAATCAACGGCACAAAACGAATCTAATAAAAATTGTCTCATAAAAAACGGAGTTCAAAAACGTAAATACGTAATCCTAAGGTTTCCGTTTTTGTCGTAAAGGACGCTAAATTATGCACGTAAGCCCAAATTTAAATCCGTAAATTGTGAGTTCATCAACCAACACAAAAATAAGTTTCAAAATATTATACGAGAAAGTAATTTACTATCTGAAAATGTTAGATTGTCACACTATTCACCCCAAGAACCCAATTTTACCTTCACTTAAAACAAAGGGTAAAAATCAATTACCCATACCCACACTTAATTCACACGCCCAGAAACACATCCCAGACAAGAATTCCTAATCCCCACTCACCAAAGGACCCCACACCCAGACCCATCCACCAATCATAATCCAAGTTCCTCTCCAAGGAATGACACGTGGCCAAATCAACAGCCCACACTCCTTGCTTGGTCATAAAGCTAAAATGAACGACTTGGATGCATTTGGACAGCTCAACAACAACAAACATCAAGAAGGATTCAAGGGCATTTTAGGGACTTCTTAGCTAGGGTTTTCATTGTAATATCAGCCCTTGTGGCCTATATAAGGACTCCTCAACATGTGAGAGAGCCTTGTTCCAGTTTTACTCTTTAATCATTGCAATTCCTTTTTAAAATTAATAAAAGTTAGGTATTTTGAAAAAATTGTAATTCCTTTTTATGTTTTTGAAAGTTGGTGTTGTTTATGAGTGAAGCTGAGTTCCATTTTATGTTATAAAAGTGTTTTGATATTTGGATTGAAGCACGTTTTGATTTGAACAAGTTTTCAAGTTTGAAAAAAGTTGAAAACCTTGTTCCTGTTTGGTTGAATTTGAATGTACTAACCCTTACCATTTGCCTAAATCTCTTGCAAAATTGTTGACACCAAGCTTGTGAAGGGATTTAAGCCCTTGGTTGGTCTGTTTGCTCTTTGTGTTGAAGAAATCAAGTCCTTGAGGTTCTGCTTTGAACCATAAACCAAGGCTTCATATCATCTCCTTTGTTCAAGGACCTTGTTCACTCTCTAGCTATTGAGAGTAGTCCAAGGATCATAGTTGATCTCCGTAGGAAGTTGTGGGGGATAGATATAAGCTCTATTTCAGTTTCCTCTAAAAAAAATTCGTGTTTATGTCTGTCATGAGTTTTTCCATGTGATTTGGTGTTCTTGTGCTTGTGTTTTGTGTTTTATTGTTTGTTTCTGTTAGTTGTCACCTAGGTAAGGTATTTGAACCATAAAATCAGTAGCTTGTGTGTTGGAATCCAAAGTTTGTTTGAAAAAGGGCTAAAACAAGGTTGTTTGGTTTTTGGGATCATAAGGCCTTGTGGCCTTGTTCCCTTGGTTCTTAGTCTTTGGATAGTCTAAACAAGTCATTTATATCTGGTTTTGGTCCTTGGTTAAGTCTCAAGTGGTTTGGAAAAGGATTTCAAAGTTTTGGAAAAATCTGAAAATATTGGTTTGAAATTGGTCAAACACATCAGATCCAATAAAATCTTTTTGTGTTGGATCTAGGGTCTGAAATTTGGTTTGGGAAGAGTTTTGGTGATAAGCTATCTGTGCAATATCTGTTTGTTGATTTTGGTGGCTTATTGTGGGTGCTAGAGCTTATCAAAGTTGGCTGAAGTGGTCATTTGCATCAGCGAAGTGACCACCTCAATTTAGGCTTGCATTTGCTATTCTAGTGTATGCCTTGTTGTGCAACTGCTTGAATCTTGTTATTGTGCTGCTTGTGAGTGCTTCGTGCTATTTGATTTGCTCAATTGCTGGCTTATAAGCTAACTGGCTTATTGGCTTGATTTTGCCAAAATCTGTCAAGGTTTGGTCAACTGACCACTTGATTCACAAGGGCTCAACCTTGAGTTCTTCACAAAAGATGTTTAAAACAAGCTTATAATCAATCCCTGATCATTTGGTAAAATTTGGTGGACTTTGACTTTTGGTCAAATACGCACAATTTGGCTTATTTTTCAAAACTGCTTATTGGTACATGTAACAACTTGGTTTTTGTGATAGGTCTTATTTTTCTCAGCTTAATATCATATTTGAGAATTTACAAGTCTTTTGGTTAAGCTTTTGCTAGGAAACTAGCTTATTTTGCTTTTTCAGCCAGCTATTGGCTTCCACAACTTATTCTACTTGGCTTTTTTGTGAATTTTCTTGTTGATTATTCTTAGTTAAGCTATTTTTGAGATTTTGCATAAAGAATCAGCTTCTGAAACGTCCTAGAACTCTAACCCGGCTATTTTGTCGTTTAGTGAAAAAGTTCTTTTCAAAGTTCTGGCTTATTACTTGAGCTTTTTCAAAATTCCTTTTTGCAGATTGGTTTAGAATCTCAATAAGATGTTGTGTGTTCAATTAGAGCTTATGGCATTAGCTTATAGCTTAATGGGCCAAAAAGCCCATTAAGAATAAGTTGTTGACTTATTAAGCTGTGATAAGCACATTTTCAGCTTTTCTGCCCAAAATCAAATTTTGTGTCAGACTGGTGATTTTCAGCTTATTTGGTTGAGTTTGATCTTATTGGGCTAAAAAGCCCATTTAAGTGGACTGTTTTTGTTTTTAGCCCATTTGGGGGCCCATTAGGGGTATTTTGGTAATTTCACTTTCATTTCTGATTAGTTAGGTTAAAATAAACTAGTTTGCAAGTTTTTAGAAGTTTTTATAATTTTTAGATTTTTAATAATTGTAACACCCCACTTGGATAAGTGGACCGTTACGTGTATTTATGGCGTGTCATCAAAACATAAGGTAAATGTCCTAAAACATTAACTGACCATAAAGGAAATAACGGAATCAAACATCGGCAATCCAAACATAAGCCCAAAACATGACAAATAAAGTACTGAAAGAAAGGACTAAACAATGTCCAAAGCAGAATAATGTAAGTGCATAAAATAAGAAGTCTGGATAGCTTCCATCCCAAATGCACGTGCTCTTAGAATCCTAAAAGCGTCTTGGTGTACCTTCCGTTAGAACATGAAAGGAACTACGGCTGAGCATAACGCTCAGTGAACGGATATCAAGCATGATAAGAATATACTGAAAAAAAAGGCGATAGAGTACTGAAGCTGTAAGACTGATATGTAACATGTGGTAGAACTCTACATAAAATCTAAGAAACCTGGTTCATATAAACTGATACTGAAATATAACTATAAATTCTGAAAACATGCATTTACTGTATTTTAATTTGCCAGAGCTTATATAGGTCACGTGCTGTAACAACCGTGCATGAATAACTGGAGGGGTGACCTCGTCATGCTATAGAGGGGTGACCTCTAAATAACTGTGCTGGGTGGAGGGATCAGCTCCAATGTGAAGGATGTAGAGCACACACCACATTCACCTGCTAAACTGTAAACTGTAGCCTAGGATGCATCCATACGCCCCACTAATAATACTGATAAAATGGCCAAGTTGAGCTAAGTGGGACCGATGCAGGATATCACTCTCCTGCATGTGAGTCACGACACCGGTGCCTCTAGTGTCGTGGTTACGGTACCTCCGTAACTAGTACATAAACTGGTCGTGCTTGTATATAATGCTCAGACAATTTACTTAGTTATTAACATGATTACTGATAAACTTAAACATTCATAAGTGTGAAAACACTCATCAATAATGATCCAAATACCACTCAAAACACAGTCAAATACCCTATATTAAACTGTAAATTATCAGAATTACGCGTGTATTTGCGTTTCATGATGAAAGAGCTTCTAAGGACTTTATTTGCCAATATTATTAAAGATCAAGGGCTGAACTTGCAAGTTTCTACAAAGAAAAGGATGAAAAGGAATTTACTTAAAAGTTCTAATAACTCTTGAAACAATTAACTAAGATGAGGGACCAAAAAGGCAAATTAAGGGAAAGGTCTTATTTACCTGGTCAATTGACCAAGTCGGTCAAACAAACACATAACCGTCTGTTCTCCAACGAAGAGAGAGAAAGAAAGATGAGACGGTTATTCATCTTTCACCACCATAACCAGCAAGTTCGATTCTTGGAAGATTCATAAGGATTCAGTCGAAGCCTTCAACAGCAAAAATACTCATCTCCATCTCCTCTACAAGAGGATGCCAATGAATTAGATCAAGACTCAAAGATAAAGAAACGCCCAATTCGGAAAAAAGATGAAGAATGGATTTTCTCGTATTTTCCACGTGGCACGACTTGATTGGATTTAACACGTCATCTCATCTCCTTCAATCTCTATAAATACCAGTCATCTCCCTCAGTTGAAGCCGGTTAGCCTAGGAGTAGAATACACATAGTAGATTAGTTAGTAGGATTAGTCAGTTAGTTTAATTTTTGCACGAAGAGTTAGTTTTTAGTTTGTTAAATCTGTTTCACTTTCTGTTAATCTTGTAACCGTTTTCGCCATTAATGAAATCTTGGTTTTCTCTTCAAAGCTTTCTTCATTTTCTTCTTATAATCTGTTTTACCTAGTTACTCTCTGTTCATAAAATGTTACTGATCTTAGTTTTTCTTGCTTATGAGATTTTGAAATATGGAATGAATGATATTTAGAGTTACCAATATTGTTCATGATTTGAGGAGCTATACATGATTAACACTCGTTATTGTTACTGTTCATGCTAGGATATAAGTTTGATAGAAGTAGAAGCGTTTACGAGATGAGTTAGCTCAATGATTTTAGATTAGTTAATGAGAGGAATTCTGTCATAAGTTTCGTCTGATTTCAAAAGCTCGTAGTTGTATCAGTTTGTTAAAATCAATCAAATCAGTTAATGTCTTTCGAGTCGGTAGTTGTAAATTTTAGAGTTAAATGTTTTTCAAGTTTTGTTTTCCTAAAATCCTGTTCGTTTACATTTACTGTTTGTTATTTTTGAAGTAAAAAGTTCATAAGCTAATCTGAGCTTATAATATGCTTAATTTCATTGTCAGCCTTTCAGAACAAGCTTATTAGGTTTATATTTCAAAGTTCAGTTAATAAACAGTTTAGGACTTGAATTGTAAGTCGTAGGTTTAGTTCGGTTCAGGAAAAGTTAAATGGCCAATTGCTCAATATAAATCAGTATGCAGGTTCAAGAATCGAAAAAGTCTTGTTTTGTTTGCTCGTTTAGTTTGATTTTGCAGGTGGATCTTGAAGTTTATACAGGTTGAACGAGATTAGATATGGTGGATGAATAGTCGATTTTCGTTGGTTTTCAGCCCCGGTTTAGAGAAGTGTTGATATCAGTTCAAGTACAATAGCATAGCTTCGCATTCAGTGGTCTGTCCTGGAAGTGAGAGAAGGATTTGTAGATTAGATTGGGTGTAGTTGGATCTTTTAGTTCGATTCAGTCAGTTCAGCAGTAGCAGATAGAAAGGGCAGCTCAGCGCTGAACCCTCGCCATCAGCGGACTAGACTACGGAAGTCAAGGTCAAGCTCATTCTTATTTTACGCATTTTATTTTCCTTTGTGCAAATTGCTTTAGCCTGTTATAGTTGATATACTTGCTTTAAATTCATGCTAGTTAGGTTTGTTTGATTTGTTAGTGATAGGTTTCAACTTGTTTCATTAAGAGTATAGTAGTTCATTGATTTCATTCGTCTAGTTTTCATCAGTTAGTAATTCTGAGTTAGTTTTACAGTTCATAGTGAGTGATGTGCGTTTACAGTATGAATGTTTGGATTGGTATCTCATAGGATTGAACTTTTAGAGCAGTTTATTAATTAGTTCTTAAAACATGCATTCTAAACTGATTGTTTAAAACTGTAAGTCATAGCTGTTGGAACATGGAAGGATAGAGTTTGTACATGTTTAGTCCCTGAACTCGTATATACTTATTTCAGTGGTAGTCCTTAGTTTGTAGTACTCCGGTTAGAATAACAATTCTGTTAGTCTTCTTAACTAAAATCTGTTTGACTTTTAGTGGGCTCGTATGAATTTCATTTGGGCCAAATGTTTACTTTAGTGCAATTGAATGTAGGACTTTTTCTTTAAAATTCATAATCTGTATTTTTAGAAATTGTATAATTGGTTTTATGATAGGATTTAATGATTTTTTTAGAGGTTTGTATTTTTAGTTTGATAAGAAAGTTGATTTTTATATTTTGTATTTTTAATAGTAGTGTAAATTTGTTTTTTTTACATTGCGTACATTTAAATGTGTATTTGCAATATGTTTTTAGGTTAGTACGTATACGTAGTTTATAGAATATTTTTACATTTTTACGTGCTATTTGCCAATTAGAAATAGATTACCAAACAAGTTTTTTTCACCAAAAACAATTAAGTCTTTGGTAGAAAATGTTATATCAATTCGAATCGAGCTGAGAAGGCAACTACACTAAAAACGAGATATTAAATGGCACCGCTGCCGGTTCTTTGACTTTACGAGAGACTATCGATTGACGGTTTTCATTGGCTTTTGGGATCCGTTCACCTTGTGAACGTTATTTTTACGTATCATAAATAAAAAACAAATAAAAAATCAAAAATATAAAAATATATAAAAAAATAAAAAATTAACAAAACAATTCTTTTCCTAAAGAATTGACCAAAAAAATTAAAAAATCCAAAAAGCTATCTTTTTCCTAAGAGATTGCACCCAAAAATATATATTATTGGATTCTCTCGGTTTTTATGTACATATAGTATTTTCTCTTAAAAAAACTCATAAATACAAAAATATTTTCCATATATTATTATAAGTAAATACGTATACGTATAAGAACAACCAATTTACATATTCTCCATAAGTATTGCCGAGGCAATACACCGTGTTGAGGGGCGTTCCGGTCCTTGACACGTGTATCGATCAAACAAAATAAAGCAAGAATAGATAAATACTCTCAATAAGCAATAATTCGAAGAATACGAAAATTTAAGTGAATAGAAAGGCGATGTGCTATAAAATGCCATCTAAGGGTCAATAGGTACTTAAGTGCTTCGCGCCACCTAACCCCCCGTTCACTTGTAAGTATTCTAAGGAGGAAGGCTTCATTGAGGGTCTTGCACCCAAGTAGTACATACGTATATTGTTATTTTCTTGTGGATATTTAATATTGAAACTCGAAGAGGATAATCCATTTCTCTTCGAAGTCACACGAGAGCTTCTCTGTCATTCCTCGTATTGAGTTGCATGCTCACTCGCGGGCGTGCACAAATACCGATTGGTGTACAACCTCTTCCTCCGAAAAGGAAGAAAAAGAGAAAGAGTAAGACTACCACCGTCCATCAAGCCGATCACGAGAATCGTGCTTTGACTCCTCCACCACAAGAAGCCATGGCTATTGATAATCGCTCTTTGTTGGAACGTATGCAAACCAATATTCATGGATATGCTAGTGCTATTAAGATTCCCGACTTTCCCGCAAACACATTTGAGCTACATACATCTATGATCACTATGGTTTCACAATCACCTTTCTTTGGTAACAAGAATGAGGATCCTCATGCTCACCTTAAGAGATTCCTTTCTCTTTGCAATACCATTAAGCATAATGGAGTTCCACATGAGGTCATTAGGATGATGTTAGTGTCATTTTCCCTAGAGGGACTCGCTAAGCATTGGTTAGACACCCAACCACCCGATAGTATCACCACATGGGATGGTTTCACCACTAAATTTTTGAACAAGTTCTTTCCTCCACATAAGACTATGGCTTTAAGGACTTTAATTATAGGCTTTCAACAAAAACCTAGTCAATCCTTTAGTGATGCTTGGGAAGAGTATAGTGAGTTATTGAGGAGATGCCCTAATCATGGATTGGATCATGTTCACCAAATCAATATCTTCTATAATGGCCTTAAATCTCACCACCAAGATTCACTCAATGCTTCTGCGGGAGGGAATATTCTTCTTAAAACCTACCAAGAGGCTTTGGACATCATTGAGACTAAAGCAATGGTTCAAACAAACAATCAATTTGAAGAAAGGGTTCATGTTATCCAAAACAATTCTCAAACTCCTTGTGACAACCAACTCCTCAGGTTTCAACAAGAGATTTTTCAAAGGATGGATAGAGATAGTGAGAGGAATTTGAAAGTACAACAAGAAATGCTTCAAGCTTTTAAGACCATGTCATTGAACAATTCTTCAAATAATGTGAATGCCATTACTCTTTCTTGTGTTACTTGTGGAGGTCCCTATTCTTATGAACAATGTGATAAGGTGCAAGTGTATCAAGGGGAATGTTATGCTTACCAAGAGGAACATCGTGAACACTTCAAGCCAAATATCAATCCAAATAACCTTTCTTACAAGTCCCAAAACTACCTTACTCCACCCGGATTCCCACCCCAACAACCCACCCAAATTCAACAAAATCCACCTCAAATTTTACCAAAGAATCAAGGGCAAAGACCACCTTATCAAGGAAATAACTACAAGGAACCAAATCAATTTCAACCTCAAGCAAATACTTTTTATTCACCAAATCAAGGATTTAATGCCCAACCTTTACCTTTCCAACCTCAAGGTTTTCAAGGTTATGTGCCACAAGATTATAACACAATGGATCTCTTGCAAAAAATGAATCAAGAGAATGAAAGGAAGTTCCAAGCTATGGAGAAGAAAATGAATGACCAAATCAATAGGGTTTTAGTGGCATTAAATCAAAGATCACAAGGGGCTTTACCTTCCAACACACAAACAAACCCTAGGGCCAATGTCAATGCCATTACAACAAGGAGTGGAACAACAACAAAGGATCCTTCACCTCCTAAACCTACTATTGTTCAACCCACTTGTGCTCCTACTTATGACAAGCCTTCTACTTCTACTTCACTTCCTCAAAATGCTCCTATTCACTCAAACACACCTTCTCAACCTCCTCATACTTCTCCCTTACCTTCCACATTTCCCAATGAAGAAGCTAACAAAGACAAATCTTCCACTACAACACCTATTCCACCTACACCAAAACCTACTCTTCCATATCCTTCAAGGTTGAAAAAGGACAAGTTAAAGAACAAGGATGACATCCAAGTCTCAAATTTCTTAAGGATGTTCAAGCAACTCAACATCAATATATCCTTTGTGGAAGCTCTTGCTTATATGCCAAATTGCTAAGATGTTCAAAGATTTGCTCTCAAACAAAGAAAAATTGGTTGATTTGCCTAACACATCCCTTAATGAAAATTGTTCCGTGGTGTTACTTAAAACCTTACCAACAAAACTTGGAGATCCGAGGCGATTCTGGATACCTTGTAATTTTCCCGGTGTTGAAAATTGCATGGCTTTGGCGGATCTAGGGGCAAGCATAAACCTCATGCCTTTATCGGTTTGGAAACAACTATCTCTTCCCGAGCTCACTCCTACTAGGATGACTCTTGAACTAGCCAACCGAACCATAGCTCACCCCGTAGGAATAGCGGAGGATGTGTTTGTAGGTGTGGATAAGTTTACCTTTCCGGCCGACTTTGTAGTGGTCGATTATGACATGGATCCTAGAGTGCCTTTGATTGTTGGTAGACCGTTTTTGAGAACGGGTCGTACTTTGATAGATGTGACTGAAGGAGAATTAATTATGAGAGTAGAAGATGAGAGAGTTGTGTTTAAGTTAGGGAAAGTTTGTGATAGGAAAGAGGTTAAGGAGTCTAGACCTTGTGAGACTATTAACATTGTTGATGTGCTTGATGAAGTGTGTAATGAACACTTTCATGATGCTTGTAAGAGTACTAGTGATGAGATGCCCCATGTTGAAACCATGGCCTCAATTGCTCCCTCTTTAACACCTTTTGGAGAGAGTGATTTCCTCTTGGAGGAATTTGAGTCAAACTTTCTTGGTGATGATGATTCTCCCATCAATTAGGAAGAAGATATTCTTACAAACCAAAAGTTGCTCAATGAGGACCCTATTCCTTCTCCTATTCCACAAGAGACTACCATTGAGGAACCTTCCATAGTAAAACCTTCCATAGAAAGTCCACCTCCCATTGAACTTAAGGACCTTCCATCCCACCTAGAGTATGCTTTCTTAGAGGGCAAAGATCAATTACCGGTAATCATTGCTAAAGAGTTAAAAGAGGATGAGAAGTAGCCACTTATTGAAGTTCTTAAGAAACATAAGAAAGCCTTAGCATGGAAAATATCTGACATAAGGGGAATTGATCCACATTTTTGTACACACAAAATCCTTATGGAGGATAACTACAAACCCGCCATTCAAAACCAAAGGAGAGTTAACCCAAAAATCCATGAGGTTATTAAGAAGGAAGTGATTAAACTCTTAGATGCGGGTATGATTTACCCCATTTCCGACTCTCCATGGGTTAGCCCTGTTCATTGTGTTCCAAAGAAGGGTGGAATCACCGTGGTGCCTAATGAGAACAATAAGCTTATTCCCACGAGACTTGTGACCGGTTGGAGAGTTTGCATTGATTATAGAAAACTCAATGAGGCAACTAGGAAAGACCATTTCCCGCTTCCCATTATGGATCAAATGCTTGAACGCTTAGCGGGAAATGAGTACTATTGTTTTCTTGATGGCTTTTCGGGTTATTTTCAAATACCCATTGACCCTAAGGATCAAGAGAAGACCACATTCACTTGTCCATACGGTACATTTGCTTACAAGAGGATGCCTTTTGGCTTATGTAATGCACCGGGGACGTTTCAAAGGTGCATGATGGCGATTTTCCATGACATGATAGAGCAAACCATGGAGGTTTTTATGGATGATTTTTCCGTCTTTTGAAATTCATTTAGCTCATGTCTCACCAATCTTGAGAGAATGCTTAAGCGTTGTGAGGAAACACGTTTGGTGCTTAATTGGGAGAAATGTCACTTTATGGTGAAAGAGGGGATTGTTTTAGGACACAAAATATCCAACAAGGGATTAGAAGTTAATCGAGCTAAAATTGATGTGATTGCTAAGCTTCCCTCACCCACCTCGGTTAAAGGTGTGAGGAGTTTCTTAGGTCATGCGGGATTTTATAGGCGCTTTATACAAGATTTTTCTAAGATAGCTAGACCGATGACTCACCTCTTGGAGAAAGAGGCTCCTTTCATTTTTAACCAAGATTGTTTAGACTCTTTTGAGACTCTTAAGGAAAAATTGACTAAGGCTCCCGTTTTGGTATCTCCAAATTGGGAATTACCTTTTGAGCTTATGTGTGACGCTAGTGATTATGCAGTGGGGGCCGTCTTAGGACAAAGAGTTAATAAACATTTTCAACCTATACACTATGCGAGTAAAACCATGACCGGTGCACAACTTCATTACACTACCACGGAAAAAGAGTTGCTTGCTATAGTATATGTTTTTGAGAAGTTTAGACCATATCTTGTGCTTTCCAAAACCATAGTGTATACGGATCATTCCGCTCTCAAGTATCTTATGACCAAACAAGATGCTAAGCCTAGGCTTTTGAGATGGGTTTTGTTGCTTCAAGAGTTTGAGATAGAAATTCGTGATAAGAAAGGGGCCGAGAATTTAGCGGCGGATCACTTGAGTAGACTTGAGCATCCTTTTCAAGGAGATTTACCACACCAAGAAATCAATGAATCCTTTCCATTAGAGGAGCTCATGTCTATCTCTTCCCAAGAGGATGCCACACCTTGGTTTGCGGATATCGCAAACTATCTTGTGGCCAATGTGCTTATTGAGGGTCTTACTTATCAACAAAAGAAGAAGTTTCTTAAGGAAGTTAAGTATTACTTTTGGGATGATCCATATCTTTTTAGGCAATGTGCGGACCAAATCATTAGACGGTGTGTAGATGGGCCCGAGGCATTTAAGATCTTAGAGGCGTGTCATAAAGGACCTACGGGTGGACACTTTGGGCCTAACTACACCGCCAAGAAAGTCTTTGATTCGGGTTACTATTGGCCTTCAATTTACTAAGATGCCCATGAAATGGTGAAATTTTGTGATGTGTGTCAAAGACAAGGAAAAATTACACAACGTGATGAGATGCCACAAAATTTTATCCAAGAGTGTGAGATATTTGATGTATGGGGCATTGATTTCATGGGACCTTTTCCATCCTCTAAGGGAAACAAGTATATACTTGTGGCGGTGGATTATGTGTCCAAATGGGTGGAGGCTAAAGCCTTACCTACCCATGATGCTAGAGTGGTTGTGAAGTTTTTGAAACAATTGTTTGCTAGATTTGGTGTACCTCGGGCCATCATAAGTGATCGTGGTACGCACTTTTGTAATGATCAATTCACGAGAGTTATGAAGAAATATGGAGTGAATCATAGACTTTCTACCGCATATCACCCTCAAACAAATGGTCAAAACCGAGGTCACAAATCGTGGTTTAAAGAGAATTTTAGATAGAACGGTGGGAGAGCATCGAGCTTCTTGGTCGGATAAGCTTGATGATGCTTTGTGGGCGTTTAGGACGGCTTTTAAAACACCAATTGGTTGTACGCCTTATAGGCTTGTCTATGTAAAAGCGTGCCACCTCCCATTTGAGTTAGAACATAAGGCATCTTGGGCTCTCAAGTGGTCTAACTTTGATTTAAACCAAGCTGGTTCACATAGGAAAGATCAACTCAATGAGATGGATGAATTGAGAGCCAATGCCTATGAAAATTATTTGCTTTACAAGGAAAAGACTAAGAAATTGCATGACGCTAAAATCAAGAATAGTGAGTTCAAAGTTGGAGAGCCGGTTCTCCTCTTTAACTCAAGATTGAAACTTTTCGCGGGCAAGCTTAAGTCGAGATGGTCCGGTCCATTCACTATTGCTCAAGTGTTTCCATATGGAACTCTTGAGTTGTCACAACCCGATGGTCAAAATTTTAAAGTGAATGGTCACCGTGTTAAGCATTACTTTGGGGAGGACATTTCCGTTGAAATGGTCCAAGAGATCCCCATTTTCCCCATGAATTAATTCATTGAGGGACGAGTCGAGCTAGAGACTTATTAACTCAAGCATCGTATAACTAGGTTTAGAGTGTTGTAGGTTAGAAATAAAGGTATAGACTTGGAGATAAGTGTAGGGGAGACCTTCTTTTGTCTTCATGATTGTTTGTAGGTTTGCTCACTCATCTCATGCTTTGGAGCTTATGGAGGAGGCCCTTATATCCGGTTCACTTTGTTACTATAGTGATTTTTAATTGATACCTTTTGCTTAAACATGATTTCACTAATAGTTGTCCTTTCCTTAACTTGGGTTAAGCAAAGTCTATTCATTGTCCTAAGTGTAGGGGAAGTTTTTATACTTCCATGCTCTTAAACATTGAGGACAATGTTTAGCTTAAGTGTAGGGGGGTCTTCTATCGAAGTGACCTTACCTAGAACTTGTCATTGTCTTGCATGATAACATGGAAAATTGATTTTTCAACATTTTAATTTTTGATTTACTTTGGCCACAAAAAATATGCATTCATAATCTTTGCATCAATCATTTTTCATTTGCATTACACATTTGCATTGTATATATCTTTTCTTTTATTTTTCATCAAAATATATAAATAGAAAAAAAAAATATAATAAAAACATGGTTTTAACAAATTTAGACTTCTTTGACATATTAGGCCCGCCATGGATATTTTGACTCAACCCGAGTTTGCTTATCTTAGCACTCTCTAGCTAGTATCCTTAACCATGTAGTCCTTCATTGGTCTATTAGGCTAAGCATCCACCAATTTCATTATTTGAAATTTTAAATTTGTGGAGAATGGGAAATGATAGAGTTGAAGCAAGTGTAAAAGGGCTAGATAAACTTCATGGTAATTACTTGTGGCTAAACCCTTCTCTTCTTTACCTCTAATTTCTTCGCATGTATATAATTGTTAATAAATAATCAAGAACGGTTTTAATTGGTTTGTAATCTCTTATGCATTTTTGTCTAATCATTTATGGTTGATATAAGTACGTCTTAAGATTCTAAGTTAGAACGTTTTATTTGTACTAGACTTATGTCATGCTCAATATTTAGCGGGTGTTTTTCCTTTTATTCTTTTCAAATTTCTTAGTGAGGAATAAAGAAAAATAAGAGCGGCTTACAAAAAAATGAGTGGCTAGAAAAAAAAAGAAAAGGAAAAAAAAAATAATTATACAAGACTCCCAAGAGGGGCAGTGTGGTGTTAATTATAGTGACTATTGAGTTCCAATATTACCTTGACGGGTTGCGGGGATTCAATAGATTGCTCCAATCCAATATTACCTTGACGGGTTGCGGGGTTGAAGATCCAAAGTCTCAAAAAGATGGCGGATGTAAATTATTGCGTGAGTTTTATTTTTCTTTCCTTAGCGAGTGTGTAGCTACTTATGAAAGCATGACATGAGGATTTTACACATAAGGCGAATGACTTATTACTCTTGAAACGGACTTGTATTAATTGTGAGCGGTTTTTCATGTAATTGATGAGAGGATTACTTAGGATTAAAATCGTGCTTCCTTATTTTTGGATTTTACACTTCTTATACTTCACACTTGAAATAAATGACAAATTTGCCCACAAGCAATTTGCTCAAATAATAACCGGTTCCACATTTAATTGTCATGAATAAGTTGATGCACTTTTTACTTGTGAATACAATGATCCAATTTTTAAGCTTGGTATGGGGAAAGTGAAACTTGAGGGTAATAAATGTCCATGGTACCCAAGCCCTAATTCAAGTCATTGATATCTTTATGAGTTATTTCCATCAAAACCATTTATGAAAAATCCAAAAAAAATATAAATAGAATTGATTCTTTTGCATTGCATTGTAAATATTCAAAACCATTCATCATATAGCATAGTATAGTTTATTAAATCATAAAATGGCCAAGGTTGGTTAATTATGAGAAAAGTGTAACTTTAGAGCTTTAAAATGCTGCATTGCATGAGGACATGGCAATGGTCAAGTGGAGGGGAGTTGATAAGTGTGAAAACACTCATCAATAATGATCCAAATACCACTCAAAACGCAGTCAAATACCTTATATTAAACTGTAAATTATCAGAATTACGCGTGTATTTGCGTTTCATGTGTTTTCAGGTAACAAGATACAATTTTGAAGCAAAGATGCGTTTTCAAGGGATTTATATCACAAAAGATGAAGAAAAGGACGAAAGAGCTTCTAAGGACTTTATTTGCCAATATTATTAAAGATCAAGGGCTGAACTTGCAAGTTTCTACAAAGAAAAGGATGAAAAGGAATTTACTTAAAAGTTTTAATAACTCTTGAAACAATGAACTAAGATGAGGGACCAAAAAGGCAAATTAAGGGAAAGGTCTTATTTACCTAGTCAATTGACCAAGTCGGTCAAACAAACACATACACCGTCTCTTCTCCAACGAAGAGAGAGAAAGAAAGATGAGACGGTTATTCATCTTTCACCACCATAACCTGCAAGTTCGATTCTTGGAAGATTCATAAGGATTCAGTCGAAGCCTTCAACAGGAAAAATACTCATCTTCATCTCCTCTAAAAGAGGATGCCAATGAATTAGATCAAGACTCAAAGATAAAGAAACGCCCAATTCTGAAGAAATATGAAGAATGGATTTCCTCGTATTTTCCACGTGGCATGACTTGATTGGATTTAACACGTCATCTCATCTCCTTCAATCTCTATAAATACCAGTCTTCTCCCTCAGTTGAAGCCGGTTAGCCTAGGAGTAGAATACACATAGTAGATTAGTTAGTAGGATTAGTCAGTTAGTTTAATTTTTGCACGAAGAGTTAGTTTTCAGTTTTTTAAATCTGTTTCACTTTCTGTTAATCTTGTAACCGTTTTCGCCATTAATGAAATCTTTGTTTTCTCTTCAAAGCTTTCTTCATTTTCTTCTTATAATCTGTTTTACCCAGTTACTCTCTGTTCATAAAATGTTACTGATCTTAGTTTTTCTTGCTTATGAGATTTTGAAATATGGAATGAATGATAGTTAGAGTTACCAATATTTTTCATGATTTGAGGAGCTATACATGATTAACACTCGTTATTGTTACTGTTCATGCTAGGATATAAGTTTGATAGAAGTAGAAGCGTTTACGAGATGAGTTAGCTCTATGATTTTAGATTAGTTAATGAGAGGAATTCTGCCATAAGTTTCGTCTGATTTCAAAAGCTCGTAGTTGTATCAGTTTGTTAAAATCAATCAAATCAGTTAAAGTCTTTCGAGTCGGTAGTTGTAAATTTTAGAGTTAAATGTTTTTCAAGTTTTGTTTTCCTAAAATCCTTTTCGTTTACATTTACTGTTTGTTATTTTTGAAGTAAAAAGTTCATAAGCTAATCTGAGCTTATAATATTCTTAATTTCATTGTCAGCCTTTCAGAACAAGCTTATTAGGTTTATATTTCAAAGTTCAGTTAATAAAAAGTTTAGGACATGAATTGTAAGTCGTAGGTTTAGTTCGGTTCAGGAAAAGTTAAATGGCCAATTGCTCAATATAAATCAGTATGCAGGTTCAAGAATCTAAAAAGTCTTGTTTTGTTTGCTCGTTTAATTTGATTTTGCAGGTAGATCTTGAAGTTTATGCAGGTTGAACGAGATTAGATATGGTGGATGAATAGTCGATTTTCGTTGGTTTCCAGCCCCGGTTTAGAGAAGTGTTGATATCAGTTCAAGTACAATAGCATAGCTTCGTATTCAGTGGTCTGTCCTGGAAGTGAGAGAAGGATTTGTAGATTAGATTGGGTGTAGTTGGATCTTTTAGTTCGATTCAGTCAGTTCAGCAGTAGCAGATAGAAAGGGCAGCTCAGCGCTGAACCCTCACCATCAGCGGACTAGACTACGAAAGTCAAGGTCAAGCTCATTCTTATTTTACGCATTTTATTTTCCTTTGTGCAAATTGCTTTAGCCTGTTATAGTTGATATACTTGCTTTAAATTCATGCTAGTTAGGTTTGTTTGATTTGTTAGTGATAGGTTTCAACTTGTTTCAATAAGAGTATAGAAGTTCATTGATTTCATTCGTCTAGTTTTCATCAGTTAGTAATTCTGAGTTAGTTTTACAGTTCATAGTGAGTGATGTGCGTTTACAATATGAATGTTTGGATTGGTATCTCATAGGATTGAACTTTTAGAGCAGTTTATTAATTAGTTCTTAAAACATGCATTCTAAACTGATTGTTTAAAACTGTAAGTCATAGCTGTTGGAACATGGAAGGATAGAGTTTGTACATGTTTAGTCCCTGAACTCGTATATACTTATTTCAGTGGTAGTCCTTAGTTTGTAGTACTCCGGTTAGAATAACAATTCTGTTAGTCTTCTTAACTAAAATCAGTTTGACTTTTAGTGGGCTCGTATGAATTTCATTTGGGCCAAATGTTTACTTTAGTGCAATTGAATGTAGGACTTTTCTTTAAAATTCATAATCTGTATTTTTAGAAATTGTATAATTGGTTTTATGATAGGATTTAATGATTTTTTTAGAGGTTTGTATTTTTAGTTTGATAAGAAAGTTGATTTTTATATTTTGTATTTTTAATAGTAGTGTAAATTTGTTTTTTTTACATTGCGTACATTTAAATGTGTATTTGCAATATGTTTTTAGGTTAGTACGTATACGTAGTTTATAGAATATTTTTACATTTTTACGTGCTATTTGCCAATTAGAAATAGATTACCAAACAAGTTTTTTTTCACCAAAAACAATTAAGTCTTTGCTAGAAAACGTTATATCAATTCGAATCGAGCTGAGAAGACAACTACACTAAAAACGAGATATTAAACATATACTGAGGAAAACATGTGGCTGCAGACGGGGAATCCTAATCATGCATAGAAAGGAAGTCCTTACTGAAAGGACGGGAAATCCGTACCTCGTGTCCAGTAATGAAATAAGAACGAAAGTTGAAAGATCTACTCCGACTTCACGGTTACTAGATAAATAACGAACGCGTAATAAGTTATCTGATTACTGTTTCCTGTTTCTGATTCTTAACTGTTCAAATTTTAACTTATTCTATTCTTGATATACTGTATGTGTATAAACTGATAAATCTGAGTGTTCTAATATTTCTAATTAACGTATTTTCGTTCTACTATTAATTATGGTATAAAACGCGTTCTGACGTTTATACTGATTCTATATTTGGTAACCTGCTAAATTAGAAAGTTTCCTAATTAAGAAGGTTTCCAAAAATAATTTAATTCATTTAATAAAATTATACCCTTTTAAATATTTATAAAACTAGTTTAGTATGAATAAATTAATTTACTACATAATTCATTTAAAAATTTATTTATAAAAGTGAATTAAATAAGGTATAACTAAGTTGTCGTTTTTATCATTTTAATTTTAGTCCCGAGCCTACCGAGATACCCCTTTTCGGTCGCACTAAACAATTAAATAATATATATAAAAAAATCTGTCTATATGAAATTAGTGACAGAAATCTGAGTCACTAAGAAGTGTCACTAAATCTGGATTTTAAAAACTGTCTATAAAATGAATCTGCGACAGAAATTAGTGTCGCTAAACTGTCGCTAATTTCAGAACCAACACTTCTTTTTTTCTGTTTAAAATGTTCCCACTGCTCTCTTTATACCTTTCCTTCTGATTCTATATAGTTTCCCACTGTTCGCCACAGTCCCAAACACCCCCTTATTGTCTGTATATGTAGTTTACAAACCCAAACGCCCCTGTTGGGCCATTTTTCCCCACTGTCCCATTCACAAACACCCCTGGTGGGTTCGTTTAGCCATGGTTGGTCGAAAAACAGCCCCAAGCCGCCCCCTGTTGGGTCACGGTTGGACATAAAAAAATCACCGAGACATTTTGTCTCGGCTGCTCATCATTACAGCCTACCGAGAGCTTAATGCATCTCGGTTTTCATGGCAAAACCCAAGATCCGACTAGCCTTGGTTTAATTTCATGTTTAACATGTGTAATCGGGGGTTCGATAGATCAACAAGATGAATTCGACAAACTGAATGAAAAAAATATAATTGCTTACCTTTATTTCGTGATTGAAGAGATTATAACCCATTATCCGAATAGCTTTTAGATCAAAACCTTTTTTTTTCTTGTTTTGTCCCGGCGGCCACAGCCCTAGCACCACGTTCTTTTCTCTCTTTCTTTTTTTTTTGATCGCTTACTGATTTCAGAAAGGAGTAAAACTCCCTCCGTCTGTTTTACTTGGTGTTGGGCTGGGCTTCCAAGCCCAAATTCCTTTTTTTTCTTCTTGTTCCCTCATTTTAATAAACGCATCCTAATTATACTTACTTGTTCTTTCGTTTTCGTTTCGCTTGTTTAAAATTATGAAGTTGCGTGTTCGTGTATCGTGTTTCAATTTTCTGAAAGCGTGGTATTTATTTTCCCAGAATAATTATTACTTACATAATACTTGACTAATTACTATTTATTATTTTTCTGAAATAATTAATTACACGACGTTTTAAATAAAACTGAGGCAGCGTAATTATTGTTAACGTCTAATTACTCTTGTACAATAAATAATACATAAGTAATATTTTTCCGAAACATAATAATTATTTTCTGAATAATTATTTTGTTGTAGCATTTAATTTGACTGAGACTGCGTATTTAATATTCAAGGATTTTAAATACGAGTTTTAAAATTCTTCCCCTCTAAAAAAATAATTCGTCCTCGAATTAA
This sequence comes from Glebionis coronaria, assembly GCA_025667525.1. Lineage (NCBI taxonomy): Eukaryota > Viridiplantae > Streptophyta > Magnoliopsida > Asterales > Asteraceae > Glebionis > Glebionis coronaria. The sequence continues at coordinate 536,925 of JANFOE010000102.1, forward strand.
GGATACGACTATACTAGGTTTTACAATTCTTCCCCTCTAAAAGGATAATTCGTCCTCGAATTAAAGGTATTCAAACTGATTGGGAAAATTTTTGAAAATGCTAATAAGCTGAAAGACGGATAAGCTGAAAGGACACATATGTTGAAAGATCATGAAGGCTGAAAGGCATATAAGCTGAAGGATCATTCGTCCTTGATTTAGAATATAATGCCGCTGAGAGGGTATAAACATGACATGACTGAAGTGAACATGGAACGTGACATGACTGAAAGAACTTAACTGGATTTATTGAAGGAAAGGGGATGAGAGGTCCGGATGGACTCCTCCGTTTCGAGTGGCTTCCCGCTCGAAACGATTCCTCAAAGGTCTAAACATAATGAGCAAAATCTTGGTCCTGATAACCCTGTCCTGATGATGCTGAATAGTTTCCGGTTCTATACTTAAGATAGATTTTCTGAATCTGAGTGAATAAGCTATAGCATGTAGGATACATGAAGTGGTACGTATAATTATCCTGAAAAGATAACATTTATATCTCTGAGCAAGCTGCTGAGGATATATACAGGGACGAACTATGTGAACAATTGTGAACATGCTAAGTGAGCAATTGTGAACGTGGTTCATAATTATATGAGGAGCGCTGGCATGGAATTAGAATATGATAAGTGAATCATACTGTGAACGTGATACTAAAACATATTATGAACGTATGCTGACTGAGGAATGAATGCCAAATGATACGGCCTGAGATGTGAAACGTCTGCCTGGTTAGGGAATAGTTGTGCTAAACTTGAGTCTGGTCTCTCAAGTCTTCTGTAATCGTATTCGGTAATAAATTGAGAAACGTGTATCGTGAAATGACACACGAACTTGAACGTGAACAATGTAATGGACACAAACGTGAGCTTAAATCAAGAGATAGCATAAAGATGAACTGAAACAGCATCATACTGCGAATGAGACGTAGACATGAAAGTGAAAATAAACATGAAATTAAAGTGGGCGTAAACATACACTTGATCGTGAACATGAATTCTGTCTGATATGATGGTCAATGGAATGCCTTGAATTCGTACGATTTACTGCTGAATTTTCTGCAGGTCCGCTACTGCGTAATCCTTTCGGATGAGAGAAAACGCGCATGCTGATTACATGGTTGACGACGACTTAGATAGTAACATACATTCTCTGTGCCTGTGGTAGCTGATAACAATTTCATGGAATTTCGTCTCATTTATGTTCAGAAATTTCTAAGGGTTGTAGTAACTCACTAACATGATGGCGTTTTATCTTGAACCTGCGCTATGTCAGGCATCTAGGTATGAACATATCTGCGTCAATGTGTGATACTGATTCTATCAAAGTTTTGTCTGGGGTTATGGAACATTCTGGTGGAAATTTGGTTGAATAGTCTTAAAACATTTTAAGTGAGAACTGTTGGCAATTTCTACGGTAGTAGTCAATTGAGTTCTAGAAAATTTTGTACTTCGTTCACAGTCGTCGGTCGGGACCATTAGGTGATGGCCTTCACCTTCGCAGGGTTGTCTGAAATTTCTTTCTACTGAAATAGCGTGGTCAAGAAATGCCACCTTGTTCTACTGGGATTCATATCTAGAAAGCTGCGTATATAATTTTTCTCCTATCGGAGAATCTATTCCACTGTGAGAAGATGATTATCTTGTACCTCTCTAGAATTTAGAAGATCAGAATATTATCAAAGAACATACTGACGATTTTGTCTGCGAAGTCATAAAAAAAATTTATTCATAAATTAGATACTATAGCTGGAGCATTAGGGAGCTCAAAAGTATAATTCAAAAATTTTATAGTGACTATAATATGTTTCTCTCACCACTGATGGTGACATGATCGTGAATTGTTCTGGAAAATACATAAGAAGTCATAGCAGATCAGATAAACCTGCTATTCGTGGAATGAACATCGATTAAAAGTGGTGATCTTGTCAAAATATCGGTGGTCGATACATGATCTCATGTTACCGGTCTTCTTCCTGATAGACAGAGACGACACACTTCCTGGTGGTATGCCAGGGTGAATAAAGCTTCGTTTCGGTAACTCATGCAGCAAATGATGCCACTCTTTTAACTTAGTTGAAGCCTTGCAATAAAGAGTTTTGAAAACAGGTTCCGTTCTTGGGACAAGCTTGATGTTAAGTTTGGTCTCGTGGCTAGAAAGGAATTTCTAGAAAACTTTCTGAAATTATATCTGGAACTCTGGAAAAATCTGCTGATCATGAATTTAAGGAATTTCAGAAGTGAATTTATAAAAGGTAGGTAAAAGTCTTCGTAGCTACGGACTGACAAGCCACGTGCTTGTAAGGTAGTCGTAAGTTGTACTGATTTTTCTGGCAGAAAGTATAATAATATATTTAGAATTTAATAAGACAGATCTCGTCGTTAATTGAAAGGAAACCTTAATAATATAGGTGACTCTGTGAAGTCCTTTCAGCTGAGAGGTAGGTAAATACCTGATTTACATAAATCTGACATAGGAATACGTGGGGTAACATGGCGACTTCCACTGAGTGGGTTCGTCTGTAACCTCACATAATGATTATCGTGTGTTTAATCTGAATAAATAATCTAGTGGTGGTGACGAAATTTTAATGATCTGATTCCTGCGTGGCATAATAGAACGGTATACCCCTTTCTGAAGGGTACCCTGGATTTCTGAGGGCCTGGTTTAGAAACATACTGGAGTTAAGAGTTCTGACTCGTATTTTGAGAAGATATTCATATGACGTGTACCATGACTGGTGCCCTGATATGTGTCTTCCGAAATGATACCTGAGACCTATGTCTTGACTGATGTCTTGGCACGTGTTTTAGTAGATGAATCTGAACAAGACTGAAGAATTTTCGGTAACTGCTAGGATTGGCGGACCGGTTAGGCTACTGACCTTTGTATTTCTGGTCACGTCCGTCCGGAGTTCCGATGGTTACTGACTGATTAATTATAAGTACGATGGTTGTCACCACTGCTTTGTCTGTCAATTTATGACGGTCATTATCATGACCATGATTCATGTAACTATTTTGCTGAGTGGTCGGCTGGTTACCGGTTCCCACTCTTCTGAATGAAAGTTAGCTGGGTGAAGTGTGACATCTAACTGAGAAAGTAATTGAATGGTAGTGTCTGATGGTTGAATTTATTCTTGTCAGAAATTTCAAATTTATAGTTTCCGTCCTTGTTCTGTAGAGTCTTCATAGTATAAACAACATCAGCATCTTGAGAATCACTAGAGCATCAGCATCAGCAGCATCAGCATTTGTGAGGTCTTCAAAGTGTTAGCAGCATCAGTATCTTATAAAATCCTCAACTCACGAGCAACATCAACATCTGGTAGAATATCGACAAATGGAAACGCCTGAGATAACTGAGGATCGATTAGCAGTATCCATGGAGTAGGGTACCTGGAGTACACCTGGACTACTGTACATGAAGTACAAAGTGAATACTGCACATGGAGCATATTTGAGACACTGTATGTGGAGTACTCATGAAATACTATACATGGAGTATAACTGAGACACTGTACATGGGGTACATATAAAATACTGTACATGGCACTGGTGGAATTTTTTTTTATGGGATGATCGATACTGGTGTCGCTTGTCTGACATGATCAAAGAATTAAATAGATTTAAACGGTAGTAAACTGAACTGTAATGAGTAACATGATAGCCTGGTAATTTCTGCGTGGACTTAAAGCTGGTTGTATAGAGTTTCAAGAATATGATTAATCAGAATTTCAACAATGGTCAGCATGAAGACATGACTGATGAAGATCAAACCTAATTATTATGAAAACAGGATTTAACTGTAACCCCTTCTGTATCTTAGCATGAAAACATCATCACCTAGCTGCAAACATAATCCTCATAAGGAGACATGAACTTAGTCAGCATGAAAACAACATTCACGTGAAAGTATAAACTTGACTGATACAAATAACATAGAAGAATAATCAATTGAGGTTTAACATCAACTGATGTGGATAGTTATGGTTTAATCCACAATATTCATAGTAGGAAGCATGTGACTAAGTATGGGCGATTCAGTTTCGATCCATATCCGTCAAAATTTTCTGAGAACTATCATGTATAGAAATGTACAATCTGGGACTAAATGTGGTTGGCTGTAGTCCAATTCATATTTGTCAAGATTTTATGAAACGTCTTGATATGACAAAGGTGAACAACTATGGATCGGTTCACTAAACAACATTCAACTAAAAAACATGAAATATGATCTGAACATTGGTGAACGTATATGGGCTGGTCACCAAGTAATATTCGACTGAAAGCATGAATCTGCTAGAGTAAGGATGAACGCCATTGGGTCGGTTAACCAATACAAAAATCTGAACGGGCAAGGGTGAACGCCTATGGGTCGGTTCACTAAAACAAAATTCGTAGAAAAGCACATGCGACTAAATATGGCCAATCCTGTACCAACCTTTTACTTAGTCAAAAACTTTAATAAAACTGACTGATAATTGAAGAAAACTGACTAATAAATGCATGAGGAATATGAAAGTTAACAACGCCAAAATCTGGGAAGTTCCTAGTGACTACCCACTAGTCACAGGTCAAATTTTAGAGCCTACAGGTCGAACCTATAGCTCTGATACCATAATTGTAACACCCCACTTAGATAAGTGGACCGTTACGTGTATTTATGGCGTGTCATCAAAGCATAAGGTAAATGTCCTAAAACATTAACTGACCATAAAGGAAATACCGGAATCAAACATCGGCAATCCAAACATAAGCCCAAAACATGACAAATAAAATACTGAAAGAAAGGACTAAACAATGTCCAAAGCAGAATAATGTAAGTGCATAAAATAAGAAGTCTGGATAGCTTCCATCCCAAATGCACGTGCTCTTAGAATCCTAAAAGCGTCTTGGTGTACCTGCCGTTAGAACATGAAAGGAACTACGGCTGAGCATAACGCTCAGTGAACGGATATCAAGCATGATAAGAATATACTGAAAAAAACAGGCGATAGAATACTGAAGCTGTAAGACTGATATGTAACATGTGGTAGAACTCTGCATAAAATCTGAGAAACCTGGTTCATATAAACTGATACTGAAATATAACTATAAATTCTGAAAACATGCATTTACTGTATTTTAATTTGCCAGAGCTTATATAGGTCACGTGCTGTAACAACCGTGCATGAATAACTGGAGGGGTGACCTCGTCATGCTATAGAGGGGTGACCTCTAAATAACTGTGTTGGGTGGAGGGATCAGCTCCAATGTGAAGGATGTAGAGCACACACCACATTCACCTGCTAAACTGTAAACTGTAGCCTAGGATGCATCCATACGCCCCACTAATAATACTAATAAAATGGCCAAGCTGAGCTGAGTGGGACGATGCAGGATATCACTCTCCTGCATGTGAGTCACGACACCGGTGCCTCTAGTGTCGTGGTTACGGTACCTTCGTAACTAGTACATAAACTGGTCGTGCTTGTATATAATGCTCAGGCAATTTACTTAGTTATTAACATGATTACTTATAAACTTAAACATATACTGAGGAAAACATTTGGCTGCAGACGGGGAATCCTAATCATGCATAGAAAGGAAGTCCTTACTGAAAGGACGGGAAATCCGTACCTCGTGTCCAGTAATGAAATAAGAACGAAAGCTGAAAGATCTACTCCGACTTCACGGTTACTACATAAATAACGAACGCGTAATAAGTTATCTGATTACTGTTTCCTGTTTCTGATTCTTAATTGTTCAAATTTTAACTTATTCTATTCTTGATATACTGTATGTGTATAAACTGATAAATCTGAGTGTTCTAATATTTCTAATTAACGTATTTTCGTTCTACTATTAATTATGGTATAAAACGCGTTCTGACGTTTATACTGATTCTATATTTGGTAACCTGCTAAATTAGAAAGTTTCCTAATTAAGAAGGTTTCCAAAAATAATTTAATTCATTTAATAAAATTATACCCTTTTAAATATTTATAAAACTAGTTTAGTATGAATAAATTAATTTACTACATAATTCATTTAAAAATTTATTTATAAAAGTGAATTAAATAAGGTATAACTAAGTTGTCGTTTTTATCATTTTAATTTTAGTCCCGAGCCTACCGAGATACCTCTTTTCGGTCGCACTAAACAATTAAATAATATATATAAAAAAATCTGTCTATATGAAATTAGTGACAGAAATCTGAGTCACTAAGAAGTGTCACTAAATCTGGATTTTAAAAACTGTCTATAAAATGAATCTGCGACAGAAATTAGTGTCGCTAAACTGTCGCTAATTTCAGAACCAACACTTCTATTTTTCTGTTTAAAATGTTCCCACTGCTCTTTATACCTTTCCTACTGATTCTATATGGTTTCCCACTGTTCGCCACAGTCCCAAACACCCCCTTATTGTCTGCATATGCAGTTTACAAACCCAAACGCCCCTGTTGGGCCATTTTTCCTCAGTTTCCCATTCACAAACACCCCTGGTGGGTTCGTTTAGCCATGGTTGGTCGAAAAACAGCCCCAAGCCACCCCCTGTTGGGTCACGGCTGGACATAAAAAAAATCACCGAGACATTTTGTCTCGGCTGTTCATCATTACAGCCTACCGAGAGCTTAATGCATCTCGGTTTTCATGGCAAAACCCAAGATCCGACTAGCCTTGGTTTAATTTCATGTTTAACATGTGTAATCGGGGGTTCGATAGATCAACAAGATGAATTCGACCAACTGAATGAAAAAAATAGAATTGCTTACCTTGATTTCGTGATTGAAGAGATTATAACCCATTATCCGAATAGCTTTTAGATCAAAACCCTTTTTTTTTCTTGTTTTGTCCCGGCGGCCACAACCCTAGCACCACGTTCTTTTCTCTCTTTCTTTTTTTTTTTTGATCGCTTACTGATTTCAGAAAGGAGTAAAACTCCCTCCGTCTGTTTTACTTGGTGTTGGGCTGGGCTTCCAAGCCCAAATTCCTTTTTTTTTTCTTCTTGTTCCCTCATTTTAATAAACGCATCCTAATTATACTTACTTGTTCTTTCGTTTTCGTTTCGCTTGTTTAAAATTATAAAGTTGCGTGTTCGTGTATCGTGTTTCAATTTTCTGAAAGCGTGCTATTTATTTTCCCTGAATAATTATTACTTACATAATACTTGACTAATTACTATTTATTATTTATCTGAAATAATTAATTACGCGACGTTTTAAATAAAACTAAGGCAGCGTAATTATTGTTAACGTCTAATTACTCTTGTACAATAAATAATACATAAGTAATATTTTTTAGAAACTTAATAATTATTTTCTGAATAATTATTTTGTTGTAGCATTGAATTTGACTGAGACTGCGTATTTAATATTCGAGGATTTTAAATACGGGTTTTACAATAATATTTTAATATTATGTTATTATTAAATTTCAATTTTCATATTTTTGCACTTTTTATATTTTTCTTAGGTCTAATACATCAAATAGGATTTTTGCAACTCTTAGATTAATTTTATCATCATTTTCTTAATTTCTAGATTTATTTTAAGGTTTTAATAGTTTTTAATCATTTTAAATAGTTTTAATTAGTTTTAAAATTCATAAAAATAGTTTTTTTTCTTATTTAGTCATTTTGGAGGTTTACAAAGTGAAAATATTTATTTGGGATTTTTAATAATTATTTTGATTTTTAGGGCTTTAATTAGCATTTAAAATTTAATATTTAATTAATTAAAAGGTTTAAAAAAGTTTTGATCATTTGTAAACTCTTAGTTTATTTAATTTGATTTTTGGTAAATTTTTTGGGATTTTTAGAATTTAATTTTTATTTTAGCACTTTTTACGGTTTTTAATTTAGTCGTCGTAATAATAATTTTCACGTATCCGTCATCCTAATTTCTCATCCCCTTCTTTCTCAATATTAATCTCAAATCAATTACAAGTTTTTCACACACATATACCTCCTTGGGAAACGAACTTAATTGGGTCATTAACACTTGATTTTCCTAAATCCTTTGTTTAATACTTACCGCTCATTTACGCTCTTTTGTTTTCCTAAACAAGAGGTGCAATTTTACCTACAATCAGATACATTAAAAACTTCTTAACTCCTTCCAAATTCCTTGTCATGCCTTTAAAAATCAGTTTTGAAAAATTGAAAACTCTATTATTTGTTAGACAAATACCAGCTGATGCCAATGCAGCAGGGATTTGATCAAAGGAAGTACTTTTGGAGCTTAAATAGTGAATAAAGGCATGAAAAATCAATTTCCATTGTGGTGAAAACAAAGCTTTAAAGAAAGTAAGACTTTCCCTACCATCCTCATAACCCATGGCTGCAAGGCCATTATGTATCTCCGTATTGTTTAACATACTTAGTCCATTTTCATCATTTAGTCTCAAACTAGCCCTTAGCAGTACCTCAGTTACATAGATATTTCTATGATTCACCCTAGCCTTAATGCAAGGTTGATCAAAACGAGTACCTAACACAGCTGTATTCCAAAATTATTCAACAATATGAATAGAGACAATGGGACTTACAGTAAGCGCAAAACGAATATGACTTCAAGATAAAAATCCAAGTATCTCATGGAAACCAAGAGAATCATCATTCTGAGCAAGGTTCGCAACCAAGTTGTGCTTTGAAATCACTTGTGAAGCAGCCGTTAGTATTTTTTATGATCGAAAAATTAGAGAGAAGGTTTAGAATTAAGAGATATGAATAAAAGATTAGGTGAATCAATGTATAACTGGAGTAAGTATTTATGTAAATAACAAACCCAAGCGTGAAGAAACTGAAAAATTTACAAAAGAGACCCTTAACGGTACAACGGACATGTAGCGGTACATGGAACATACTCAGTACATGGAATGTGCTAGCGATACTTGGATCCATAACGGTACCTCACAAATTTGACCAGTTCATGCATTCCACTATCATTATAACCTCTTTTATCTTATTCTATCAACCTCCAATAACATCAAAAACACAAAACATACACTATACAATAAAAATTAGCATAAAATTTGTATAGCTATTACCTCCCCTTAACATCTGGAGCAATTTATTGGTTGAGCATACCAATATGTGTCACCAAGAATTTAAATCTCTTCGCATAAAATGCCTTGGTCAACAAATCAGCTACATTGTTGTCTGTATGAATCTTCAAGACTTAAATAAGCTTCTTCTCATAGGCATCTCTTATGAAGTGATGTCTTATTTCAATATGATTGGCCTTGGAGGAAAAGACTGGATTCTTGACAATGCATATAGTACTTTCATTATCTATGTAAATCTTAGTATTCATGAGGTTGAACCCATAATCTAACAACTGCTTTTTAATCCAAAGTACTTTTCCACAACAATGAGCAGTAGCTACATATTCAGCTTCAGTTATAGAAGTAGCAACAATGGTTTGCTTCTTACACTGCCATGATATGAGTCTTCTGCCTAGAAATTGACAACCTCTTGTTGTGGATTTCCTATCATGATTAGCTCCAACATAATCACTGGCTGAGTAAGCTTCCAAATCAAAGGTTGAATCTCTAGGATACCATAATCCTAAATTAGGTTGACTTTTAAGACACATAAAAATCCTCTTCACAACATGTAGATTTGACACCTTTGGATTAACTTGGAACCTTGAACAGGCACACACAGCAAACATAATATATGGTCTTGAAGCAGTAAGATACATAAATGAACCAATCATTGACCTGTATAGATGAAAATCAACATTTTCACAATGTTCATCTTTTTATAAAGACTTCTTAGCTTCAAAAGGTGCCCTTGTACTCCTTGTATCCATACATGAAAACTTTTTCAAGATCTCAGCAACATATTTATCTTGGCTAATAAATATCCCATCTTTCCTCTATTTGACTTGTAGTCCCAATAAGAAAGTAAGTTCTCCCATAGAACTCATCTGAAATCTTCCTTTTATCAAAACCTCAAACTCTTCACACCATGATTTCTTGGTTGGACTAAAAATAATGTCATCAACATAGACTTGTAATAGAATAATATCCTTAGCATTCTTTTTGATGAATAAATTTTTGTCAATGGTTCCTCTCCTATATTCATGTTCTAACATAAAATTAGATAAAGTTACATACCAAGCCCTTGGAGCTTGATGTAGACCTTAAAGTGCTTTGATAACTTTGTAGACTCTGTCGGGGAATTTAGGATCTACAAAACCTGGAGGTTGTGAAACATATACCTCCACTGAAATAGTACCATAAAGAAAGGCACTTTTCAAATCCATCTGATAGACTATAAAACCCATATATGATGCAAAGGACAAAAATAACATAATGGATTCTATTCTTACCACTGGTGCAAAAACCTCATCATAGTCTATCCCTTCTTCCTGTCTATAGCCTTGAGCAACAAGCTTTGCCTTGTTCCTCACAACAACTCCTCTTTCATCCTTCGTGTTTCTGAAAACCCATCTAGTACCAATAACCCTTTTACCTGAGGGAAGATCCACAAGAATCCAAACCTTTTGTAGCTCAAATTGTGTTAATTCTTCTTTCATGGCATCTACCCAACTTTATTCATCAAGATCTTAAGAAATGTTCTTGGTCTCTACTTGTGATAAGAAACAAGCAAACCAACAATGCTGAGTATCCTTATGATTTGTTCTCTATTGCTGTTTGACATAACTCACAAGTGCATGAGTTTCAGTATTGGCTTGAAGTTGTCTTCTAGTTTGCACATCAGACTTGGGATTTCCAATAATCTGAGTAGTAGGATGGTTGTTGTTGACTTTATGAGTGGGAATACAATTGATTGGAATTTCAGTTTCCAGATTATTGAAATCGGTTACTACACCCTGCTCATCATAGGAAGCTTTGGAGAAGATTCCTTAACTTGGACTAGCATAAATGTCTTCATCATCCATAGCTTGTAAAATATCTTCTAATGAATCAACAGACTTTGCAACTTTTGACTTAGCAGTACTTGCAGATGAGGTACCGCTAGGTGTACCTTTGAAGCTCATTAGCAGATGAATAATGTGTAGTATGTAATGATGAATGTTGTGACTCAAAAGATTCTTCTCTTGAATGCTCATTAGCATATGTAGCATTCTTTTCTTGATCTTGAAGCCTCTAAAGCTCTTGAGAGTCATGATCATCAGTTGATGGAATTGCTTGCTTCTGGGGAGTAGCAGCCATAGGAGAAACAGTAGGCATACTGGGTACATAGATGTGAACATCATCATCCTAAGTGTGACAATCTAACATTTTCAGGTAGTAAATTATTTTCTCGTATAATATTTTAAAACTTATTTTTGTGTTGGTTGATGAACTCAGAATTTACGGATTTAAATTTGGGCTTACGTGCATAATTTAACGTCCTTTACGACTAATACGGAAACCTTAGGAGTACGTATATACGTTTTTTAACTCCGTTTTTGATGAGACAATTTTTATTAGATTCGTTTTGTGCCGTTGATTCATAATTTATAAAAACGTTTTTCATAAAACGACCCGAATGCACGCAAATCGAGGAAAATAGAATCGAGGAATACCCGTAAATTAGTGGGAAGAGACAAGTATACACTTGCCCCGCCCCACTCAAAGGGACGGCTAAACCATGGACACTACACCTCATGAGGTGTCAAACTTGTAGCTTACAAGTTACACTTGTTAAGCTAACGTAACCAAGTTAGCTACAAAACCACAAAACCATTTTCAACTAAAACATTTACACATTCATCACATGCAAGACACCCTAAAACTCTCTCACCCTCTCACCCTTGTCGTCCAACTTGAAGAACAAACACCCTATTTTGATCAATTTTAACCATGAATCATGTGTTATCTACACATATGATGAAGAACCTTTGAAGCCTTGTTGATTGGTGATCATTATAACATCAAAGGAGGTGATTTTCTTGTGTCCTAGGGCTTATTTCTCAACAAGTGTTCTTGGTGAAAGGTGATCTTGAAGATAAACTTGGTGTACATCAAGGGGTTGTCCTCAAAAGACAAGTTATAGTCTTGGTTGGTAAACAACATCATTCATCCCATTTTCATTGTTATTTTGTAAATGTAAAATGTATTTTCTTTCCTAATGTATATGTATATGATGATATATGATGATAAAAATGTTGTGTGGGGATCAAGTGTTGATAAACATGGTTAAAAAGATGGAAAACCATATGTAAAAAGGTTAAAATCTTGCTTAATAAGTTGGGTGTATAAAAACAGTAAACAACCATATGCTAAACTGATAAAATGGCATAGTGGAATCAATATACAGTAAGTATTAAGTCATGTACACATGTGAGAGTTGGACATGCAATGGAATCATTATAATGAGTGAGATATGATCAAAATAAAATTAATGTATCAATCTGAATAGTCTGTTTTGTGAGGACTGTTAGGGATACTTAGAATTGTATTGAGCAGTAGCTAAAGCTAATTTATTTGTAACAAATAATATTAAGCTTATGTCATCCAAAAATGAGCTTCTATCTCCTTGTAGAACTCAAGATATGATAAAAATGGTGAAAGTGAAACTAAAAATCAGATTTTGTGAAATTAAAGTTTAATAGTATTATAATAGCACTCAAATAAATATAGTATAAAATGTAAATTAAAACCAACTAACTTATATATTACATTTATATAAGTATGTACAATAAAAAATAAATGGGACATTTTATAAATATGGTAATTTGATAAGTTTTATATGTTATAAAACTATAAACATGATTTTTACGTCTTTTCGGCTAAAACAGTAAAATTAACGTTTTCGTCAATTAAAACTTAGATGGTCAGACCCATCTAATGTAAAAATTTTATAACTCATATACTGATATATAAGTACATATTAGAAGTAAAAACCGATAAAACCCGAGCTTTATAACATATGGACATTAACGGGCCAAGTTAGCCTTATCGGACTATTAATCCAACTAATTTGGCTAAACACTTATGCACTTACTCATTGGGCTTAACCCAGTTGGGCCTAACATGTAAGTATAATAGTGATATTAAAAGTGTAAAATGGACCAATATAAGGTAATGGACTTATAATTGGCTTAATGGGCCTTGACAAGTAAATAAGATGAACTAGTGAAACTAGTATAAAAGTTACCAACACATAAAACTAAAATGAGTAAATGAGAATGTACAATCCCACTTGATCATCATCATATTTATAAAGTCATCATATGTATACATAATTGTTATTTTTATAAAGTCATTGGACAAAAGTCTAAGACTGATTATTATTTATATAGGTTGTAGAACAATGATAATCTTTATGAATAAAGAGGGTTGATGTTTTCTAGAGAGAGAAACTTAGAGAGAGAAATGAAAGAAACTATGTATTATGAAAGTTAGAAATGAAACAACCAACACCTGTTTCCATGGTGGAAAGGGGCTTATATACCCAAGTCCTTAATGGACTTGGGCCTCCGGCCCATGAACATGCTCATAGGTTGGGCTATTTAATAAATGTTACTAAAACACTACTACGAGCCTATAACTATATTGTTGGAGTGATCAAGACTTTCTTTATACGTAAAACGTATTTCAAACAATCTCCCCCAAAGGGAGGTCACTCCAAATTTACAAAGTCCTAATCTAGCATGTTAGATCTTGTTCTTGAGCTCGTAGACCACTTTCTCTTTTCTTTCTTTCTTTTTCTTCCTTTTGTGAATATGTGTTGAATAATATCAGCCTTTTGCTTGGAACACATTCTTTTGGCCATTCACGTGCAGTCTTTATCTTCATGTGATGTTCGCCTCTTCGTGACTTCATGTCCCACACACTTATCCTTTGTTGAATTCTTGAAAGTTTTAGAGTCGATACAGCGGAAGACTTTTAGGTCATACTTTCTTGAATTTGTAGAAGTATTTGATGCAGAAGGAATAAGCATGTGAGGACGTCTTCAACAGGTACACCGCAACGCCACCGTCTTCGAATGCAGCAACATAATAAGACACGAATGAAATGGCTTTGACATTTTATTCTAATTCGGTAGCTTTTTACCTCCGGTCGGTGAAGACCGTTGGACGATATTAGATATCGTACCCGTGACGGATAGTTTCAGTTAAGTAACTTCCTGACAGGATCTCGCGGGAAAACCCGTTCTCTTTATTCGACCGTCCAAAGCTGACTGCGAACATAAAGAGTGAATCATTTGGATTAAAAATCCTTATGATTGAAGCCGTCAATTCATGAAACCTGGAACAAGTGAATTTCAATTAAGATATTCACCATCGTTGCTTTCCAGTTGTCACAAACTTAATTCAAATAGAATCTTGCTTGTCACCTACCAAGTGTTGTTTCATGTTAACACTAGAAGGATTTCCACTCGTCACTGTGAACACTAAAGAGTGTCACTCTGAGTGTTCTGGCAAGATCATATGATAATGCGTAGAGGCCTGGAACGAGTTTAAGTTCAATTAAGAATTAAACTAATGTTTCTTTCTAGTTTTCACAAGATTGGTTCTTAAAGAACCGCACGTGTCACCTACCATGAGCTTGTTTGATGTTGGCTCAAGCAGGATTTCCATCTTCATTTTAATACTTGCGTATCACTCGGATGTTCTGGCAATATTTCAAGAATACTGCGTAGGACTCATAAATATCTCTTACTTTTCATAGTGTGTGAAGAAGCAAGGAATAAATGGAAAGTTTCCTAATGAGACTTTTGATGATCTCGTGGCTCTAGACTCGATAGTGCGTTTTGATTTAGTGCGATGGCTGGAGAGGAGTGCCACCTATTCAATATCAGTCTATTCGGAGTGAATAAACCAATTGATAACGTGTTGATATCTGTGTGATTAAAACAAATACCTTTTGAGAGACATTTGAGTTAGCTGGGGAGGGTTGTGCATTGCATCACTGGGTCTATGATGTCTTTCTTCAATATTGAGAATCATTAACAAATGATCTCAATAGCATATGTATTGACCCGGTTTCTGCCTAAAGTTGTAAGGAGGGCTTCTTTCTTTACACCCTTTATCTTTACAATTCTTTTTCATTCTTTAACCCCTTCAATGCTTACCAATACGTCTACACTAGCACCTTGTTGTGATTGTTCCAGTGCTAACTTAAGTACTTGGTCTGCATTCAGCTACGTTCACAATCATTCTCCATCTTTCCTAGGACTTCTAATTCTATCTAGGGAATTGTCCTTGGGAAGATTCCATCGGTTCTGATGAGTCATTGGACAAATACCTATACCTACCACCCTTTTGTCACCACATCCGTCGTGAATTAAGTATGTTTTGGGTAAGTATTGTCACCATGAAAAATCCTTGAAAAATCACTATAAAGCACTTGTGATATTATAATCAAAGTTTTTGTGCCTTAAGTGTTTTGATCACCAAAAATGCTCCCCTTAACATGTGCATTACACATATTAAGTTGGTTTATCTTTTAAGCCTTTTTCATTGTTTAGCCAAGTATCATTAAGTCTCCTTAATCCCATTTTCTCCCCATTCCAAAATGTTAACTATCAATATTTTGGATATTAATGGATTAACCGGTCTTTGGTAATAAAATGAAATAAGATGTTGGCCAAAGAACATATTAGTGCTCCCCCTCAAATTAATGAGGGTTAGTTGTAGTGCTTGAGTATGATATGTTTGAAAGATTTAGAATCTCGAGAGAAATTCTTGAAAAATATCATACTTTTACACTACAACATGCCACAAAAGCTGATTATACAAAAATAACATATTCACAATTATAGACATATGGAGTTGACCTGTTATAAGATGAACCATAATTAAATGGCTCGTTCCATGAACCTATGGTGAGCTCCATATGGTCGTCCACCGACGAATCGTTCCACACTTCGTAGCAACCGGCGCTTCCTTAGAAGTTCCTCGATCTTCTTGATCGCGTACTTTGCTCCTCTTTTGCATTGGCTTGTCCAGGTGTACTTGATTGTTGGAAGCGGTAGGTTGGCATTGAGAACCGTCAGATCATTGATTGTGGTAAATTACACCTTTTGTTTAGGAAAACAAAGGAGGGTAAATGAGCGGTAAGTATTAAACAAATGACTTTAGGAAAAATCAAGTGTTAATGACCCAATGAAAGTTCGTTTCCCAAGGAGGTATATGTGTGTGAAAAACTTGTAAAAGATTTGAGATTAATATTTTGTTTAGAAGGGGATGAGAAAAGAAGATGACGAAGACGTAAAAATAAAAAATAAACACTACTAGAAAGTTAAGACGTAGAACCTTAAAACCACAAAAATAAAAATAAATTCTAAAAATTAACAAAAATTCACCAAAAATCAAAATAAATAAACAATGAGTTTACCAATGATCAAAACTTTTTCAAACCTTTTAAATAATTAAATATTCAATTTTTAAATGCTAATTAAAGCCCTAAAAATCAAATAAATTATCAAAAAGCCCAAATAAAGATTTTTTAATTGGTAAACCTCAAAAATGACCTAAAAAGATTAAAAACTATTTTTAGAAATTTTTAAACTAATAAAAACTATTTAAAATGATTAAAAACTATTAAAATTTAAAATAATTATAAAAATTAATCTAGAAGTGATAAAATTATTATAAAAGTTGCTAAATTCCTATTTTAATGTATTAAACCCAAGAAAAATGTAAAAAGTTGGAAAAAGTGAAATTTTAAAAATAATAATAAAATAATATTAAAAATCCAAAAATTATAAAAAAAATTCTAAAAACTTGCTAACTAGTTTATTTTAACCTAAATAATCAGAAAATCAAAGTGAAATTACCAGAATACCCCTATTGGGCCATCAAATGGGCCAAAACCAAAAACACTCAACCAAATTGGGCTTTTGGGCCCAAAAAGTCAAACTTGGCCCAATTGACTTGGAAAAGCCCTATCTGACTTAAAATTCAATTCTAAGAACAAAACTCTAAAGGCCCAAAAGCTGAATATGAGCTTATCACAGCTTATTTAATACTCAGCTTATTCTTATTGGGCTTTTCAGCCCATTAAGCCATAAGCTAATGCCATAAGCTCTAATTTGACACACAACCTTCTTTTGGGATGCTTATGTGATCTGTAAAAGAAATTTTGAAAAAGCTCACTCAATAAGCCAGAAATAAGCAAGGTATTATTTCACAAAACGACAAAATAGTCGGGTTTGAGAAATAAGGCACCTCAGGACTTGATTCAACTTGCAAAAGATTTCAAATGGACTCAATAAGCAAAATCAATCAACAAAAATCCAATAAGCACAACCAATAAGCCAGAATGAGCACAAATGAACTTATGAAAAAGTCAATGGAGTTGGTTTTCTAGTCAAACCCTAAAGTCAACCACCCAAATGCTCCAGTATGAACAAATGGGTCAAAATATGAGCACCTATTACAAAAACCAAGTTGTTGCTGGTTGGAATAAGCTACTATAGCTTATTGATAAGCTGAACCCAATTTTACACTATCAGTGAAAACTAGCAGGGGAAAGGAGTTCCCGCTGCTTTGACTATTTGACCAAGCTTATTTGAGAGTTCTGGTTTGATTCAATTGGAAACAAAGGCACCCTTGTGATCAGTGAATCACAAGGAGTCAATAGCAACAATAAAATCACAATATGGTTCACACAATAAGCCACAATAAGCCAAACAGTCACCAGATATGCACCAGATATGCAAATAAGCAGTTAAGCACTTAATAAGCAGATTTAGACTGAATAAGCCAACCAAACTTAACAGGATGCATACACAAGCTATAAAAACTAAGAATAAACACAAAGAAACAAGAATCAAACACTGAATCAAAGTAAATAACAAGATCAAAGCACAAAATGTTTCTGATGAACAATGAACAATATGCAGACAAGTTTTGCTGATCTATTTGGCACTTGATCCAAATTCAAGCCTCAAATCCTTCTTCCCTGGTGTGATTAACTAAGGTTTAGCACTTGTTAGCCCTAGCCTAAGCTTAGATCTAGGTGTCCTCAAAATCCTAGCTAATTTTACCAAGTTTTTAAGATTTTATAGCCAAATTATGAATCTATGTGTTCAAAACCTCAAACCTGCAAACAGATGAACCAATGCACCTAACAAACAGATACCAACACTTGCACACTACAAACAACAGCTTAGCAAACCACAAATCCAACTCAAGCAGTAGATCCAAACACCCCTTAATCTACCACTTAACAAAGAAACTTGTGATTTCAACTAATAACCTACTGATTTTAATGATCAAAAACACTCACTAGATAGCAACTAACACAATCAAACACATAAATCACCAGCACAAACACAGATACTCAAAATCAAAGCACCAAATTCAAAACAGTCATAAACATGAAATTTTGAGAGGAATTTTAATCAAGGGATTATACCTGCCTTCCACAACATCCTAGGAAGGCCAGCTATGCTCCTTCGACCTTGTTCAACAACTAGAACAAGACCAAGGTACTTCAATGAAGATGATGCAAACTGCCTTGGTTGATGGTTCAAAGGAGAACCTCAAGGACTTTATGTCTTCAACACAAGCAGCAAACAACTCAACCAAGGGCTCTAATCCCTTCACAAGCTTGGTGCCAACAAGCTTGTAAGAGCTTATAGCAAATGGCCAAGGGTTAGTACATAAAATAAGCCAAAACAGAACCTAGGATTTCAAGGTATTTGAACCTTAAAAACCTTATGAACCAAGACGTGCCTTAACCACAAGATTAAGGTAGGTCTTAACAATCAAAAGGAACTCAGAATTAGGCTACTCAAACACCAAACTTTTAATTAAATCAACAAGAGATTTCAAAATTTAAGAAATTCAAATTTTATTTAAACTTAAAAAGGAATTACAAAGATAATAGCCTAAAACTGGAACAAAGGGACTCTCACATGTTGTGGTCTCCTTTTATAGGCAAATGCCTGGCTACACTATTCACAAACCCTAGATGTGATTTCTCTAAAATGCCCTTGAGTCCTTGAGTGCGTTTGTTGTTGATGAGCTGTCCAAAGTGATCCCAAACGTTCATTTTAGCTTTTGAATGAAGCATTGATCCTTAGCTGTTGATCTTGACACGTGGCATGACTTGGAGGGAAAGTACTCATGTGATGGGTGAAACGGTTTGAATGGTGGGGTCCTTTGGGTGAGTGGAAGTGTGGGTTTAAGGTTGGGATGGGATTTAGAGTGTGTGAATCAAACGTGGGAACAACCAATTTCATTTTACCCTTTGTTGGTAAAAAGTTAATTCTGGGTTCTTACTTGCTACAGTAACAAGTTTTGATCCGTTTTCTTAGGGAGAAAGTTGTTTGGCGCGTGTTTAGGGATTTAAACTTCCAAACATGGCAGTTTTGGTCCTTTTTCATCCTTTCTTTTGTCACTTGTGAATAAAAGTCTGTTAGCGCCCATTTTCTTTGTAACAACTTTCAGCCTTTGTCATTTTTGGCACCAAACTTTCCAAAAAGTGTTTCAAGGGTTATTTTTGACACTTTTGCATAATTCAAGGGCTGATTTTGGACAATGTTGATCTTCAAAGGTCTTAAATGTATCTTTGGCTTGATGAGGGACCATATTTGACAATTTGAAATTGTTGAGGGACTAATCTTGCCATTTCTTCAAAGTTGAAGGACCTTTTGTGTAATTTTGACAAACTTAAGGAACCAAACTTGTAATTATCAATATACAAGGGTTTTAAGTGTCATTTCTTCAATAAATGAGGATCAATCTTGTTTGTCTTCAAGTCTTCAAGGGTATTTGTTGAGTATTCCATGATTAGAGCCCGGTTCTTTGTACGGCTTCGTTTCTCGTGTCCGTTTTTCCTTCAGCAAAGCAGCTCTGAACCCGCACTTCATGAAATGGGACCCAATAATATTAGTTCTGGTCTTGTCCCAAACAACCCTACTTCATCATTTATACCACCTACTAGGAATGAATGGGATACGTTGTTTCAACCGTTCTTTGATGAATTCTTTACTCCTCCAACTATTGTTGCTCCAGAACCTGAGGTAATAGCTCCGGTAACCGAAGTTGTCGCTCCAGCAACCGTTGCACAATCAAACACATCTGCACCTACAATTGGTCAAGATATACCTTCAACGAGTAATTCTCAACCAACACATGTAACAACTACCCACGTCATGCCTATTGATGATGAAGAGGATGATGATGATCACGATTTGGAATTCGCTCAAATGCGTGAACTTCCATTCTTTGGTGTACCTATTCCCAACCCTAATCAAGCCGGGTCGTCCACCTCAGAGGAAGCTCCTACTATAGTTTACTCCAATCCACGGATTCGTGAACATGACAGCAAGTGGACTAAGGATCATCCTATAGATTCTATTATTGGTGACCCTAATCGTCCGGTATCCACACGAAGTCAGTTACAAGAAAGAGTAATGTTTTGTCACTTTGATGCTTTTCTCACTGAAGTTGAACCTAAGACATGGCAACAAGCTTTTACTCAATCCTGTTGGATAGAAGCTATGCAAGAAGAACTTAACGAATTCATACGTCTTGATGTTTGGGAACTTGTCCCATGCCCGGATCAAGCGCAGTTACTCACTTTGAAATGGGTTTACAAGGTGAAACTCGATGAGTTAGGCGGAATATTGAAGAACAAAGCTCGACTAGTAGCTCATGGATACAAGCAATTATTGGGCATCGACTTTATGGAATCCTTTGCACCTGTTGCCCGTTTGGAAGCTATTCGACTATTCCTCGCTTATGCAGCCCATATGAATATGATCGTCTATCAGATGGATGTGAAGACGGCATTTCTTAATGGTGAACTCAAGGAAGAGGTCTATGTTCAACAGCCGGATGGTTTTGTGAATCCTAATTATCCTAATCATGTGTACAAGCTTAAGAAGGCTCTCTATGGGTTAAAGCAAGCTCCACGCGCATGGTATGATCTATTGTCACAATTCCTCATTACGCAAGGCTTCGCTAAAGGCAAGGTGGATCCCACGCTGTTCATTCAGAAACGAGGTAAAGATATGATTATGGTACAAATATATGTTGATGATATTATATTTGCAGCCTCGACCCAAACCTTATCGGATGAGTTTGGGACACTCATGTCTTCCAAGTTTAAGATGTCAATGATGGGAAATGTATCATTCTTCTTAGGTCTCCAGATATCTCAGAGTCCCAGAGGCATCTTTATCAATCAATCCAAGTATGCCCTTGAATCACTTAAGAAGTACAAGATGGAATCTTGCGACCCCATGGATACTCCAATGGTGGAACGAACTAAGCTTGATGCAGATCCACATGGAGTTGCCGTTGATCCGACACTTTATCGTGGAATGATCAGTACTCGTCTGTATATCACAGCCAGTCGACCTGATCTTCAGTTTGCTATATGTATGTGTGCCAGGTATCAAACTAGGCCTACTGAGTTACACTTAGCTACTGTTAAAAGGATCTTTCGATATCTTAAAGGAACCATTAATCGAGGACTTTGGTATTCGAAGGACTCTTCTATTGCACTAATGGCATATGCAGATGCGGATCACGCGGGGTGTCAAGATACAAGGCGTAGCACGAGTGGAACTTTGCAACTACTAGGAGATCGATTAATCAGTTGGGCATCGAAAAGGCAGAAAAGCGCTGCAATTTCAAGTACGGAAGCAGAATACATAGCTATGTCCGGTTGCTGTGCTCAAATTCTTTGGATGAGATCGCAATTAACCGACTATGGTCTAGGTTTCAACAAAATTCCGATGTATTGTGACAACAAGAGTGCAATTGCCTTATGCTGCAACAACGTTCAATTCTCCCGGTCGAAGCATATTGACATTCGCTACCATTTCATCAAGGAGCAAGTGGAAAATGGAGTAATCGAGCTTTACTTTGTCCGATCTGAGTATCAATTGGCGGATATTTTCACGAAGGCTTTAGATCGCGCTTGAATTGAATTTTTGGCCGACAAGCTAGGAATGAGAACCTTCTCGCCTGAGACTCTAAAGGAACTAGCAGATGAAGCGAAAGAATAGTCTTGGTAAACCTATTCTCCGTATCCTTGGTGATCATCTGTATATATTGTTTATATTTTTATCCACAAAAGCAAAATACAAAAATATAAAACCATATAAAAACCATAAAAATTGAAAAATCTAGAAAAATCCAAAAATATTTTTACTTTATTTTTCAAAGGCATGTCTTTTGGTACGATAATATTTACGGCCTTATAAATGTTGATTAATATCGACACGGCGCCATAAATAGAGTTCGTACAAAAGTTGTAAATATTTCATAAAACATGCCTATATGGCTTGTAGTTATTTCAGACTGCAACCCGGTTTTCACATTAAAGTCAAGTATTTCTTATGAAAGCTTTGGCTAACAACGGGAATTAATTTTCTCGGGCAAGGTTTACTTTAAAACCTTGTAAAGGATCAAGTTTACTTTATAACTTGGTCTAACACAAATCAATGTACGCCTCAGTGCATTTATTTGTTAAAACAAGAGAAGTCTTGTTTTTATGAAGCTATCATCCCTACAACCATGCTATCTACAATTGGTATCTACATACTCGACGATGCGACTACTCAACCGACGACTACAGCTCTTTCAATAGAACACGGGTCAACAATTGAGGGGGAGCAATTGTCAAGCATTCAGAATCTTCGATGCCGGACGTGCCAAGTTCACAAGTTGGTGTCAAGACAACAATACCAATCGTACATGCGGTGTCAAGAGATGACTTCAGACGTGACGAGGCGACCAACATATGCTGACAAGAACCATTTGATCTTATCATATGATGTTCTCCTCAATCAGGTCCAACCTTGTCAATTCTTTTCTAATATTGTGAATATGTGATCATGTTACAAATAGATGTCATGAAGATAAAACGGACTCGCATTTTTCTTCCCAAAACCTTTGTTAAAACTTCATTAAATCAATTTATATTAAAAACATCGATTGGGTTAATATTTTTAATATGGGGGAGAAAATGTGATTTAATATGGGATATTATCACAAATGGTTTGACTTAATGTGCTGGCTCATCTCTACATATGCGAAATGTTTTCGAATATCGTGGCATATGTTAAGGGGGAGCAGAATGGATTTTCTATATCAAAATGGATTTTCATGGTGACATATACTTACCCAAAACCCATTTATTTCACGACGATGAAGATTGTGGTGACATAAGGATGGTAGGATAGGTTAAGTCCTATGATTCTTCCAGAACCGGAGGAATCTTCCCAAGGACATTCCATAGCTAGAAATAGTAGTCCTTAGGAAAGGTGGAGAAAGAATGTGAACGTAGCTGAATGCCGACCAAGTACTTAAGTTAGCACTGGAACAATCACAACAAGGTGCTAGTTATGACGTATTGGTAAGCATTGAAGGGGTTGAAGAATGAAAAAGAGTTGTAAAGATAAAGGGTGTAAAGAAAGAAGCCCTCCTTACAACTTTAGGCAGAAACCGGGTCAACACATATTCTATTGAGATCATTTTAATGATTCTCGATATTGAAGACAGACATCATGGACCCAGTGATGCAATGCACAACCCATCCCAGCTAACTCAGATATCTCTCAAAAGGTATTTGTTTTAATCACACGGAGACAACACATTATCTATTGATTTATTCACTCCAAATAAATTGGTATTGAAAAGGTGGCACTCCTCTCCAGCCTCCGATCACTAAAATAAAAAATGCACGATCTAGTCTAGAGCCATTTGAGATCATCAAATATCTCATTAGGACACACTTTCATATTTCCTTGCTTCTTCACACACTGTGAAAAGTAAGAAAGATTTTAAGAGTCCTACGCAAAATCTTCATGATCTTGCCTGAACATCCGAGTAATACGAAAGTATTTACAATGAAGATGGAAATCCTTCTTGAGCGAACATCAAAAAGCTCATGGTAGGTGACTTGTGCGATTCTTTATGAATCAAACTTGTGATAACTGGAAAGCAACAGCTGTTTAATTCTTAACTGAATTTAAACACGTTCCAGGCCTCTACGCAAAATCTCTGTGATCTTGCCAGAACACTCAGAGTGATACCTTAGTGTTCACAGTGATGAGTGGAAATCCTTCTAGTGTTAACCTCAAACAGCACTTGGTAGGTAACTTGCAAGATTCTATACGAATCAAGCTCGTGACAACTGGAAAGCAACGATGGTGCGGTTCTTAATTGAATTTCACTTGTTCCAGGAACATGAATGATGGCTTCAAATCATGCGGATATTATTATCCAAATGATTCACTCTTTATGTTCGCAGTCAGCTTTGGACGGTCGAATAAAGAGAACGGGTTTACCCGCGAAATCCTGTCAGGAAGTTACTTAATTGAAACTATCCGTCACGGGTACGATATCTAATATCCTCCAACGGTCTTCACCGACCGGAGGTAAAATGCTACCGATTTAGAATGAAATGTTCAAAGCCATTTCGTTCGTGTCTACTTATGTTGCGGCATTTGAAGACGGTGGCGTTGCGGAATCCAAGAAGATGTCGTCCCCACATGCTTATACTTTATGCACTTAATACTTCATCTAATTCAAGAAAGCCTAAAAGTTAAGTCTTCCGCTGTATCGAACTCTGAAGCTTTCAAGAATTACGAAAGTATAAGTATGAGGGACGTGAGGTCACGAGGAGGCGTAAATCACAAGTTATGGATGCACGAGATCAAGGCAAGAGATTAATACTCAAGATTGATATCAAAGATCACATCAGCATGTTCACCAGAAAAGAAAAAGAAAAAGAAAGACGAACACTACGAGCTCAAGACAAGCATAGTATGCTAGGTTTATTTATTGTAACTTGGGTAATGCCCTTGTTTGGAGTGACCTCCCTTAGGGGGAGATTGTTGGAAATACGTTTTACGTATTAAGAAGGATCGGTCACTCCAACGATAATCCATGTAATAGCTCGTAGTTTAGTTAACCTTCTTTATTTATAAAACAACATCAAGCCTAGCCTACAACATGTGTAGGCCGGCCCAAAATGTAAGCCCAAGCCCATGACAAGGGCTTGGGTATATAAACCCTCTCCTTAGATGGAGAGGGGTGTGGTTTTCATTTTTACACATAGTAAAACATTGGTTTCTCTCTCTAAGTGTGTCTGTAATCCACCATCTCTCTATCTCTTTCTCTCTCTAAAAACATAAGCAAGATTTACAATCCTACAATTTTGTCTTTTTCACGATATCCATACCTAAAATACACAAGTAAACAAACACAAGCATATATATGGTATATTATGACATTTTTATGCATTTAAAGCCCGAAAAGAACGATGAGATCATGTATAAATGCCATCTCATCAATCATCTCGAACATGCTTGAGCGTACCATCGCTGAACTTTGTGCAGTTCATAGAATCGCATATACTGCATGACGCCAGTCTCATTTGGATAAAAAATCCATGCTTCCGGCGTTGTGCTCCTCATGTAAACCTTCTTGTTCTTATGGAAATTACTGAGTGGAGTTGTATGGGGACGTTCCAGGTTTAGCTGCTTCTGATAGCTCTCCACTCAAAGTTGAATGTCTTCCACCCAGTTTTGGATGACGATTTTCCTAGCATATTGACGAAAGTTGGAGCTCCATGCAGTGACTATCTCAGGTGGTAAATGGTCGACTTTTTCCTGAGCCAATAACAACAGAAGATCTTCGATGTCTTCAAGTTGAAGGTACTGGAGATCACTTTCGTCAATTCGGTATTCTTTCTCATCAGTACGTTTGAACACGATTACATTCAAGTAATCATAGCCGAATACCGTCTGAGTGGTTGCTCCTTAAATGCTTTTGATTTTGTGAGCTGAGACAATAGAAGAACATCTCTTTAGACGATAGAAGTGATTGTAAGCTAACCTTTTCTTTGGATTCCAGTGAGAGATGCCAAGTGTTGCATAAGTGTAATAAAACTTGAGCAATTTCTTTCTCCATAACGCATCAGGTACTTTATCTTCTATCCACGGTACATTCTCCAAGTTGATTGCCTTGATCATAGTGAGTAATGTGGCATACTTGTTCGCACCGTTTTCAAGATATTCGAGATCGTGAGAAACAAAGTGCTCTATTGGGATCGTTGCAGAACCGGCGATGACCGTAGGTGTAAGAGGTCGTAACACAGGAGTCTGAATTCCCGTAGTCGTCGCTCTCATTGCCTTGGTAAGCTCGTTCAAGTGATATTCTGCTTCATTATGGATGATCTTCAAAGTATCAAAGAAGTCCACATTTTCAGCTGCCATTTTGATAAGATCCGGAGTCATTGTCGGTTTCCCATGAGAATACCTTAGAAAGGCCGAGAAATCGATAGGATTGTTCAGGAATTAAGTCAGCTCCATTTCAGTTGCAATGTCAAAAGGATGCTGTGGTGCTGCATTTGTGAGCCAGAGTTGCTCCTGTACCGTGTCATCGATGATTAGAGATTCAGCAAACGTTGGTTCTGGCACATTTATGTCTTCAACTTCCATATCAGTGATGTGCTGATCTTCAAATGGTGTTGAAGGTTGTTCTTGTGTCACCGGTATATCGTCAGTTGGCATAGAGACTGGAATTTTATCTTCTTGCATATGGTCTGCAGATTCATTGTGAGAATCAGTAGTAAACACTGGTTCATAAATATACATGTGTCAATTTGCTGGGTTTCTGGTACATTAGACTCCATTGTCTTTTATGCGGTTTCAACAACACTTTCTGCAGCTTTCTCAATACCTTTCTCAGTAGCCTTATCACTTTCATCCTGATTTGACTCTTCGGCATTAGTAACCGTTTTATCATTGTTATCAGCCTTGTTGGTTCCATTACCGTTGTCATTATCATCATCGTCATCCTCATCCTCGTCCTCATCTTTTTCTTCATCCGTATCCTTATCCTTTTCTTCCTCATCCTCTTCTTCCTCATCCTTTGCTTCCTCATCCTCTTCCTCATTTTGATCATTTTCACCATCGTCCTCATCACTGTTATCCTCATTTTCTTCCTCCTCTAGTTCGTCTTAATTGTCAGACTCAGAGTCAGTAGTATCTGCTGGTGTATCGTCAATAATTGCTTTGTTGAGATATTGTAGAACTTTTCGTTTATTCTTCGATTTATGAGCCCCTATATTTAGCAGACGTGTCTTTAACAATGTCATTAGTTGAAGTGTAGATAAACCATTACCGACAAAAATGGGTAGTTGCTGATCAACGTATGACTTGACTTCTCGTCGAATGATCTTGGTCATCTTTTCATCAATTGACCCAAGAAAGGCAGCATTCTCTTTGTGACGAGTTTTCTTCTCTCCAAGAAATGATTTGTGTTGAGCTTTAAGTTTAGACACTCTGTCGGATATTTTCTGAAGTGTAGGCTCATCAGGTTGAGGTTCCTTGAGAGGTTGTGTGTCGGGAGTGGTGAATCTTTCAGTCAGTGTAGCTATTTGTTTAGCTTGAGCCTCCAGCTGTTGTTGAAGAGACTGGATCAATGGATCACTGATTGTAAGGAATGGATTGGAGGTGGATGATACTTGTTGTTCTAATGATGGAGGTGTAACCATTACTGTTAAAGTGGTGGTGGATGATACGGGTTATTCAAGGATAGTTGTTGGTGTAGATTCAGTGATTGGGGCGGTGGTTGATACAGGTTGTTCAGCTGTTGATGACGGTGTAGATTTAGTGGTTAGGATGGTGGTTGATACTGGTTGTTCAATAGGTGCTTGTGTAATAACTGGTGTTATGACCTCACTGATGACCGGGGTGGATAATGGTGGAGTGGTGGTTGATGTTACAATAGTTATGGGAACATCCACCATTTCTTCATTTCTCGACGGATCAATGTTTTTAACCTCAATACCCTCCCCTTCCAAATTAAGATATTTTAAAACATCATTAGAGCCGGAAGTAGACTTACTTTGAAGTTGAGTCTCTGGTATGAGGGTTGCATGAGCATCGTCGATTAGCACCATGTGAGTTGGTTCTGGTAAGGATGTAATGATATTGGGGTCTGATACATCAAACTTGTATCTGTGTCTGCACTGCTACCACCCTCTTCACTCTGCTCATGACTTTCAAAGTGGAAGTTATCAGCATCTTCATAAGCATCTTCATCGATAGGATCTTCATAAAATGCATGTCAACATCAGGATTGCCAAATTCTTCTAAGTCCTCAAACATTCTTGAGCCTGATCCTGTGGAAAAAGCTTCTTGTCTGCTTTGTTGAAGAATAATACGCAGTCGTTTGGCTTCAGAGATGTTTTGTTGAGCAGGTTCATCTGAAGCAACACTTGCTTCTTTACCTTTATTCTGCTTTGCTTTCTTTGGCCTTCAGAGTGGTATTTCTTCCTGTTCTTCCTCAGTATGGATCATCTCAGCTTCTTCAGCATCTTCATCAACTAAATGCTCTTTCCTGTGCCTTTATCTTTTGATGAAACATTCGATTGGCGCTTGGAAATTCTTTTCTTTCGTTTAGCTTTTTGCGTCTCTGATTGTTTCTCGGAGGGATCTGCATTTGCTTGTTTGAACTGTGCTTCAATATCTTGTAGCATCTCTCTGTAGTGATCACTTTCCCTTATTCCTTCATTCATCATGATTTCTGGCACTGGAGCTGGTCTGAGTTTATACTTTGTGAATTGATTATCCGCAGTCATAGTGTCTAACACATCGTCACTATCTTGAGTAGGATAGAAGAAATTCCTACAAGGATCAATATCTGGGTCACTCTTCATGAAGAAATTGATAAAGAGTTTTGCGAACCTTGGAAATGGGAGATGCACCGCTTTCCCCTTGAAACTTGTGAATTGATGATAGAATTCCTCCCAAAGTTGTAATGCATAGTCCACTTTAGATCCAGTGTAGAGACCCCAAAAGATAACTGCCTGAGCGGGTCGCATTGCATCTGATCCGTGAATCTTGGACTTAAGGCATTTTACTAAGGTAGTGACAATTGCTTTCCAAGGTTGCCCAATATGTGACGTGTTAAACTTAGAAAAAAACCAATTTTACCCTCATAATTCAATTCTCGGATTACACTAAGCAATTTTTCTAAATCTGGGTCAGGCACAAAGTGTTCCCCTTTCGCTAACTTAGGAAGCTTGAATAGTTGCCTAAATTGACGCAAGTCAAGTGTCAAGTCTTTGTTGTTTAGAGTAAAAGAGATAATATTCTTTGACAATTGCTTTGCTTGTGTGATTGAGGCTGTTGCCCAAAATTCGTGCATGTATACTTCAGGAACTGATGCAGTGACACATAGTGCATCCTTTATTGGTGAACAATCTAGGATATCTGATGCAATTTTGAATGACGCCAAAGAAGGATCGAAATCGTCTTTCAGACGAAAATTGTTTGGTGCATGTTGCATTCTCGCATTAAGTGTAACAAGGATAAGATCTAGTCGTTTTTGTTCTTCTTCGGTTATCAACATTTTCCTGCTTTTTAGATAAACACAAGTACACTTGATATATACACATATATATCTCATAAACTATGTAAATCCTAAGCATTGGAAATAAATCACATCAAATGTCACCACATATGATTGAGTAGCAAAATACAAGCATAGTTCATATGGACAATGTTTATACATTCAGAATCACATCTAGAATTGAAGGATATGCCACAGACAATTTATTCTAAGAAAATAACAACCTAGCATTAGTTATTTAAATATTTGGATTTCTTGGTTGTTATAACCAGAACCTCAGTAGTTCTAGGTTTAGTTTCAACCACAACCTTAGTTGGTTTTGGTGTAGTTTCAACCACAACTTCAGTAGGCTTTGGTTCAGTTTCAACCACTACTTCAGTAGTTTTTGGAGCAACCTAAACCCAGATTTCAGTAGGCTTGAACACAGGGTTACACAACGATGAGACTTTGTCTTCCATGGCCTGGATACAAAGCACAAGACATTGACTAAGTAATTTGTATCTCTTTTGTTTACAGAATTGTCAACTTATTAAATAAGATGAACTTCTGTAATAAGAAACCTTTCAAGTATTCTTATGAGATAAAATTATTTAAATTCAATATAACTTGGTTTCGTTTTAATGGCCCTAATATACTTAAAGCCTACTAAAGTGGGAGTGTTGTCTAGGCCGATTTCATTAGATAGTCTATGGCAATTGCACAACTCTTAAAGTCTATCACAAGCTTAACAAGTGTTACAATGTAAACCCTTATCGTAATCTAAAAGATATTCAAGGCAAAGTCATTGCAAAACTAAGTCCACTATAGTGCTTAACATATTTTAACAAACTTGCAAATTTTTGTCCATCGAGATAAGCCATCGTATTGGCCATCGCATTGAATCCATCGTACTAGACCCATCGTACTGGACCCATCGTATTGGACCCATCGCAGTGGTGCCATCGTACTGAACCCAGGGCATTGGAGCCATCGTACTGAACCCATCGCATTGGTGCCATCGTACTGAACCCATCGCATTGGTGCCATCGTACTGAACCCATCGCATTGGTGCCATCGCACTGAACCCATCGCAATGGAACCATCTCAACGAACCATCGCAATGGAACCATCGCAACGGACCATCGCAATGGACCCATCGCAAGAAGCCCATCGTAATGGTTCCATCACAGTGAGTACATCGTAGTAAAGCCATTGCAATCAATGTGATGAGAAGCGATCGTAGTCATGGATCGTATGCTTGGCGATAGAACCTAGGCAAATCTTAAGAGTGCGATTACGGGACAAAGAAGCTGTTATAGGCCAAACTGTGTATAACCAATCTTAATCTAGGCAAGATGAACAAATCCCACCTCTTAAAACTCATTTTTATCAAGAATCTATAAATCCTAAATTAGTTCAGATTCGTATGGATACATGTTTGAGTTTATGAAAAGAGCATGATATAATCATCTAAAAACATAAGCACTGATAGAAATAATTATACCTAGATCAGATAAAACGAGAAGCACAAATAGATGGAGTTTGAAGCTCTAACAATGGCGGTTGGGGTGTTTGTTTGTGTGTGTTATAGTGATGACAAAGAAACAAAAGGGAGGGGGGATTTATTTGACTTTGGTCAAACCAAGTTGCAAGAAATTGCAACTTGGTCCCCCTTGTTGCAATTGTGCAATGTTTTACCCCCAAGGATTAAGATGTTTAATAAACACATGTAAAAAACACGTGAACTAACCAACACCTAAAACCGTAACGTCTTATCTTTGAAAACAAACACGAAAACAAACTCCTAATGCTTAATTGCAAACAAGTTATTCCTCAAACCACATAAAGCACACAAAGCATATAATGATGAGAATGGACGGTTTATATTTTCTGAAAACCCTTTGTGAAGATGACTTTTAATTTCAAAAGTAATATAATATTTGCTCCCCCTTAAACATAGACTCGTTTTTTATTTAAAGAGCTGTAGTCATTGTTTTTAAAAGACCAAATATCCATGAAGACTTTTTCCGGTTTAGAGATCGTATGGAACGGTTCTTGTGGCAATAAGATTTCTCTAATTTTGACAAAATAAGTGCACTGATACGTACACTAATTTGTGTTAGACCAAGTTATAAATTAAACTTAGTCCCTTACAAGGTATTAAAGTAAACCTTGCTCGAGAAAATTAATTCCCGTTGTGAGACAACGTTTTCAAAAGAAATACGTGACTTTAATGTGAAAAGCGGGTTGTAGTCTGAAATAACTACAAGCCATAATGGGCATGTTTTAAAACATGTACAACTTTTATATGGATTCTATTTATGGCGCCGTGTCAATTTTAATCGACATTTCTAAGGCCCTAAATATTACCGTACTAAAAGACATGCCCGATTTAAAATGAAAAATATTTTCGGATTTTCTTGATTTTATATTTTTTTATGGTTTTTCTATGTTTTATATTTTTGTATTTTTCTTTTGGTGGTTTAAATATATACGATAATATACAAGATCACGATCAAAGGATACTCTAGAATAGTTTACCATGACTATTCTTCAGATTCTTCTGCCAACTCCTTAAGTGTCGCTGGGGAGAATGATTTCATGCCTAGCTTTTCGATTAAAAACTCGATACGTCCTCGATCTAATGCCTTTGTGAATATATCTGCCAGCTGATACTCAGTGTTGACGAAGTACAGTTCGATCACTCCATTTTCCACTTGCTCTTTGATGAAGTGGTAGCGTATGTCAATGTGCTTCGCCCGGGAATGTTGAACATAGTTGCAGCACAAAGCAATTTCACTTTTGTTATCACAGTACATCGGGATTTTGTAGAATCCAAGACCATAGTCAGTTAATTGTGATCTCATCCAAAGAACTTGAGCACAACAACCGGACATAGCAATGTATTCAGCCTCTGTACTTGATATCGCAGCGCTTTTTTGCCTTTTAGATGCCCAACTAATAAGTCTATCTCCAAGAAGTTGCACACTGCCAGAAGTGCTACGTCTAGTATCTTGACACCCAGCATAATCCGCATCCGCATATGAGATTAGTGCAATAGAGGAATCCTTCGGATACCATAGACCACGATTAAGTGTTCCTGTAAGATACCGAATGATCCTTTTCACAACATGTAAGTGCTTTTCGTTAGGCCGAGCCTGATACCGGGCACACATGCATATAGCAAATTGCAAATCAGGCCTGCTAGCATTTAGATAGAGAAGGGTGCCGATCATTCCACGGTAAAGTTTAGGATCGACAGCTATCCCTTCCTTATCTTCATCTAACTTGGATCTCTCCACCATTGGAGTATCCACGGGGTCACAATTTTCAAAATGATATTTCTTTAATGATTCAAGAGAAAATTTGGATTGATTATTGAAGATGCCTCTGGGATTCTGAGAAATTTTCAACCCTAAGAAAAATGAAATTTTTCCCATCATCGACATCTTAAAACGTGTGGACATAATTTTCTCAAAATGGTCAGACAATCGTTGATTAGTAGCAGCGAATAGTATATCATCAACATAAATTTGTAGCAGTATCATGTCGTTGTCCTCCTTGAGAATGAATAAAGTTGGGTCCACTTTGCCTTTGGAGAAGCCTTTCGAGATGAGATACGACGATAAGAGATCGTACCACGCGCGTGGAGCTTTTTTCAACCCGTAAAGAGCCTTCTTGATCTTGTACACGTGATTAGGATACTCTGAGTTGACGAATCCATTCGGCTGGCTTACATAGACATCTTCCCTTAATTCACCATTGAGAAATGCCGTTTTAACATCCATTTGGTAGACGATCATATTCATGTGAGCAGCATAAGCAAGGAATAGTCTAATTGCCTCCAATCGTGCAACAGGAGCAAAGGATTCTTCAAAGTCAATACCCAAAGCTTGTTGGTAACCTCTAGTAACCAATCTAGCTTTGTTCTTCAGCACTCCACCTAACTCATTGAGTTTAACCTTATATACCCACAACAATGTCAGGATTTCAACGTTGCTGGGTAAAGGAACTAATTCCCACACTTCAAGACGTTGGAATTCATTAAGTTCCTCTTGCATGGCTTCAATCCAAGATGATTTGGTCATGGCTTGTTGCCAGTTTTTAGGTTCATTGTCTGATGGAAATGCATCAAAATAGCAATATAATACATGTTCTTGGAGTTGGTGGCGTGTTAAGACTGGTCGATCGATGTCACCAATAATATTGCGGATTGGGTGATCCTTTGTCCATTTTGTGTTGTGAGTTTCAATCCGTGGTGGTCGGGAGTGACGATTGCAGGATCTTCCTCTGAGGTAGACGCATCGTTAGGGTTTTCGTGTATTTATGAACCAAAGAACGGAAGCTCTTGTAAATGAGAAATTTCCAAATCGTGATCATAGGGATCCACTTCAACATTATTAGGAACGAGTGGGGGTGATGATTCAGGTGTAGTTTAAGAATTGGTGGGGGAAGGAACATCTGGTTCAAGAGTAATAGTAGATGTGTCAGACTGATTTCCATTATCTTGAGCAACAACTTCGGGAATCGGAGCTACTGCTGCAGGTGCAGGAGAATCATTACTCGGTGGATCAAAGAATTCATCAAACATAGGTTGAAATAACTCATCCCACTCGGACCTTGTAGGTGGTATAAATGATGGAGAAGTAGGATCGTTGGGAGTTAATCCAGAACTGATTGTACCGGTTCCCATTTCATGTAATGCGGGTTCAGAGCTGTGTTGCTCAGAAGCCATCGCTGTCAGCTCATCAAAATCGGCATCCAAAGTTTCTACAATCTTGCCAAGACGACGGTTATAAATTCGGTAAGCTTTCTTTGCAGGCGAGTAACCAATGAAAATTCTAATATCAGCCTTCGGTTGAAGTTTGCCCAAATTCTCACTATTGGTGTTTGGATAACACAGTGCACCAAACACATGAAGAAATGAAATATCGGGTTTGTGTCCATGAAGTAGCTCATATGGAGTTTTACCATGGCGTTTACGAATGATGGAGCGGTTTTCGGTATAACATGTGGTTGCCACTGCTTCAACCCATAAGAATAAAGTAGCATTCACATAAATCAACATAGTTTGAGCAGCTTCCATAAGTGTATGGTTACGTATTTCCACGACACCGTTTTGTTGTGGAGTGCGGGCAACAGAAGTTTCATGTGAAATACCTACCTTTTCGTAATAGTTTCGTAGAGTTTGATTAACGAACTCAGTTCCATTATCAGTTTGAATGCGGCGAACAGTAGCGTTAAGACATTCTTGGATCATCTTTAAGAAAGTAATGATATACTCTGGTGCTTGATCCTTGGATGCTAAGAATATTACCCATGTAAACCTTGAGAAATCATCCACCATGACGAGGATGTATTTTCTACCACTCACACTAGCCGTACGCATTAGCCCGCAAAGATCCATGTGCAAAAGATACAGTGGTTCTTGGTTGGTGTCTTTAGCTTTAGGTTTGTATGATTTCTTGGTGCTTTTCCCCAAAGAACACGCGGAACATAAATGATCCTTGTCGAACTTAAGTTTTGGAAGACCACGAACAAGTTCGTTTTTAGCCAAATGGTTAATAGCATCAAAGTTAAGATGAGATAACCGGCGATGCCACAACCATGACTTGGTATTTGATACTTTGGAGAGAAGGCAAACAGGAGAGGCGGCCATCATGTTTTGAGTAGACAATGTATACAGATTATCCCCTCGAGAACCTTTTAACAAATCATTTCCTGCAAGATCGCGAATAAAGCAAGTATGTTGTCGAAAAGCCACCTCAAGGTTAGAATCATAAAATTGTCCCACTGAAAATAGATTGTGACCAAGTCCCTCCACATAATAAACCCTTGAAATCGTAACATTCCCAATTTGGTATTCACCATAACCCATGATCTTCGCAATATGGTCGTTGGCGAACTTAACCGTTCCTAGAAATTTGCTGACGAAATTTCTGAGCATCGAGTGGTCTCCAGTCATATGTTTGGAGCACCCCGAGTCCAAATACCAAAGAATAATTTGGACGACCTAAAAATATCACCAAACAAAGACGATGTATCGGAATCTAATTGTTCCTCTGAGTTAGCAGGTACATATATAATTATCTTAGATTTGCTATCAGAAGAATCTTTAGGTTTCTAAATTTTCTTACTAGTTGTTGGTTTAGATTCTAGTTGTCTAGTATTCTGAGGTAATTTTTTATCGGGGACAGTAATACTGGTAGGCACAATAGTGGGGACAGACCTAGTTAAATGGCCCTTTTTCCATTTCTTAGTGCTAGTGTTCCTATTTAAAGGACGCCGAGACCTAACTTCCGTGGATGTGATCCTAGTTAAAGGGCACTTAGTTTCATTAGCAGTGAAGGTCCTACCAGTGGGTTTCCATTGCCAACCAAATTGGGTGAATTTCTTCCCCGTTGGAATCCATTCAAGATTGTTCCTAATAGCATACAATTCATTCACGTGATCAACAAGGCATAAATCATGACGCTGAGAAAACATGCATTCATTACAAATCCAACATTTCGAATTAGAATTCACATTTTGCTTAGGTTTCCACTCAGATGGAGAACCTTTTGTCTTAGCTACATGATTCTTTTTATTTAAAACTGAAATAACATTCCTAGGTGCACTTCTACTTTCTTCTTCTCAGTCCTACTAGTGGAAGGCTTGATCCTATCTTTCTTGTCTTGAGATCCTTTAGCCTTAGTGGACATAATTACTCTTGTAGAAGCCAAGGGAACATTAGTTACAGATTTTGACTTAGCCTTGATGGGTGAATTTAAAACAGGCTTAGCTCCTGGGTCTTATTGAATGGAGTAATGGCAATGGTGGTTTGTTGTTTAGGTGGTACAGATATCGGTTGCCCAATGTACTTAAGTTTGCTAAATAATCCTGAACGCGATCCAAATATAATAAAAGCAAATATATACGATGACTTGTGGGATCTAGTTCACGCCTGTCATCAACGATCTCTCTAGCTAGATCTCCATGTTCTAAGGCATTTTTCATGTATGTGGCAAAATTAGTTGGACTTTTCTTAAATTTTGGGTCCCGATATAGCACACGTGGGTTGGGTTTGGAAGCACTAGAGGTCGAGGCAGAGATTGTAGCGGGATTATCAACAACTTCTCGTCCTTTGAGTTGAAGTGTCTCCTTTAGTTCAGCCAAAACTATGTTTTTGTCGATGAGTTGAATTTTTAAGTCAGATATTTCCTCGCTCTTACGGTTCAGTTTGTCAACAAGTGACTTTTGCTTTGTCGCATTAAAAGCGAAGTGATTTTCTAAAGAACCATAAATTTGTGAAAAACCCTACTTTACATTATCAAGCTCCCTTATCATAGAAGAAATTCTATCTTCTAGGGCATGATTCTTAATTTCTGCAGCCTCTAGTTCCAATTTCTCTGCTACTGATTCTCTCTTTAGTCTCATAATTTCTTCCTCTAAAGCCTGAACTACTTGAATCATCTTCTCACTTGTCTCAACGGAGTTTTCACAATCATTTGTTTTTTAAAGAGTTTCATTTTTAGATTGATTTTCAATCTCAAGAGATATACAATGTTGTTGAAGCTCATTAAAACTTTTTGAAAGTGTGTTATAAGAATCTTGAAGCTTTAAAAATTCAGCGTTGGATTCATGACAAGAATGATTATCTACATTAATCACAGGCTCAACAATATTCATAGATATATCATGCACATCATCACATTTATTCACAGTAGTAGATGAAATCTCATGAGCATATTTAAGAGAAACAACTTGCATCACTTCGAGAGACACTATATGTTCTAAGAAACGGTCATATTCGGATAAAATCTTTTCTTTCTCAATTAAATGTTGTTCATAAGCATCATCCATTTCATAGAAAACTTTTTGAACTTCACCAATTTCAAAACTTAGATTACCCGCTAGATCAGAGACTCCATTTTTAATATGATTCACAAACGGAACGATATCTTTCTCAAACACCGTTTTCATGTGTTCGAAAGCCCATTCTCCAGCGGTTAGAGCCGTTGAAGTCGTACATTCCAGGATGACCTTGTCAAACTCGGTAAGGTATCGCTCAATCTCTTGCAAGCTGAGCTTTACCGTACTTACCGGTGGAAGATTCTTAGGAATTTCCTTCGGTACGTTCGAGTTAACGAGTGTAGGAATTATACTAAGGCATTCTCTAGTAGGCATGAAAGTGGATGTTTGGCTAGTTCTCTTTTTCATATTAAATCGAGTTCTAAGATCTATTGTAGCATTTGTTGCATTCATTTGAGCATAGTCATATTCAGGATATGTAGGAAGTAATTTTAACCGCTTCTCGTCATATGGTGTCATGCTCTCGATTCATTCAAGAACACAATCGGATCTAATACCAATCCTAACTTGGTTGCATCACAAAGTCGTGGGTTGTGGTGAAATGCTTGCTTTGCATACCCCGGGTTAGGTGGTAGGTCTATTAGACGAAATAGACTGAACTCTTGAAAAGAAGAATGAAACAAGTGTACTAAATGTGAAGCATCATATTGTTTTAAAAGCAAAATTTCAGTATTTTTAACTCTCTCGGACGCCTTACTTTCCGTTTCAACTCTTTTAGACTCGAGAATTTCGAAATCCGTTTGAAGTTTTTGAAAGTTATTAACGACTGACTCTTTTTCTTTAAGTTCTTTCGAAAGATTTGCTCTTAAACTCTCAATTTCTAGTAGACTATCCATTTGGACTTGCCTAAACTTATCAAATTCAGGATTTGTTAAGTTCGTGGACACTGGAGTTAATTCCAAGGTTTTAACCTTTTCCTTATGCAAAGCAAGCTCCGCAGATAGAGTCTGATTAACATTGAGGGTTTCAAGGACCGCATTATTCATTTGGTTAAGCAAAGATGCCGAGACCATAAGCAAATCAGGTTGAGCAGACGAATTGGTAGTCGTAATAGCTCCCGGTTGTGGTTCACTCAAAGTCTGGGGACTTGCATTGATATTGATATCATTGTTTGTCTCCTCGATTGAGTTACTAACCACCGGAGGTTGTTCCGAATACTCAGACACTTGCTCAACTTGATAAGGTACAATACTAGTATCTTTAGCAGTATTTGGTACCTCAGAAATTGTATCAGCTCCATAAAGTGAAAGATTTGCCATGAGAGCTGCTTTGGCGGTGTTGAGATCATCACAGTCAGAGTCGTATGCATCCAAATCATCACATTGATATGCGGAATTGTTTGTGATGGCTGCTGTGAGAACGTCAGTGTCCGCTACTCCCGGATCTGCGAGAAATGCCAACTCTTCTTCGTCGAGCTCACGTCCTTGGGCTTGAGCATTCACCAATTAGATCTTCTCCTGAAACCATGTGCCGTCCCTTTTCCTCTTGGGCTGCTTGCACTCTCGGGCCATGTGCCCTTCCCCATTGCTGTTGTAGCATATAATCACCTTCATTTTGCTAGTGCTATTTCCTCTTGTAGCAGTAGTGTTAGATGAACGTGCACCAGCATTAGATGAATTAGGTCTCCCCTGAAGTGGTTACACCATGACTCTGCCATCCTGAATTGTAGCCTGTTGTCGAGAGTTAGAAGAGTTCCTTAACTGATTGTTAGTTGTTGCTAGACCTCTGTAACCTCGTTTGTTTAATGTTTGAGTTTGATAAGCAGCCATTTGAGCAAGTATATCAGTAGGACTATCCCCTTGTCTAAACTCAAGAATAGGGATCTCATCATCACAGTAGAATGCTGGTGCTGATTAAGCTACAAGTTGATTTGATGGAGCACTAACTTGTTATGAGTAATGGAGTTGAGGAGCCTCATATTGTTGATAGGTAACAACAGGGTTTGTTGGAGGTTGATGGTGAATAATGGTGTGAAGCATAAGGTAACGGATGTGAATCTCCTTGTGATGATGTTGCTGGTTGTTTGTGTTGTTGGTGATAAGATGTGGGAGGTTGTGGAAAGATCGAATACTGTGGGAAGCTTGGTGTTTGATACAATGGTTGATAGGAAGATTGGTGTCCCAAAGCAAACGGAGAGTTGTGATATGACAATGTAGGATTGTTTGCCATTAGTGCCAATGGTTCATGATAAGATCCCTGAGAGATGCGTTTTTGGATCACGTGCTTCTCGTGTAGTTGCAAGAAGGCATAGAGTTGATCTAAATTTGACTTGTGCAAATCTCGAATCATCTTAACATCGGTGACATACTGACTCCATTCTTGGGGTAACGTGTTCAAAAACTTTGTGTTTAGTTGAAATTGTTCAATCCTTAGATTATACACGTTCATGTCATTCATCAAAGTGGTGAAACGCCAGTAGTAATCGTGAAGAGTCTCCCCTGGAATGTACGTAAACCTATCAAACAAGTCATACAATTGACATTCTCGTTGTTGCTTTGTGAGAGAGGTCCCTTGTAACAAAACAGCTAATCAATCCCAAAGATTCTTTGCCACTGCGTGTTCACTTACCATTCTAAAGATATCGAGTGGAAGGGCTTGAAGAATTGTCTGAACGGCCCTTTCATCTGCATCGGCAATGATTTTGTTAGAATCGGTTAACTCATGATACTCCCTAGCCCGTGTCACATTGTTGATGGTAACTTCTCCCCAATCTAATGGACCTTTTTCAATTGATTGAAGCATAAGTCGACCATTGGGTTTGCCCATGATGTACGTTGTCATGCGACCTTGCCATGCTTCAAACAAATCTTTGATGAGCAAAGGTGGGCGAGTGTCGGTACCCGAAATGATTGATATATCGGTAAGAGAAGTCATGGTTGGCATATATGAATGTGAATTCATTTTATGATCCCTAGAAAAAAGATTATAAAAAATGATCGAGCAATGAAATAAGATTATGTGCTTTAATGTTGTTTAAATAAAGATATTATGATCTTTTGATTGTGTGTTTTTGTTAATGTCTCCAAATAAATTCAAAGATGAAAAATCCTCTAAGTGTTGCAAATGATAGCTGATCGTACTCCTAGATCGGACTCCCAGATCGTATCCTGATCGTACTCCCTGATTGTGTCCTGATCGTACTCTCCAATCCTACTCAAGTGATCGAATCCTGGATCGTACTCACTTATCCTACTGAAACGATCGTACCCTAATCGAAGCCTAGATCGTACTAAGCTATCGTACTAAAGCGATCGTACCCTGATCGAAGCCTAGATAGTACTAAGCTATCATACTGAAGCGATCGTACCCTGATCGTAGCCTAGATCGTACTAAGCTATCGTAGTCACAGATCGTAACGTGGACCGTACTTGGCAATCGTACTCCTTGATCGTAGCTTGGATCGTACTAAGCAATCGTAGTCACATATCGTAACGTGGATCGTACATGGAAATCGTACTCCTTGATCATAGCTTGGATCGTAGAGAGCTATCGTAGTCACAGATCGTAACGTGGATCGTACTTGTGATCGCAGTTAGACCGTAGTATTAGATCGTGACTATGGATCGCAAGTAGAAACCCCCAGGGTTTATGCAATCACAAAATCAGATCGTACCCCAAAAAATAAGCCGAGACTTAAGAGCAACAAGAAAGAATGGATTTTTACCTTGGAATTTGTGATTCTAACCAAACGACTATCACCAAATCGTTACTAGAACTATTTAGAAGAGATATAGATCCCTTGGAATCAAAAAACACGAACAAAATTTTGTAACTTTTGGAAAAATCAATCAAAAACACATGAACACACTTAGAAAAGTATGAACAACACAAAACCAATCTTTATTTCATCCCATAGCTCTTGATACCAATTGTAGAACAATGATAATCTTTATTTATCAAGAGGGTTGATGTTTTCTAGAGAGAGAAACTTAGAGAGAGAAATGAAAGAAACTATGTATTATGAAAGTTAGAAATGAAACAACCAACACCTTTTACCATGGTGGAAAGAGGCTTATATACCCAAGTCCTTAATGGACTTGGGCCTCCGGCCCATGAACACGCTTATGGGTCGGGCTATTTAAGATATGTTACTAAAACACTACTACGAGCCTATAACTATATTTTTGGGGTGACCGAGACTTTCTTTATACGTAAAACGTATTTCCAACATAGGTTTTCGTGACCGAAGCACGCCCGTAGCCTATAATCCGTCTTTCATTATCAACGTGGGTTCATTGCCTCACACTCTTTTAAATGTTTTATAAAATGATTTGTAAACCCGCGAGGGAGATAACATGCTAGTTTTTGATAAAAATAGAACACAAGTAGTCCTGATGGTATGCTTAATGATATGGAACCGAATGATGCTATGACCCAATAAAACGAGATAAAAATGATTATTAGTAGTTAGGTTATGTCACTTAAAGTCCCATTAGCATGAATTATGAACTACCGGGATTTGGTAGACGCTTATGCATATGATAGTACTATTTGGGGACGATCACCCTAGTTCGCGCCTTGACGGTTGATCCCCATCGTAGCACATTGATTGGTAAGCGAATTTATGTATGAGAAGATTTACATAGCGTGATTTTTGTGACAACACGCTAACTTAGATGGGCAAATTTTTTGTCAGGTTCGCGGCCCGTTGTTTGTGATAGTAAGGTAACAATGTCATGCGGCTAATAATAATCCAATACAATTCAATAATGATGCAAATGACGATAATAATGTTACCTATAATGGTAATATTGAGGCTACGGTCTCAAGGACGGTTTAAGATGTATGCTTTGATTTATATATTGTCTGACTAGCAATACGAGGACTTACTTCTGATATT
This sequence comes from Glebionis coronaria, assembly GCA_025667525.1. Lineage (NCBI taxonomy): Eukaryota > Viridiplantae > Streptophyta > Magnoliopsida > Asterales > Asteraceae > Glebionis > Glebionis coronaria. The sequence continues at coordinate 578,909 of JANFOE010000102.1, forward strand.
ATACTTGTGTTCTGAATTCAAGGATTATTTTATATAACGGTTTTATTAAACTCTATGAATTCACTCGGCATTCGCTGATATGATTTTTGCATGTTTTTATCTCAGATGCTTGAAGGTAATTCGGATGGAGATCGACTCTGATGGCCCACATAATAATAAAACTGTTCATTCGATCTATGTTTGGTAAACTTAATGACCTTTATAATTTGGGACCTGTTGTACACTTGAAACTTTTATTTAGAATGAATGTATGTTAAACCTTGTACAACCATTTTTATGTGTTGTCTATGATTGGAGTTATTGTGCTATCTCGTAACACTCTAAAGACTCTTCCGCTGTACCGATATAAAATTTTAGAGTGTTACAGTTTCGTACCAGAGATCTTGTTATAGAGAACGAAAGATTTTAAAAACCAAGTTTTTGAACAAAACATTTCAAAATATTTTAAGTATAAGCATTTGAGAAAATATTAAAAAATCTTTTGACTATAACGGTGCCAAAGATCTCCGACGTTACCAACAAGCCTTATTGAGAAGACATATATTTTGATATATATAATTTAATTTATATATATATATATATATATATATATATATATATATATATATATATATATATATATATATATATATATATATATATATATATATATATATATATATATATATATCGTGGTTTCAGTATGTAACTGTTTGATAATTATTTTATGCTAATATGAGATATATATAAATGCAGATTGTCATGGATGACCCTAATATTCCTATAGAGAACCATGTTATTCCCGAACCTAATGTAGATGATAACCCTTATTTAGACTTTGTGGATTATGATATGGATGATGATGAGGAGGAACCATTTAAGGATCCCGAGCCCGAGATAGGACTAGGAGATCAGATTGCTCCTCAGGTTGATATGGTAGAGAATGATAATGATAATGTTGGTATTGAGAATGATGATGAGATTGGGATAGATAATGTAGATAATGAAGATGACGACGAGGATGTCGAGGAGGATATAGGTAAAGATGATGAGGTTGACGATGATGATGAGGCTGACCTTATTTACCCTTATGATGTACTGAAGGGTGAGCCCTTACCCCCTCCAGTTTATTGGTCTAATTCTGAGATTGAGCTACTTAGAGATGAATTGTCTGAATTGTCTGAATCTGATTCTGAATTAGAGGATGATGAGGATGATGATGCACCTGATGGTACTGATGGTATTGCTACTCGTAGACATGTGATAGGAGAGTCGTCTAGGGTTCGAGAGGCTACTCATATTGATGGTCTTGCACCATGGGCCTTAAGACGTGATTTAGATGCTTCCCGTGCTCAGGGTAGTATGACAGAGGTTGGATTAGGTGTTGTTCAAACACATGTTGCTTATTTGGAGTCGAAGACTAAGGTTGGTGAGAAAGAGTGGGAATTGCTTAATTTGGATTTGACTGATGTAGAGCGTGGTTTGAATGAGGCTTTTAGGAGGTTATCTGTGTTAGAAAGTGGTGAGTTTGCTGAAATGAAGAAAAAGATGAATACTATGGAGATTCAGTTGAGTGTAGATCGTGCGATGCGTGAGAAAGCTGAGAAAGAGTTGAGTATATCTATTGGTTGGAACAGTAGGTTTTATGCTAAGATGGTTGAAAGAAGAGTGATTCGTAAGCGCCTAGCTGAAGATGTGTCTTGTGATCGTCCGATGAAGATACAAAAGACGGTGGATGATGGACCATCTGGCGGTTCTCAGTAGACCAGTCTATCATTAGTAGTAACCTTTGTATATTTTGTACCTTTTGTAACCTTGACTGAACCGACTTATTAGTTAGTAGATATGGCACGAATTTTGGGCTTGTATAGTGCTAAAAACTTTGATATGGGATGTAAATTAAGACAATGCTTTTCTTTCAAATCCAATGAAATATATATCTTGTCTTGAATTCCATATTGTGCCTTATTTGTATTTTGATTATGAGTTCATTCCATCCTATATGAATCCTTTGTTGGTTGAATGTTTAATACTTTGAAATTGTGAAATTATAGAACCAGGCCGCCCAAGAAAGCTGTGACTGAGGATGATGTACGTAGGATTATTGCGAAGCAAGTTATCGCATCTATGACTGAATTTATGGCAAATGCTAGAAATGGAGCTGGCAGTAGTGGAGCTAGCGGTAGTGGAGCTGGCGGTAGTGGAGCTGGCAGTAGTGGAGCTCGCAGTAGTGGAGCTGGCGGTAGTGGAATTGGTGGTACTAATGTGAATGTGAATGCTAATAATGTGAATGCTAATGTTGGAGGAAATGTAGGAGGACTTGGACCTAATGCACCTGAAGTCGGTGGCTGTACTTATGTGACGTTCATGAAGTGTGAACCTCTACCTTTTAATGGAACTGAAGGTGCTGTAGGATTAAGCCAGTGGATTAAGAATATTGAGTCGGTGTTTCGGATTAGTAAGTGTAAGGAGGAAGATAAGGTGACTTTTGCTATGGCTAGTCTAAAAGGTCGTGCGTTGACTTGGTGGAACGAGAGATTTGCTTTCATGGGTATTGATGCTGCTAATTGTGACAATCCGTCAATTTTAGGTCGATATTTTAATCTCGACTATTAAATATTATATATTTACTTTAATGAGAATTTTAAATTATCGGCTAACCGAGAAGGTTATAGCTTGAAACTTAACGTAGGAATGTCGCTTCGATGAAAACCGACAATAAATACATTAAGTATCGATATTATATTCTCAAATTATCATATGAATGATTTTATTATATTTAATCTTTATTTCTCGTGTTTTACGTTTTACTGAATGACGAGAACTACTAATGATCGCGATACCGACGAATGCCCAAAAATTTACGTTTTATTATTGATTGTCTCGATATTTAATATTTTCGACGTTTTCGATTTAATTACGTTTTAAGTCGCGTCGAAGTTATATTATCATATTTAAGAAGCGTTTCAACTTTAAAAAAAAAAAAATTTTATGAGACCCGAGTCCCGTAAATATTTTCAAAATTTAATATTTACATTTTCTACCCTTACAACTATTTAATTTCATTTTGGACCAAAACTATCACAAATTGGCAAAAACTACCCCTCCAGCACTACTATAAATTCATTTTCCACTCACATTCTTTATCATTTTCCATATTTTAAACAAAAAAATAAAAATCTCTCTCTTTCTTCCTATTTATGCCGTCCATAACCCCATTCAAAACACCTTTTGATCTTGAAAATTTACTTTGATTCATTAAAAACTAATCAATGACCCATTATTGGTTTTGAAAGAGGATCGTTATGGTATAAAAATTTCTTCCATGCACCTAATTTTATTTTTTTCTCATATAATCCATGCTTGTTTGATCTACATATTGTTTATGTAGTGTTGTTAATATTATTATAATAGAAATTTTGAGTGCTTGCATGTATGAATTTTTTTTATGGTGATTTATAAGAGGTGATCATGAAAGTGTGTTAGGAGTTTGATTAATGGATTACAATGATATTAGGGTAATACTAGAAGTATAAAATTGGTTAAAATGGATTAAAATATTGTTTTAGTATGATTTTTAAACATGTATTTTTAGGCAGTGAGTTTAAGGCCATTTTTGGGTAACTTACTCTATTATTATTGTTTAACTAATTAGATAGGGTTGTAGAGAATTTCGTTAGCTTCGATTTGATATAAAGTAGCACTTCCAACTCCAAACGAGTGCGAAGTTACAACAATTTTAGTATTTGTGTACCGGGAGACGGGTATCGACACAATCTGAAAATTGTTGTCGATATTTGAATCGAATCTCGAGGACTATTGAATGAGTTTTGAAAATGTTCAAGGACTGATGTAGGAGTCTAAACCTCAGGTCATGAGTGTATTTTCAAACCCGAGTGTCGGTTTTATAAATGGAGTTGTTTAGATATGTCAAAATGGTTTTACGAAGGTGTGTCGGGCAGAAGGTCTTAGAAGTAATATTTTTGAACAAATATTAAACTGAGTATTATCCATATTATATGTGAGTTTGTGATCAAGTTTCGTCGAAATCGGACAAGTCTAGATAGGGTATATTGGTGTGTACATTTGGAGTGTACATGCTGATTGGTATGTTGGACACGTAGTTCAATACTTATGTGGCGTGAGTAGAGTATTCACTATTGGACATGGTGATTTACTCAAGTGTTAAGTCATTATATAAATGACTTAGCTACTGGTCCGAGAGAATTAAAATGATAGTTTGACTTGCATTGACTTGGCGTCTTAAGACGGGTCAATATCGAGAATGCAAGTGTTTAAAAGAATAGTGTTGAATAAATGGGTATAGTAATAACACTTGTATTATTAAATTTTTCGGGATTGTCTTAGTTTTGTAATTTTGATTTTTATATTATTTAAGTATGATTTATACTTAAGTCTATTATTAACGAACACGCCTTATTTGGTAGGTTGCGGTTTTCGTGTTTAAACGGGCATCACTAATCGTCGGCGATCGTCTCATTACCACTATTGGCTAAGGTGAGTATATAGCCTCGCTTTTAACATGTTTACTTGTTTTATAAAAACCGCGAGAGGGATAACATGATTGTTTTAATAAAAATAATGGGTACAACGAGAAGTTGTGGAAATCCCATTAATGGGTGCAACGAGAAGTTGTGGGAATCCTGTTTACTTGAAATGTATTTATTGAAATTGAAAGGTACAACTGTAAGTTGTGATAAACTCATGATTGTTTTAAAATTGAACACGAGGAACTTAATTGTATGTTTAGATGAAAGTTATTATATAAGTTTGTTTAGCCTTAAAAGACCCATGAATAGTGAATTGTTAATCGAAGTAACGCTAATGCAATGGATAGATCTATCGGGGTGACGCCCAGTCCGGTCGCGACTAGCTATCGCGTGGTGTTGTGATGCACAAGTAATGAAACATCGGATGCATTGTATAAGAGAAATATACGCACTTGGCTAGGTGTGTTGGGTTGAAATAATATATGTTAACGTTCAATGTCACGAGACTTATGTAATGACACGATAATTATGTATGTACAACATAATTGTCCTTGATAAATTATTAACCATGGAAGGTTATTTTGAATACTTGTGTTCTCTTTATTTAAATTAAACTCTATAAATTCACTCGGCAAATTTAGTTGACTTTTTAACATGTTTTATCTCAGGTCCATATAGAAGGCACTCGAGGAATGCGGTTTCTTGAAGCTTGCTTATTTGAAATGTTTTGGCCCGCTTTCATAAATTATATCCATCCAAAGAATCTTTTATTATTTACTGTGTTTGTAAACTTTAAATTATCAGGGACCGTGTGAAAAGTTTTATTGTTAAATGAAAATGAATGGGTGTTTTTATTAAAACGACTCGTTTTGAGCCGTTTTCTATGATTATGATATTGAGCCATGATAGTAACACCCAATGACCCTTCCGCTTATGACCGAAATTTGGGGGTGTTACAGATTGGTATCAGAGCTCAAGTTATAGAGAACGAAAAGATTTCCCAAAAATGAATTTTTGAAATCTTTTAACTATAACTGTTTCAAGCGAAACCTCCGAGTTGCCAATGGACGAGAATGAAAGTATTTATATATATGGGATTATATATATGTTGTAATCTTTATCTATTATTTGAACTTGTGAATTACAAGGTATGTTTTCCTTTATTTAATTATAAAGGATAATTTTATACTTATACGAGATTTATACGACGTAGATTGTCACGAAGCCACCCTAGTCATTTTTATGCTAGCGCCGAAGCTATTCCTGAAATGAATCCTGTTATTCTCGAGATTAACTAAGTTGTAGATATACATGATCCCAACGAAACGGTTAATATTCTTGCTGATATTCTTTTGGTTACGAGGATTTTGATTTCCTTGGTTCTTATTCTTAATTTATCGATCCGTTCATTTCGTTTAGCAAATTTAATTTGCATTTTCATTAATCTTCGACATTATACTGTTTTGATAAAAACAAGTTTGTCCGAGATGGTACTATTGATTGTTAGGAACTGAGATTGATTGTTATGGTGTTCACATGCCAACCAGGATTCCATATCATATCACTGACCATTTTCTGTTAAATCAGTTTCTCATTTGTTTCGATCTTGATCTCTAGCGTTGAGCTAGCGATGCTTAAATAAAGTGATTTATAATCGTTGAAATAAATTGGCCATTTATTTGAACAAGGAAATTATAAATTGTTGAACTACAAATTTCGGAATCTTATTTGGGAGGACTTGATCAATCCATGGAAATAATGATTCATAAACGTGTGGGATTAAGCATATAGCATCTGCGTGATTAAACTCTTATTGACTCATAATTCGTCTGTTTGAATCATTCTTTGATTTTGTTCCTCTAATTCCTTGATCGTGAGATGGTTGTATTGGGGCTTTTCCAAAACCGCCAATTGAGGAGGATATCAAGCGTCTCTGAAAAAACGTTGAAGAAATCTTCTTCTTGGGGGACCGAGGAGCCTTCTTAGCCATGTGAATTATCTAGTAACTCTTGTGGATTAGTCTATCAATTGTAGTATCTTCCAAATCCCTAACTAAACTATGACAACAGTTAGTAGGACTAGTCTTTTAAGTTGGATGGCATGAGACGATGATTATCTATAATGCTTAACAATACAACTTGTACAAGTTTGTGATCAATGGAATGACTATCTTTTGATTTCTAATTCTACATCGTTCTATTATTATCTTTCTTTGCTTTTCTCTTTAAATTCATGTGGTATAATGCAATCATTGAATGAATACTCATTATGATTTGATTTGCGTTACACAAGACTCATGCAGTCAATGAAAGCTATGACTGAAGCACGAATGCGCCAAGTTATTAGTGAATAAGTTGCTGTATCTTTAGTTGAATTCATGGCCAACATGAATGATGGATCTGGAACTGGAGCTAAAGCTAAAACTGGTGGAACTGGAACCGGTGGAGCTGAAGCTGAAGCCGATAATGTTCATGGAACGGATGGAACAAATATGGTCAAAGTTAGAGGCTATAACTACACTTTATTCATTTAGCGCAAACCGTAGACTCTTAAGGGGACTAAAGATGATGGATGATTGTGTCAGTTGTTGAAAAGCTACTCTCCAAGGTCGTACATTAACTTGGTGGAATGGCAGACTTGCTTCCATAGGTATCGTTACTTATGGGACACCATTGACTAAGGTGAGGAAGCGGTAGAAGTTTGTCCTCGAAGTATTTCCAAAGTATGGAGCAAGTATTGTACAATATGAGACTGAAGGGAACTAACATTGGTAAATATATCAAGTGTTTCCAAAAATTGACTCCTTTATGTCCAAGAATTGTGGAACCCGAACCGTCAAGGTCAAGCAGTATATTCACGGCTGACCAAGAATATACGCGGTGATGTGACTTCTTCTAAGCCATTTACTATTTGTGAAGCTGTCTGCATGGTTTATTAGCTCGTGGGACACATAGTCCAAGGCAAGGCTGATGAGGTTACTGAAGGGGAAAAATAATTCAAAACTGAAAATTCTTTTCGTGCATTAGAGCTCGTAAGTATATCGAAAAAGGTTGTGGATTATTCATGGCTTAGGTATCGTAGAAGGAATCGTAATGAAGGTGAGTAGAGATATTGTAGTCATTCGTGACTATCCTGAAGTGTTTATGGATGATTTGCCAAGGCTTCCGCCTCCAAGGCAAATATAATTCTTAATTGATCTAATCTCTTGTGCTACAACTGTAGCACGTGTGCCATATAAATTAGCTTCATCCAAGCTGAAAGAATTATTTGTGCAGTTTTAAGAACTATCTGATTGATGTTTTATTCGACCGAGCTCGTCAGTTTGTAGAACTCCTATTCTATTCGCTAAGAAGAAAGATGATTCGTTTTGTATGTGTACTGATTACCGAGAGCTGGATAAGCTAACGATCAAGAATCGTTACCCATTTCAATAAATTGATGATCCTCAAGTTCAATTCCCACTAGGTGCAAACAACCTTGAAGTGGCCACGCCAACCTCCTGAAAAGGGAGGGCTTTACGTGGTTTGAGTCTGTGTGGCGGTGGGCTCAAACCCCGTGGATTAGTCGGCCAATGAGTCGGAAATCACGGTTACCAAAAAAAAAAAAAAAACTTCAAAACTCTCGTGTTTTCTCCAAGATTCTGGTGTTTTCTCCAAGATTGATCTTTGTTTTTCTTATAATCAACTTCACATACGCGAGGAAGATATTCCTATTATGGCGTTTAGAACTTGTGATGATAATTATGATTTTAGGGTTATGCCTTCTGGTTTGACCAATACACCTGATGTATTCATTGACTTAACGAATTGTATGTGTAAGTCGTGTCTTGATAAATTTGTGATTGTTTTCATTGATGTTATTCTAATCTGCTCTAAGAGCGAGGAAGAACATGCCGAACACTTAAAGATCATCTTGAACTTGTTAAAGAACGAAATTTGTACTCGAAACTCTCAAAGTGTGATCTTTGGCTTAGTTCCGTATGATTTCTCTTACATGTGATTAATAAAAGTGGGGTACTTGTCATTCCTGTGAAAATCGAAGCTATTGAAAATTTGAATGTTGCAACTATTCCAACTGAAGTACAACAAATTCTAGGTTTGGCTGGTTATTATTGAAGGTTTATTGAAGGATTATCCTTGATATCAAAACCAGTATCTAAGCTAACTAAAAAGAATGAACCATATGTGTGGGGCGATGATGAAGAGAAAGCTTTTCAGACCATGAAAACAAAACTCTGCAGCACACCGATCTTATCGTTACCTGAAGGAAGTAAAGGTTTTGTTGTTGATCGTGATACATCTCCTATATGATTTGGAGCTGTTTTGACTGTGTATGCTTGTAAGAAACCTAGGAAGAATGAGTAAACTGCACAACCCACGACTTGTAATTGGGTGCGGTGATTTTACTCTTCGTCTATTGAGACATTAATTTTATGGCACTAATGTACGGTATCCACCGATAGTAAGAACCTACAATATATTCTGGAAATAAAAGAGGTGAATTAGCCTTTAAGTGATTACGATTATGTTATTCGTTATCATTCGTGAGGTAGGAGTAACTTACAATGGATTCATTGTTATGCTCTTGAAAACTCAGCCTGGATTTGATTTAATTTGTGTCAGTGTTGACCGATTGATTCTGCTCATTTTATTCCGATAAATAAAATTATCGCGCGAACTAAGAACCGTTGTTAACTGGTCGTAGTAGACATAGAAGTTATGATGATGTGAAGCGAAAACCTTTGGAAATCGAGGTAGGTGGAAAAGTTACGCCAAAACTATCACCATGAAAAGGTTGTTATATATTTTGGAAAACATGGGAAGTTAAGTCCCCGTTAGTCTGGACCATTCAAGATGATATCAAGAGTAGGTCCAGTGGCATGAAAACTTAAATTACCTCGTGAACTACAAGGAATTCACAATACTCTTTCATATGTCGAACTTAAAGAAATTTCTTCCTGACGAAGATCTTATTATCTCTCTTGATGAAGTATGAATCGACGGTAAGTTGCATTTCATCAAAGTACTTGTTGATATTATCGATAAGGAAGTTAGGCAACCGAAGCAAAGTCGTATTCCTATTGTCAAATCTGATGGAACTCAAGACGAGGACCACAATTCCTTTAACCCTTTGATTTCAATGAGCGATCGAGGAAGAACGCAAGTTGATCTTCGGGACGAAGATCCCAATTTGGTGGGGATAATGTGACAATCCGTCAATTTCAGGTGGATATTTTAATCTCGACTATTAAATATTATATGTTTGCTTTAATGAGAATTTTAAATTATCGGCTAACCGAGAAGGTTATAGCTTGAAACTTAACGTAAGAATGTCGCTTCGATGAAAACCGACAAGAAATACATTAAGTATCGATATTATATTCTCAAATTATCATAGGAATGATTTTATTATATTTAATCTTTATTTCTCGTGTTTTACGTTTTACTGAATGACGAGAACTACTAATGATCACGATACGGACGGATGCCCAAAAATTTACGTTTTATTATCGATTGTCTCGATATATAATATTTTCGATGTTTTCGATTTAATTACGTTTTAAGTCATGTCGAAGTTATATTATTATATTTAAGAAGCGTTTTAACTTTTAAAAAAATATTTTTACGAAACCCGAGTCCCGTAAATATTTTGAAAATTTAATATTTACATTTTCTACCCTTTCAACTATTTAATTTCATTTTGGACCAAAACTATCACAAATTGGCAAAAACTACCCCTCCACCACTACAATAAATTCATTTTCCACTCACATTCTTTATCATTTTCCACATTTTAAACAAAAAAATAAAAATCTCTCTCTTTCTTCTTATTTATGCCGTTCATAACCCCATTCAAAACAACTTTTGATCTTGAAAATTTACTTTGATTCATTAAAAACTAATCAATGACCCATTATTGGTTTTGAAAGAGGATCATTATTGTATAAAAATTTCTTCCATGCACCTCTTTTATTTTTTTCTCATATAATCCATTCTTGTTTGATCTACATATTGTTTATGTAGTGTTGTTAATATTATTATAATAGAAATTTTCAGTGCTTGCATGTATCAATTTTTTTTTATTTTTTTTATGGTGATTTATAAGAGGTGATCATGAAAGTGTGTTAGGAGTTTGATTAATGGATTACAATGATATTAGGGTAATACTAGAAGTGTAAAATTGGTTAAAATGGATCAAAATATTGTTTTAGTATGATTTTTAAACATGTATTTTTAGGCAGTGAGTTCAAGGCCATTTTTGGGTAACTTACTGTATTATTACTGTTTAACTAATTAGATAGGGTTGTAGATAATTTCGTTAGCTTCGATTTGATATAAAGTAGCACTTCCAACTCCAAACGAGTGCGAAGTTACAACAATTTTAGTATTCGTGTACCGGGAGACGGATATCGACACAATCCGAAAATTGTTGTCGATATATGGATCGAATCTCGGGGACTATAGAATGAGTTTTAAAAATGTTCAAGGACTGATGTTGGAGTCTAAACCTCAGGTCATGAGTGTATTTTCAAACCCGAGTGTCGGTTTTATAAATGGAGTTGTTTAGATATGTCAAAATGGTTTTACGAGTTGAAGACGTAAATCTGTCCGGTTTTTATAACACGAAGGTGTGTCGGGCAGAAGGTCTTAGAAGTAATATTTTTGAACAAAATTTAAACTGAGTCTTATCCATATTATATGTGAGTTTGTGACCAAGTTTCGTCGAAATCGGACAAGTCTAGATAGGGTAGATTGGTGTGTATATTTGGAGTGTACATGTTGATCGGTATTTTGGACACGTAGTTCAATACTTATGTGACGTGAGTAGAGTATTCACTATTAGACATGGTGATTTACTCAAGTGTTAATTCATTATATAAATGACTTAGCTACTGGTCCGAGAGAAGTAAAATGATAGTTTGACTTGCGTTGACTTGGCATCTTAAGACGGATCAATATCGAGAGTGCAAGTGTTTAAAAGAATAGTGTTGAATAAATGGATATAGTAATAACACTTGTATTATTAAATTTTTCGGGATTGTCTTGGTTTTGTAATTTTGATTTTTATATTATTTAAGTATGATTTATACTTAAGTCGATTATTAACGAACGCGCCTTATTTGGTAGGTTGCGGTTTTCGTGTTTAAACGGGCATCACTAATCTTCGACGATCGTCTCATTACCACTATTGGCTAAGGTGAGTCTATAGCCTCGCTTTTAACATGTTTACTTGTTTTATAAAACCCGCGAGGGGGATAACATGCTTGTTTTAATAAAAATAATGGGTACAACGAGAAGTTGTGGAAATCCCATTAATGGGTGCAACGAGAAGTTGTGGGAACCCTGTTTACTTGAAAAGTATTTATTGAAATTGAAAGGTACAACTTTAAGTTGTGATAAACTCATGATTGTTTTAAAATTGAACACAAGGAACTTAATTGTATGTTTAGATGAAAGTTATTATATAAGTTTGTTTATCCTTAAAATACCCATGAATCGTGAATTGTTAATCGATGTAACGCTAATGCTATGGATAGATCTATCGGGGTGACGCCCAGTCCGGTTGCGACTAGCTATCGCGTGGTGTTGTGATGTACTAGTAATGAAACATCGGATGCATTGTATAAGAGAAATATACGCACTTGGCTAGGTGTGTTGGGCTGAAATAATATATGTTAACGTTCAATGTCACGAGACTTATGTAATGACACGATAATTATGTCTGTACAACATAATTGTCCTTGATAAATTATTAACCATGGAAGGTTATTTTCAATACTTGTGTTCTCTTTATTTAAATTAAACTCTATAGATTCACTCGGCAAATTTTGCTGACTTTTTAACATGTTTTATCTCACGTCCATATAGAAGACACTCGAGGAAGGCGGTTTCGTGAAGCTTGCTTATTTGAAATGTTTTGGCCCGCTTTCATAAATTATATCCATCCAAAGAATCTTTTATTATTTAATGTGTTTGTAAACTTTAAATTATCTGGGACTGTGTGAAAAGTTTTATTGTTAAATGAAAATGAATGGATGTTTTTATTAAAACGAATCGTTTTGAGCCGTTTTTTATGATTATGAGATTGAACCATGATAGTAACACCCAATGACCCTTCCGCTTATGACCGAAATTTGGGGGTGTTACACTAATGCTACTCCTTGGGCTGAAATTAAGAAGTGGATGACTTTGGGGTTTTGTCCCCGTAGTGTGATCATTAGGTTAGAACAATAGTTGATTCATCTAAGAATGAAAGGTGTGGACATTGATAGCTACACAAATCGATTCATGAGTTGGCCTTGTTGTGTCATCGATTGGTGGAATCCGAAGAGATCCGAATTGAACAATATATCAAAGGGTTGACCAAGAACATCCGAGGGGACGTGACATCATCAAAACCACTAACCATTGATGATGTTGTTCGAATGGCTTACCAATTCATTGGGCAGATAATTCAGGATAAGGCAGATGAAGCACGTACTGGTGAGAAAAGAAAGGGTGATGGCGATCGTGTAGATAGAGGTGATAATAGGAAGAATTTCAATCGTCGTCAGAACCAGAGAAAAGGGAATGCAAATGCTCTTACCAACAACACACCGCGTAATGATGAAAAATGTCCTAAGTTTGGCAACAAGAGGCATGCTGGCGACTGCTGGAAGTGCCAAAATTGCGGAAAGCTTGGACACAAAGTTGAAAGGTGTAAGAAGGGAATCATTTGCTTCAACTGTAACGAAGAGGGTCATTAGAAATCGGATTTCCCTAAGTTGAAAGCGATTGTACCTGGAAGAAACCCCCAGGGTGGTGCTTATCAACTTGGAACAGTCGAGGTGAAGAAAGAGGATCCGAATGTCGTTACTGGTACGTTTTTACTCTACAATCATTATGATGTTGCTTTATTTGACTCGGGTGCTGATAGGAGCTTTGTATCCACTAAATTTAGCGCCCTTATTGACATTGAACCTGTTGAGATACCAGTTACGAGGTGGAATTGGCTGATGGTAAATTAGTGAAAACTAATAAGCTGTTAGAAGGATGCTCTCTAAATCTCTTAAACTATTCCTTTCCGATTGATTTGATGTTGATAGAATTAGGTAGTTTTGATATTATCATTGGTATGGATTGGTTGCCGTTGAATAATGCTACTATTTTATGTGGAGAAGAGAAGGTTAAGATTCCTCTTAGCAATATGACGTTAGTAATTAATGGTAATCGAGGTGAATCCTGTTTGAAAATCGTTTCATGTATTAATGTCCAAAAGTACATCAGGAACAGTTGCGAGTTATTCTTAGCTCAAGTGACAGGGAATGAGTCTAAGGAGAAACGATTGGAAGATGTACCTATTATCTGTGAATTTCCTGAGGTATTTCCTAAAGATTTACCCGGGCTTCCACTGATAAGGCAAGTTGAGTTTCAAATCGATTTAATTCCTGGTGCTGCACCGGTGGCACGTGCGCCTTACCGATTAGCACCTTCTGAATTAAAGGAATTATTTGAGCAACTTAAGGAGTTGTCTGATAAAGGTTTTATTCGACCGAGCTCGTCCCCTTGGGGAGCTCCAGTCTTGTTCATTAAGAAGAAGGATGGATCTTTCCATATGTGCATTGATTATAGGGAACTGAATAAGTTGACGATTAAAAATCGATATCCTTTACCAAGGATTAATGATTTGTTTGATCAACTACACGGATCTAGTGTGTATTCTAAGATAGATTTGCGGTCTAGATATCACCAACTTCGTGTCCATGAAGAAGATATTCCTATAACTACATTTAGAACTCGTTATGGACACTATGAATTTCAAGTAATGCCATTTGGGTTAACTAACGCGCCTGTGGTTTTCATGGATCTAATGAATCGAGTGTGCAAACCCTACTTGGACAAATTTGTGATTGTGTTTATTGACGATATTCTAATCTATTCTAAGAATGAAGATGAACATGGAGAACATTTAAGGATTATCTTGAGTTTGTTAAAGGATGAAAGGTTGTATGTTAACTTTTCAAAATGTGATTTTTGGTTAGATTCTATGCAATTTCTTGGTCATGTGATTAACAAAGATGGAATTCATGTTGATCCTGTAAAGGTTGAAGCCATTAAGAATTGGTCTGCACCAACAACACCAACGGAAGTGCGAAAATTTTTAGGATTGGCTGGCTATTATAGGCGATTCATTAAAGAATTTTCTTCAATAGCTAAACCCTTGACTAAGCTTACCCAGAAGAATAAACCTTTCATTTGGGGAAGTGAAGAAGATGGAGCATTTCAGATATTGAAGCCAAAATTATGTAGTGCGCCAATTCTATCATTACCCGACGGAAGTGAAGACTTTGTAGTATATTCTGATGCATCTCTTAGAGGTTATGGAGCCGTTTTGATGCAGCGATAAAAGGTGATAGCTTATGATTCTAGGAAATTAATGAAGAATGAGGAGAATTACACTACTCATGATCTTGAGTTAGGAGCTGTAGTCTTTGCTCTATGGTTGTGGAGACATTATCTGTATGGCACCAAGTGTACGGTAATCACCGATCACAAAAGCTTACATTATATTCTCGATCAAAAGGAATTGAATATGAGGAAACGAAGATGGATATAATTATTAAGTGACTATGATTGTGATATAAAATATCACCCAGGAAAAGCAAATGTTGTTGCTGATGCATTAAGTAGAAAAGATAGAGAGCCTATCAGGGTACGTTCTCTAGTCTTGACCGTGCACAATAATTTGCCTGAACAAATTAGAAATGCGAAAATAGAAGCCTGTAAGAAAGAAAATTTCGTTAATGAAGGGTTCCGAGGAGAAGGAGATCCTTTAGAGGTTAGAGATGATGGAGTGAAATGCTTAAGAGGTCGTATGTGGATACCTAAGTTTGGAGGCATAAGAGACTTGATTATGTTAGAATCCTATAAATCTAAATATTCCATTCACCCTGGATCTGATAAAATGTATCATGATTTGAAGAAGTTGTACTGGTGGTCGAATATGAAAGATGATATTGCTATGTATGTTCTTCAATTCTTGACTTGTGCTAGAGTCAAAGCTGAACATCAAAAGCCATCAGGACTACTTCAACTACCAAATATTCCTAAATGGAAGTAGGAGCGAATTACGATGGACTTTATCACCAAGCTTCCTAGAATATCATCTGGAAATAACTCGATTTGGGTTATTGTCGACTAACTGACAAAATCAGCACACTTCATTCCGGTTAAAGAGCAGTTCTTACTGGCGAAGCTGACTCGTATTTATCTTGAGAATGTTGTATGCAAACATGGAGTGCCTGTATCGATCATTTCAGATCGAGATCCTAGATTCGCATCGAATTTTTGGAAATCTCTCCAAAGATCTTTGGGAACGAATCTCAACATGAGCACTGCTTATCACCCCCAGACTGATGGGCAGAGTGAAAGAACGATACAAACACTGGAAGATATGTTGAGAGCTTGTGTGATAGATTTTGGTAAGAATTAGGATAAACATTTACCTTTAGCAGAGTTTTCATATAACAATAGTTATCATGCTAGAATTAATGCTGCACCGTTTGAAGCTTTGTATGGTAGGAAGTGTAGATCTCCTGTATGTTGGAGTGAAGTTGGGGATACCCAACTCACAGGACCGGAATTGATCCGGGAGACTACGGAGATGATAGTTCAGATTAAGAATAGGCTGTTGACTGCCCGAAGTAGACAAAAAAGTTACGCGGATGTGTGGCGGAAACCGATGGAGTTTGATGTGGGTGAAAGAGTAATGTTGAAAGTATCGCCATGGAAAGGCGTCATAAGATTTTGAAAGCGAGGGAAATTGGATCCCCGCTATATTGGACCCTTTAAGATTTTATCTAGAGTAGGTCCGGTGGCTTACAAACTAGAGTTACCCCAAGAACATCATGGTGTTCACAACACATTCCATGTATCTAATATGAAGAAATGTTTAGCAGTGAGTGATGAGAAAATTTCGTTGGATAAGGTCCGAATTGATGAGAAGTTGCACTTTATCGAAGAACCCGTAGAGGTTATGGATCTTGAGGTAAAGCAACTGAAACATAGTCGGGTACCTATCATCAAGATCGGATGGAATTCAAAGCATGGACCGGAATTTAATGGGAATGAGAGGATGAAATGTGGAAGAAATATCCGCACCTCTTTGATTTCAATAAGAAACAGACATCAAAATGAAATGGATCACGAGGATGTTGATCCTTTTTAGGAGGAAAAGTTGTGACAATCTAACATTTTCATGTAGTAATTTATTTTCTCGTATAATATTTTGAAACTTATTTTTGTGTTGGTTGATGAACTCACAATTTACGTATTAAAATTTGGGATTACGTGCATAATTTAACGTCCTTTACGACTAAATCGGAAAGCTTAGGAGTACGTATTTACATTTTTGAACTCCGTTTCTGATGAGACAATTTTTATTAGATTCGTTTTGTGCCGTTGATTCATAATTTATAAAAACATTTTTCGTAAAACGACCCGAGGGCACGCAAATCAACGAAACTAGAATCAAGGAATACCCGTAAATTAGTGGGATGAGACAAGTATACACTTTCCCCACCCCACTCAAAGGGACGGCTAAACCATGGACACCACACCTCATGAGGTGTCAAACTTGTAGCTTACAAGTTACACTTGTTAAGCTAACTTAACCAAGTTAGCTACAAAACCACAAAACCATTTTCAACCAAACCATTTACACATTCATCACATGAAAACCACCCTAAAACTCTCTCACCCTCTCACCCTTGCCGTCATACTTGAAGAACAAACACCCCATTTTGATCATTTTTAACCATGAATCATGTGTTATCTACACATATGATGAAGAACCTTTGAAGCCTTGTTGATTGGTGATCATTATAACATCAAAGGAGGTGATTTGCTTGTGTCCTAGGGCTGATTTCTCAACAAGTGTTCTTGGTGAAAGGTGATCTTGAACATAAATTTGGTGTACATCAAGGTGTTGTCCTCAAAAGATAAGTTATAGTCTTGGTTGGTAAACAAGATCATTCTTCCTATTTTCATTATTATTTTATAAATGTAAAATTTATTTTCTTTCCTAATGTATATGTATATGATGATATATGATGGTAAAAATGTTGTGTGGGGATCAAGTGTTGATAAACATGGTTAAAAAGATGGAAAACCATATGTAAATAGGTTAAAATCTTGCTTAATAAGTTGGCTGTATAAAAACAGTAAAACACCATATGCTAAACTGATAAAATGGAATAGTGGAATCAATATACAGTAAGTATTAACTCTTGTACACATGTGAGAGTTGGCCATGCAATGGAATCATTATAATGAGTGAGATATGATCAAAACTAAATTAATGTATCAATCTAAATAGTCTGTTTTGTGAGGACTGTTAGGGATACTTAGACTTGGATTGAGCAGTAGCTAAACCTAAGTTACTTGTAACACATAATATGAAGTTTATGTCACCCAAAAATGAGCTTCTATCTCCTTGTAGAACTCAAGATATGATAAAAATGATGAAAGTGAAACTAAAAATCAGATTTTGTGAAATTAAAGTTTAATAGTATTATAATAGCACTCAAATAAATATAGTATAAAATGTAAATTAAAACCCACTAACTTATATATTACATTTATATAATTATTTACAATAATAAATAAATGGGACTTTTTACAAAAATGGTATTTGATAAGTTTTTAATGTTATAAAACTATAAACATGATTTTTACGTCTTTTCTCCTAAAACCTTAAAATTAACGTTTTCTTCAATTAAAACTTAGATGGTCGGACCCGTCTAATGTAAACTTTTTATAACTCATATATTGATATATAAGTACATATTACAAGTAAAAACGGATAAAACCCAAGCTTTATAACATATGGACATTAACGGGCCAAGTTAGCCTTATTGGACTATTAATCCAACTAATTTGGCTAAACACTTATGCACTTACTCATTGGGCTTAACCCACTTGGGCCTAACATGTAAGTATAATACTGATATTAAAAGTATTAAATGGACCAATATAAGGTAATGGACTTATAATGGGCTTAATTGGCCTTGACAAGTAAATAAGATGAACTAGTAAAACTAGTATAAAAGTTACCAACACATAACACTAAAATGAGTAAATGAGAATGTACAATCCCACTTGATCATCATCATATTTATAAAGTCATAATATGTATACATAATTGTTACTTTTATAAAGTCATTGGACAAAAGTGTATGACCGATTATTATTTATATAGGTTTCCGTGACCGAAGCCGATAATCCGCCTTTCATTATCAACGTGAGTTCATAGCCTCGCACTCTTTTAAATGTTTTATAAGATGATTTGTAAACCCGCGAGGGAGATAACATGCTAGTTTTTTTATAAAAATAAAACACAAGTAGTCCCAATGGTATGCTTAATGATATGGACCCGAATGATGCTATGACCCAATAAACCGAGATAAAAAGGATTATTAGTAGTTAGGTTATGTCACTTAAAGTCCCATTAGCATGAATTGTGAACTACCGGGATTTGGTAGACGCTTACGCATATGATAGTACTATTTGGGGACGATCACCCTAGTTCGCGCCTTGACGGTTGATCCCCGTCGTACCACATTGATTGGTAAGCAAATTTATGTATGAGAAGATTTACATAGCGTGATTTTTGTGACGACACGCTAACTTAGATGGGAAAATTGTTTGTCGGGTTCGCGGCCCGTTGTTTGTGATAGTAAGGTAACAATGTCATGCGGCTAATAATAATCCAATACAATTCAATAATGATGCAAATGACGATAATAATGTTACCTATAATGGTAATATTGAGGCTAGGGTCTCAAGGACGGTTTAAGATGTATGCTTTGATTTATATATTGCCTGACTAGCAATACGAGGACTTACTTCTGATATTATACTTGTGTTCTGATTTCAACGATTGTTTTATATAACGGTTTTATTAAACTCTATGAATTCACTCGGCATTCGCTGATATGAGTTTTGCATGTTTTATCTCAGGTGCTTGAAGGTAATTCGGATGAAGATCGAATCTGATGGCCCACATAATAATAAAACTATTCATTCGATCTATGTTTTGTAAACTTAATGACCTGTATAATTTGGGACCTGTTGTGCACTTGAAACTTTTATTTCGAATGAATGTATGTTAAACCTTGTACAACCATTTTTATGTGTTGTCTATGATTGGAGTTATTGTGCTATACCGTAACACTCTAAAGACTCTTCCGCTGTACCGATATGAAATTTGAGAGTGTTACACTGAGAGTGTGATGAAGGAGGTTCTCCTTGAGTACCTGACTTAGTTGTACCAATCTCCCCACCTACATTGTTAGTTTGACAATCCTTTTGCACATAATAGTAATCCGTGGAATTAGTTAGTAATATTGAGTATTTGCAAGTTCGTTTTTTCTCGAATCAAGAAAAATTGAAAGACCAACTAATATCAAGCTTGAAATTGTCTTTGGTTGTTAAAATGTTATTTGGATTCTAGGTCTAATTCAAACAAGCATGTAAAAAATAAAAATATTATAGAACTATTTAACCGTAAAACAAAGTGCAATTACCACATAATATTCCAAAGTACAAGTTTTAATGCATGAAAGATAAAAGTGCTTGAAATGTAAAGGAAATGAAATTATAGGGACTAGAAATGTAAAATCATAAATTCTAGGGACTAAATGTGAAAAATATAACAAACTAGTGCAACAAACTAACAAATTTGAAAACTAACTAACTAAAATTGCTACAAACTAAATTCCAGGGACCAAGTAATGCAAACCCTAAAAAGATTAAACTTTCAAAGCTGATTAGCAAGTCTTGGAAAAGCTAGGGACCAAATTGCAATAAAAGTAACAACTTTTCACAAAACGGGCTAATGAACTCGAATAAGCTAGATTTAGCCTATTTCCCAACCAAAATTATTCTGGTTTTTTCTAAAATTCTTAAAACTGAAATTTAGCTAGGCTGGTAAAAGGAATTTGTCTGAAAGCTTCTAGATTTCTGGTTAGCTTATTTCAATAAGCTCACAATAAGCTCAAAACAAATTGAGACATCCACAAGTTGATTTTCTTATCAAAACTGATTAATCAAGTCCCACAAAGCTTGGAATGTCTTTTAGATTTTAAAATCATCAACAAAGTAAGTTCAAATCCTCAATAACCCAAAAATGCTTATGTTGACCAAGGTTTGACCAAAAATATTAATAAGCTGAAAATTTCAGGAACTACTCATGACATGTTTGTTGTTGGTTTTGTGAAAGAAAATCAATTGATTAATGAAGTAGATTGTGAGATCTAGGAAAACAGAAAGCTATTTATCACAAAAACTGCAATATGGTCTAAGTGCTTATGTTTAAGCTGAAAACACACTCAAAAACTGATATTGTATGATTTCCTATTAAAGACTGAAAGTTTGGATGTTAAGCTACAAGTGTAAACAGGTTTTAGCTAAAATCGTCAAGAAACAAAGAAATGCTATTGAATAAAAAATCACTTGTTTTGACTGATATCCTTTATCAAGACTTGAGCCAAACTTTTCAAGTACCAATTGCCTGTTGGAAAACAAATTTTACCACAAAATCTTACCAAAAGGACTTATATTC